>VYXH01006282.1:0-15608 GCA_013397275.1 Burhinus bistriatus | reverse complement strand
GAGAAGGTTGAGGGGAGACCTTATTGCTCTCTACAACTACCTGAAAGGAGGTTGTAATGAGATGGGAGCTGGTGTCTTCTCCCAAGTAACTAGCAATAGGACAAGAGGAAATGGGTTCAGGTTGCACCAGGGGAGGTTTAGGCTAGACATTAGGAAAAAATTTTTCACTGAAAGAGTTATCAAGCTTTAGAACAGGCTGCCCAGGGAGGTGGTTGAGTCCCCATCCCTAGATGTGTTTAAAAGTCGTGTAGGTGTGGTGCTTGGAGTCATGGTTTAGTGGCAGACCTGGTAAAGTAGGGTCAATGATTGGACCAGATGATCTTAAAGGTTTTTTCCAACCTAAATGATTCTGTGATTCTATGATTAATGAAAACACCCTCAGAATAGGCTTGATCTTTTTCAACATCAAAATGTTGGTAATATTCGCAAATTGTGGATTACTCATTCATTGAAAGGCTGGCTGCTCTACCAGGAGATACTTCATTCTGAACTCTTAGATTCCAGTATGACTTTGCGGTGGCCTAACCTTGGCTGGATGCCAGCTGCACACCAAGCTGCTCTATCACTCCCCTGCTCAGCAGGAAGGGGGAGTGGGGGGAGGAAGAAGATGGAAAAAAACCTCGTCTGTCTAAATAAAGACAGTTTGATAAAACAAAAACAAAGGCCACATGGGGAAGGAAAGGAAAACAAAAGACTTATTCTGTACTTCCCATCAGCAGGCAATGTCCAGCCACTTCCTGGGAAGCAGGGCTTCAGCACATATAGCAGTTGGTCTGGAAAAGAAATGTCATACGTAAAACATGCCCCCTCTTCCTCCTCCTTTCTCTTAGCTTTTATTGCTGAGCAGATGTCATATGGTATGGAATATCCCTTTAGTGAGCTTGGGTCAGTTGTCCTGGCTATGTCCCCTCCCAAGATCTTGCCCACCCCCAGCCTATTGGTGATGGGTGGAACGTTGGAGAGACAGCCTTGATACTGTGCAAGCGCTGCTCAGCAGTAGCAAAAGCACTATTGTGTTATCAATACCTTTCTAGCTATCAATACAAAGTACAGCGCTATGAGGGCTGCTATAGGGAAAATTAACTCCACTTCAGCCAGACCCAATACAGACCTGTAACAGCTTGTACTGGAATTCTGAAACTTCTTAAAATCTGGTAAACAAATTTGTACTCCATCAAGCAGCTGGGTTCAAGGCAACTTGGAAGGCTGCTTGAGGTCTGCATTGTCTACAGTATTGAGGCTCATTCCCTTTCCCTCATTTCTTCCTTCCTATAAGCAGAACGCTTGTACTGTATGGGGCAGATCAATGCATCTTTCTATGAGGTCCTTCTCTTAGCTGAAAGCTTCCCTGCTCCTAATACCCTACAGGGACACCACAGTTTCAGCCTTATTTCTTTCAGGAAATAAACGTATGTTTCTCCTCACTCCTTCACCTCCTCATTGGCTAAACAGTCACAGGAAGACTTCTTCTGCAGCTCTGTCTTGTGTCTGCATTGTCCAGCTCTGGTCTGCTGCCACAGCCCTTCCTTTATCCAGTCCACTACCAGCCAAAAAAAGACTACAACTCATTTAACTGCAAACACAGTAGCTACTTGGTTGCACCAATGAGCAAAATTGATACCCTATCAGATCTCGGTTTTAAAGACGAGAAAAACTCTACCGACCTGCTCAGTACTCCTTCTCCCTTAGGTCTTCCTCTGACCAGCCATGCCCTGGCCTCACTTGAGCACAAGGTCATTGATGTTCCTTGTGTTTTTGTTTGTTTGTTTGTTTGTTTTTCTTTCTCCGTATTCAAACTCCTTCTATTGGATTTCTATGGTGACAAGTACTACTGCTGAATATTTCATATTTCATGCTGCAAACAGTTCTGCGAGCTGGGTATGATCCATGTCTCTTCAAGTCAGCTGAAAGACCCCTATACACCTCAGCAAATGTTTGAATAGTAAGTCAAATCTCATTTCAGTAAACCAATGTTATTATTATTTAAATCACATAATGCAAGCTATTGATATTATAATTTTGGTTTATGCTTAAAATTAAACACATGAATCCGGTGTTTTGAATTATGAGTCTAGAATAGTCATGATAGCTAAGACTTTTAAGACCGTTATTTTTGATTTATAAAGCATTTGATGTAGCAAAAAAAGCAGCCAAAAAAACCCCAACCCTGAAACTAGTACACCTCAGAGGTCATGACTGACAGAAGAAAAAGTGTTTTTGTCTAAATAGCTTAATAAGCTTACATCGGATCATATTTTATCTATGTCTTCTTTCAGCTAGCAAGAGAAATCTGATTCAAGATTGATTCAAACCCAGGCACACTAATGGATAGTGCTAGTGAAATGGAAAAACACAGATCATACAATAGATTCAAATGGTAAGGTCTTAGAAACACATTTCTTTACTGTTTCTGAAAGAAGGTTTAGCTCCATTACCCTAGCATTTAAAAGTAAGAACTACGTTTTCTTCTGCTTAACTCACATAACCCTTTAACATCAATAAAGATACGGGGGTTTAAAAGAAGAACATGGTTCTAACTTTTATCCAGAAATAATAAAGACATAAATAATGAAACCTCTATTCATTGTGTTCACTCTGTCTCAGCTAACAAGAAAATGCAAGCTTTGATGCAGAACAGTAAGTTCTTTTAAATGAGAGTAGTTTGCACTGTACTTGTTCATAGATGACCTGAGAAGATTTCCATGTGCTCATGTAGGAAATATACAGAACAAAGCTGCATGTTAGACTGTTTCCTCATATTTTGCAATTAATTTCAAGGATAATTAACACTTTAGTTTAAACATAATCAATACTTTAGGCCTACATTTTCACTGTAACATTTATAAGTGATTTACATTTGTGATTATAAAGTTTCACTCCAATGAATGCCTTTGTAGAGTACTATTTTGCTCAAGTAAAATAGGCTTTCCTTATTTTTATAAAACAGAACCAAAAGATTAATTAAAATGTAATTAATTGTATCTACTTCGGTTATACAGAATTTTCCAATAATTCAGAGTTCTTCCCTGAAGTTAAATACGCTAAATTTCTCACCCCAAATGGAAGTAAGCATGAATCGTAAGATGAAGAAAAGATAATTAATCTAAACTTGACGAACTTCATAACTCCTACAAACTTGTCTTTGCCTTCAACTCTGCCTAAATGGAGCACTTGATGAAGGGCAGGTTGTGACCTGTAGTTATTACCCTATTATTAATAACCTTACTATTATTATAAAATTTCCTGCCTATTTGGTGTAACTGTCTGTTATTTTCTCCTGATACTTAACTCAGTAGACCTAGGACTGTCTTTTTATCCAGCCTTAGTCCTTAACTGAATCTTGTAAAATTATGTAAATTCAACTAGCTAGCTAAATTTTAATTAATATTAAATAGAAGTATTATCTCACCTTATTCTGGTGAAAGAACCATAAAGGCAGACTATCTGCAAGTGAACAAACAAACCATGTCTCTGGGAAATCATTTTACTCAAGTAAATTGTCAAAAGTGAAGTGGGAACTTCAATAGGGCTTAGATGACTACTTTTTATGGTTTTGGCCATTTACCTCAATGAAACTGATTTCTCCACCATTAAACAAGGTATCTTCAAGAGGCAAAATATTCAAAGCAGAACAGCAAAGGAAATTTAGAACTTGCTGGCAACAAACATTAACACTTCCTTCTGAATTTTCATCACTATGGTCACATGCCAAGTGACAGTTTTTCTATCCTGACTTTGAGGTGGTCCAATTTATAAAGTATGTAGATTATTTCCGCCTTCCAAATAAGTATTCATGAAGTGTGTTTTCCCCATTATAATTCAATAGGGATGGGATGTGTACACTCCTGGGGACAAAGAAGTAATTCTAAATAAGGTGGCTGATTATCCTTCTATGTTCTGTACATAACTAAATTGACCATAGCTAATTTCGTTTTCACATGGTTGGCAAGAGGGTAAGTGTTTTGAACCAATACGGTAAATGTTCCACCGCATAAATTGGAAACATGCCTTGTGCAGCTGATTGTGCCAGCTGGCTGATCTTCAGTATAGGGCATGTGTTCAGTCTTTGTCTCATGGCATTGAATTAGCCAACTGCCTGTTGTCCCTTTTTGAGGCAAAACTAATAAGAAGAATGATTAAAGGAACTACTTTATTTCACTGATCTTCACCTCAAAAGCAGGCAGAAATCCCACACCAAAGGAAAAATTTCTGCCCTCAGTTACCCTGTAGGTTATCAGTCCAATTAAAAACTGAAGTATGAAGAAATATTCAAAGTTTTGGCGACTGAATGCATTTGTCTTTCATTTCTACTGGTGAGAATTTGAATCTCCATATATGTCACAAATGAAAATGAGTACCATAATTTGAATCCTCAACTATGTATTTAATAACACTGAAATACAGGAAATTCCATTTAAACATAAGAAAAAAACTTTTTTTTTTTTTTTATTGTGAAGGTGTCCAAAGACTGGAATAAGTTTCTCAGAGAGGTTGTGGAGTCTCTGTCCTTCGAGATACTCAAAACCCAACCCTGAGAAACCTACTGTAGTTGACCTTGTTTGAGCAGAGGTCTTGAAATGAACAATCTCCAGTGGTCCCTTCCAATCTCACATTCTGTGCTTCTCTGGTTCTGTGATATTGAACAAGATTTCAGTAAGGAGAAAGGGAAAGTTATCAATTTGAGTTGGCATTTGAACTATCTTTTTGTTACTTTTGTGGTTTTCTGCCTCAGAAAAAGCTAGTAGCTGAAATCTGAGCTCCACAGGGCAAGGTTTGTGTTCCTAAAATAGGAGATTGCAATGACTCATTTTCAGGTAGATTTTATTTGGCTTCTTATGGACCATTTTCACAGCAGACTTGCTATATACCAGGGATTCTGTAGAATTTTAGTTAAACAGAAATATAATTTGTTGTTTATCTTTACAAATATTTGAGATCTACATTTTAGACTCTCAATAGATGTTCTGTAAAGAATTGAATTTACTAAGAAAATAAAATACAGGTTGCAGTGAGTTTTTTAATATTTTATTAACCAAAATTAAATAGATGCCTTAAAGACTATTATTCTTTATACCACTTAGTTTGGACCTTTCTGTGAATCCAATATACAAAGCATGGTGTGAGAAGACTGGCCCGTGAGAGGTAGGCTAATCGAGTTCGCCAGAGGGTTGTTTTGTATCTATCTTAACAAAAGCCACTTCTAACTGTGTTTTCTCTGTATCAAAGCTTTCACACTGGCTGAAAGAAGTGCTTGTGCCTGTACAGAAATGGCAAAATATAAGAACAAGGTGAGAAGACAGTAAGTGCTCAAGTAGGGATGAATAATAGTTGTTGTGAGACTAAGTGGCTTCATCAGATATGCACATGTATGAGACCCCAAATGCACGTTAAACAGCATGCTCTGATTAGGCACTGTCATCCGAAGCTCTTACACAAAAAGATACTACGGAGGGTGGAATCACTTGCCAATCCTCTCCCTGATGTTAACCAGCAATGACAGAACCAGTCCTCCAGCTAGTGGTGCAGGCTGTTTCTTAAAGGCATGAAGCTAGGGTTAGAGGTAGGATAGTTGGCAGGGTTACTTCTGTAATTATTCTGATCCATGAATGAGACTCTCTAATCAGCACTGCAAGAGTGACACAGCTTTTGGTTCTGGATTGACTCTGGTGAAGGATGTCTATGCTAGGGTGCAAGAATCCTTCATAGCAGGCACCTGTTGTTGCTGCACATCATTAATGTCACGCTACACATCATTAATGTAAAACCAACAATGCAAAAATTTGTCAGCTTTACCTATTGAGGACTTGCAGAGGAAGGACAAAATTTGTGAAGGTGTAAAGTCTATAGGTCATGACCTGAAGCAGCCGCAGTGTGCCAGGATGCCTTCTAAGATATGTACTGGCAAACTGAATCAGCCCTTGGCTTGGAGATGGTCCTGGACTGCTGCAAAAGCTAGGGGCTTGTAAGTTTTTCCTGTTTGTGATCGCTTGCAGGTCGTCCATGAGTCAGCTATAGGGCCAAAGTGCAGTCATTCAGGAAATTAGGATGTGAAGGGTCCTGTAAATGTGCATGGAGCCACCTTATGGTGACTCCCTCCTACAAAAATTTCACTATCTTCTTTTGAACATTGCAATCTAGGCAATGTTGATAACATTTAAGCAGTTTTAGTATATAATTTCACAGCTCATTTTTTATATTCTTTAAAGATGAGGACTATACAAGCAGAATATTTTACTAGTCATTTGTGCCCGTGTTCAAGAGTAATTAGATTGTAGTTAGATTTTTTGAGAGTGATGATGAAATATCCCTTATTTCATTAAGACAATGAATTCGTGCTTTTGAACTACAACAGCTCAGAGTAAAAAAGGAATATTAAGAATGTAATTCTGAAGTTTAAAATTCAAGATGTTTCTGGGAAACTGTTCCATATGTTTCTTTCCTACATTAATGGAGGAAGGATGACTGGTAGCAGCCAGCTTGTACATAAGCTGATGATATATATAAGTGCTGCTGCCAACACATCACACCATTGTAACATTTCACCGACTAGGTGATTAGCATGTTGCTTATTTTCCTTGCCGCAGGTTTATTGGAGAGAGACAGAGGAAGAGAGATTCACTCTGAAAAATCAGTACACCAGTTTGGAGGAGGAACATTAAACAATTTAAACCAGCACTGCCTTCTAGCAATTTAGTTGCTTCCCTGCTGCAATATCTCCCAGCACTTTCTAAATATTGTATGAGGTACTTAAAGGTGAGGACACAGCTGTTGTGAATATCCATATCCATGAATCATTATTAATGACATTGCTTACTGACAGAGTTCTCTGGGTGACTATTGCGCCTGCCTCAAATGGGACTGACAATCCCTTTAAAAATGCATCAGTTCTTTTTACTCTTTACATTGCGTAGGCTTATCAAACATTATTAACCCTGTTATTCCTTCGACAGACTGTAATAAATGCTCTAGCACTTTTTCTCTCTCCTGAGGCTGCTGTAAAATCTACTTTTGTAAAGAGTGACTGAAACATATCTTTCAAATTAGAAGGCTAGGAAAGTAAGAAAGATAGCTGGAAATTTGGCTTGTCCTAAGCTTCAAAGTAATCACCTTTATAGCACCCTTTAGAGTTGGTAATGTTCTATAATACCTTTATATTTACTTCCTGATATCCTCATAAACCACATAGTGCTGTCATGGACTAGATTTCTCAAGGAAAGATGTCGTAAGACTGACACTAAGAACATAATATGTCTCACCAAGCTTGTGGAAGCTAACAGAATCTGGATATTTTCCAGGAAAAACTTCCTGAGTGGATTATATTGAAGCTACCCAAGAAAATGGAAAAAAAAATCATAAGAAATATTTCCCATTTGTTACTGAAATTTCATTTCTTTGGAGATTTTCAGGCCTGCTCTTATTAGATTCTATAGAATAAAATGTTTGGTGGTTTATTGTCTGTTGTCTAGAGTAATGTTATGGCTGTTATAGGTCACAATATATTCATGTAGCTCACTGCCGTTTGTTGTTTGCTTTAGGTTATTGCATGTTTATATATGTTTCCTTTTCTTTTTCTCATTTCTTTTTTTTTTTTATTCAAAGAATTAAGCTGACATTTTATTGAACCAAATTAAGCTCTTGTTGTAGTTCCTATTTCAAGTTCCAATTTATATTTGAAAGATTACATTCCTTAAATTTTTACGGTGCCTAAAAACGGTTTTAACATGAAAATGATTTTCTGTAATACTGAGGGGTATAGAGAATTGATCTGATGACAGAGAAATTATTACAGGCAAAGCAAAAGATATTTGGGTGGATACTGAGGAAACTCCAATCATTATTTCATCTTCCACCATTTTCAATTTCTCTTAAACTCCTACTTTGTCATTAACATTTAGCATGTTTAGAATCCGGTTCAGACTGTTAGATTAATGATTAGGTATGCACCACTTTTATATTTTGAAGTCACTCTGCTGTTTTTCAAATGTGATCTTTGATATTGGCTTGAGTAGCTTTGACTCTTGCGATTTTACAAAGGATTGAACTCCTTTCCCAGAGCTAGTCATTTCTTTTCATTTCTTTTCTAGAGGAGAATGAAAGCTCTTCATGCAATTAGCTAATTGTTCACATCATTACAAAATGTGGTCCCAAGGGTTATTTACTGAACAAGAAGAGTTTATCTCTCAGTCTCACACAGATGCTCCGTCATGGACATTTTAAGCTACATTAACCCAATGGAACACAGTTTTACTTGTCAGGATGGATTTGAAACTGTAAGCATTGATGACCATAATGTCAAATTCTTACAGGGAAATAAGGCATGATCTAATTAATGACTAGGACCCAGAATCACATACAAACAAAAGAAGGATGAATGATTTGTAGAAACAGAGGACTTTCTGTATCACTTATTAAATATATCAAGTAGCTATTCAATGTGAAATACTGAACTGAAAAGACAGATACATACTGAAATCTAGATAGTGGAGGTTGATAGAAAGTACTTTGACACTGAGAAAGAAAGCATAAGGATCTGAGTATGGATATGAGTGCCATGAGTACTCCACGTCCCTCATATTAGCCAGCCAAACCCCATCCCCACCCCCACCACCCCCCCCAAAACAAACAAACAAAAAACCCAGACCCCTGTTTTTCAATCTGTCTCCAAATAATTGCTCTCACAATCAAGGAGTTAGCTCTCAAGAATATTGCTTCCTTCTACCCAGAAATTTCTCTGTCTTCTTTTCTAAAAGAACTAGAGAATTCTCTTTGGAAAAAAAAAAAAAAACCAACAACTTAAACAAATTAACATTTTCAAACAAAGTCTTCACAAGTCTTCATTCTGGTGGAATATTATAGAAGTAAGGTGGTAGGAGATAGGGCAGCATAATACAGATTTCAAGTTTTTTAAAGACTGCTATTTTTAAAAATAATGTATTTCAAACTTTGTAAAAGAGCAGCTTCTAACATATAATGTAACATAACATAACATATCATAACATAACATAACATAAACTAACATAATGTAACATAACATACTAAGTGCAGATGCTTTGCATTTAAAGGCAGCTACCAAAAATAGCTGGATTTGACTGGACAAGGAAATCACATTTTTGTGTTTTACTTACAGATTTTTTTTTAGATTTATAGTTTTTTAAACAAAAAAAATACAGGTATCATACTTTGGATGGAGGAAAAGAACTCATATTCTTCCCTTGACAATAGACATGTGAAAAAAAAGACATGTTATGCCATTTATACAACTTCATGGAGTATCATATATATTTTGATATTTTGAAAAACTCAGAAGTACTTCATCTTGTTAAAATACCTATAAGATTATGTGTTGATTAAAAAAAAAAAAAAAGTGTTATAATACATATTGTTCTGTCCTCTTTGAAGATCTTTTTTGGTTTGTGTATTGATGTCCTGGTTTGAGGTAAAACAGAACAAATTTTCTGTTCAGTAATTTTATTTTTCAGTTAAGGAATCTTGTAACTAAATGAACTCTTTGAAATTAACAGCATATTTTTCAGACAGTAGTCTGCTTCCAGAGTGATAAGACCTAATGTTGTAATTAATACCAAGGAATGGTATGCAGAGAGGCTTCTGATTATTCTTATTGCTATAACAACCAAGGCCAGTTAACTTTGTTATTTGCCCCACTGGAGGGTCTGAAGTGGAAAAGCGTAGAGGGGTCACACCTGTGGGGAGGAGCAGACAGGACAGGTGACCTAAAACTGACCAACAAGGTATTCCATCCCATCTGCCTCATGCTCCGTATAAAAGCTGAGGGATCAAAGGGTCCAGCTATCTATCTTTAATGGCCGGCATCTGAGGAAGACTCTGTCTGTTTGTCTGCCTTTGATCCCAGTTCGTATGTTCCTGAGTCCAGTTACTGAGTTCAGCTCCTGTCCATCACAGAGTCCAGTCTGGGACTTCCCCAGTGCCTGCTGGTGACACGATCGTCATCCTGGGAGCTCGATATGGTTTTATATATATCGTATATATTTAATTATTTTCTTATTAATATTATTATCTTTTATTTTTATTATTTTATTATTAATATTTCACTAAAGTAGTTTAGTTTCTTTTAAACTCATAAGTCTCTCTTTCTCTCATTCTTCTTTCACTTGGGAGAGAAGTGAAAGAGAGCATCTGTTGTTTGTTTTAGTGGCCGACCCAGCCCAAACTAAGACAATTGAGAAACTACATTTCTCATTTTTCTACTGGAGCAATATTTTTCTCAAAAAGTTGCATTTTCTTAGCTTCAAATAGAATTCAAAATTTTGCTAATGCTGCGATGTACAGACAAACAGTTTTGATTGAAAACTTAAACACTGCTACTATCAGTAGTTTCTCTCCTACAGAACATGAACAAAATGTTCATATTTTCATTAAAGGTATTTTTGATGCATTGAATGATTCATTTATGAGAAAGCTTCCGCCATCTTTAAGCTTTTTCATTTGAAATGGGATCTAAAGCCTATTGAGTTTGCTGACATTATACTTACATGCTGGATATGCATGTTCTGACAGATTCTGACATCCAACCATCCAACAGATGGTCATGCGGAGTCAAAGAAAAGAAGGATATGTTTTCAGATGTTCTACAGATTTTTTAGAAAGGGAGTTCCCAACTTACCAAAAATTTTGGGAGCCAAGGAGTTTCCATAGATGTACAAGAAGCTTTTCATTATGGACCTTATCTTTCAGATGTTTTGGCATGCTACAGACATAAAGCAAGTTTTCTTGCTGTGATTCCAGAAAAGGTGAATAAGGTTTATGCTCTTGAGGCCCATGAGAACTTTAAATCCCTCCTCTACTGAATTAAATGGGTATATTTACAAATGTTGCCTGTGTATATTTTGTGGTGTTTTTTTTTTTTTCTTTTTTTTTTCTCTCTTGTTATATGCTTGTAGCTCTCCCCTTGTCCCCAAACATGCAGATAAACTGGCACCAGTGAAGATTATAAAAAAAACCTATTTTTTTTATAGGTGTATTATACAGTCTCACTGTTGTGACTGAGGACTGTGTTATGACTAAACAGGTTCTGGTTAATACAAAGAGGTCCTAATTAATTCTATTGGTTTGGAAATATAATAGAAATTAAAGAGGCTGGAAATTTTTCCAGTTTTTGATTTTTAATCATCGCATGTGAAAGGTTATAAATCCAAGTCAGAGGCATGGTTTCTTGAGAGCTGTAAAGTAAAATTATAACCTGCCCTGTGTATGGTTTTCCCAAACAGCTAATACATGTGGAAGAAATTCAGACTTAATGCTTTAACCTTTTAGCTATAACAGAATTTAAAACACTTCATGAATTCCTATGGAAGGGAGCACCATCACTTTAGAAATCATATCTTTGGGATATTTCTATTCATTTGACTCTCTACTGGCATTTGTTTCCACATTTGTATTATCTCCATGAAATTTCAGAAAACAGCTCTCTGTATCAGAGGTGTCCATCGGGAAAAGCATGCAGCAGTACCTTGGGCAGACAACAAGGAGGGACTATAGGAAGAACTAAGTGCAGCTACTGCTGATGGTATAGGACTGGAAAAACCAGTTTCCCACTGGTACTTATGCTTGCCACATTTTCAAAGTGTCAAAAATTCTTCTTCCTGCCTGTCTCAAATTTTAACTCTTAACAGTGGATTTTACAGGAAAGACCACATTATAGCAAAGAAACTATGCAATTAATTGTGTTTCCTGTGTCTGCTGAGATGTTTTTCTCTAACTGTGGATGTCAGTTAGTGCAGGGTACCAGCTGTTTCAGAAAGCTGGAAACCCTCATGCCTGTGACCCCGAGCTGTCCAACTGGCAGCTCTTTCCAGGGCAGAGGTTTCTGAAAGCACCAGGTCCCTGTCCCCAGGGCAGTGTACGTGCAGGGCCAAGCTCAGACCAGCAGACCTTGGGACGCTGGGCACTGCGCAAGCTGGTGCAAAAGCTAACATCAGCCCATCTGAGCTTTTCCTGTTTATCAAAAGAGACAGCAGCGATGAAACAGCCAAATTCTGCTGATTCAATGCTGCCTGGTGAAAACCTGCTTTGTTCAAAAGTTCCTGACTAACTTACCTTCAACTTTCCTAATGTACTTCGGTTTTAGCACAGTAATTTAGCCTGATGTCTCTATTTGTTTCGTGGACTGCCAAATTAAGTCAGGTTGGAGCATGTTAGTATGTTTTTATTAGGGACTGGAAAGAATCTAATAAACTTTTTCAGCCATTTTTTCCTAGTTTTATTTTAATCCAGGTAACCTATATTCCTCCACTTCTCTCGTATATTACTTTCTTGAATGGTTATTCTATTTTTGCTTTTTTTTCCTTAGTAAACATTATCCACTAAGATTACAAGTCTTGACAGTAATTTTTCTCCCTCTTTTCTGTATTACATTATGAAAGCTAAATTTAGACATTACAAGACTTTTGCAGAACAGGGAAAAAAAAGTGAAGAGTATTTGCACAGGTTCCCACCGCCTTGTCAGATATGATTATTAATGTCTCCATGTATATGGATTGTCAATATTCCCCCCTTCAGTAAATGGTTTACATGTTTTTGATGACATTTTTACCACTTAGCCTGGGATTATTGGTTGATTAATTTACTTCTGTTTCCACGAGGGGGCATGGTAAAGCTTGTGCATCCATCTCAAATCCAATGTATCAATCATAATGCCCGAATAACATAAACTTGTAATTTTTTTTCATGCTTGGCTTTTTTCATGACTCAGTTTCCTCTTCTTTTGTCTGATTGTGGGTTTTTAAGAGAAAAGAACTATTTTCTTTCACAAATTATTACGATTCTGTGTATATGTAGAAAATATTTTCCATTCCTAAACTGTGTGGTATTCAGACTTTTGTGGTTTGTTGGTCCTGTTATATTTGGCAGTGGAGCATATGACAACAATTTATTGACCTTAAAGTGTCTGGTAACAGGCTCAGTTCTTTATATTCAGAAATATCTACAAGAGTCCCTTGACAAGGCTCTCAGAAATCTGTGGGCCACTGA
Organism: Burhinus bistriatus; assembly: GCA_013397275.1. Taxonomy (NCBI): domain Eukaryota; kingdom Metazoa; phylum Chordata; class Aves; order Charadriiformes; family Burhinidae; genus Burhinus; species Burhinus bistriatus. The sequence continues at coordinate 2,600 of VYXH01006282.1, read as the reverse complement.
ACTACTATGTTAGAAGGAATACAGCCAGATCAACCTACCAAAGAATTCTTAGTATTTCCTGGAGTCCTGTGAAAGACAAACTATTTTGGGTTTCCATTCTGGCCCTAGGCAAAAGAAAGGAATCAATTAAAATAAAACTTTCTTAGGAAAGCAAGGCAGAATCGAGTGGTGAAAGGATATGAACTATAATGGGAATATCAAATTTCTGATGGTATGGATGAGAAGAAAGATGACTTGATAATGAAGAAGTAGGTAGAAGAAGGGAGAATTTTCAACTGATTTGATTTTAGCATTTCTTAAAAGTGCTCAAATAATTTAATTATATGAAAATCTGTTGCATTACTTTGTAAGATGTTCGTGCAGAGAAAAGGAAGCCCTAAAGGTCCAAACATAAAAAGAAACCACTATTTTTACTCTTAATATGTCATAGTTCTAAAGCCATCTCTTTCTTAATAGGAGGTAAAAGCTGGACACGGTTAGTGGACTAGTGGCTTTGGAAGTCCTCAGACTAACTAGACAGATGTAGATAATTGCTTCTGTAGTTTGTTCTGGACTCACAAAATCCTGCATATCTTGGTGCAACGGTTGTACGTGATGCTTAACTCCTTTTAATCTGAAGAAGATTAAAAGGAGTTCAGCAATCTTGGAGGATCACTTGATCAAGCATATTTTCACTTCTTTTCCAGGGCAGTGTGAGCCAATAAGATGTGAGAAGCAGAACAGGAGAGCAGCAGGCAGACTGAAAAGCAGACAGACTGCAAAGACTGCCCAGTCATCCCTGGAAAATAACAGGTGAGGCAATGACAAAAATTTGAAGGGATAAATTGTAGTTTGGTGACTACAACTAACAAAACAAAAATCAAAGTATGGGACAGCTGAAAGAAACAATGAACAGAACAGAACTCATAAAGCTGAAATACGTTCAAAACAGAGAAAAAGAAAGAAAAGTAAGGGACATAGATGATATAGTGATATAGTAAAAAATAACAGAGAATCAGAAGAGAAGCACACCTAACAGAAATCACATAAAAGTACCTGTAAAAATGTATAATAAACACAGGGTAGGATAACCTGACACAGTTTCTCCATACCTCTTTATCATGATTTATTATGTAATGTTTACAGAGAAAAGTTTTAAGATGTAAATTATACTTGTAAAATTGGCATATACATACATCTATTAACCTTACTAAGTTACTTCTGCATCCAGCATCTACTCACATTTACACTACTATGTAAATTTTGGAGAATATAATCAATGTATTTATTCTATAATTTGATTATGTTTTGACATTTTTCTTCCCAAATGAGAATTTATAATAGAAATATTCAGCATATGAAAGAGGAGATGCAGGAAACAGGAACAGATGAAAACCAGGAAGATGTCACATTTAGATGAAGTTGTCGTTGTCAAGATAATGATAAACTGTGTGTGACTCAGTCAATTAAAAATGCTGAACAACTAAGAATCAGAACGTGAAATGCAACCTTAATAACATCAACAATTGCAACAAGAATAACAACTACATATATTTTCCAATGGATGGCTACTTACGTGAATGTGAGTATATATAAATATTCAGATACCTCACTCTCACCTGTAACCACACATTTCAATCAAGACAGAATTTTTAAGTATTAGAGAGCCTTTGTGTCCCATATGAAATATTTCTTTCATCTAATCAAGTCTTTAAATTTTTCTAGGGTGACTTTGCTCATTGCAAAGAGAGGAGCAGTTACCTAAATATGTAAAAAGCTAGTTGCCCTTCCTAATAACAGACTCACAAAATCACCGAATGGTAGGGGTTGGAAGGGACTGCTGGAGATCATCTAGTCCAATCCCCCAATAAAGCAGGTTAATGTGGAGCAGGTTGCACAGGATCATGTTCAGGTGGGTTTTGAATATCTCTAGTGAAGGAGACTGTACAACCTCTCTGGGCAGCCTGTTCCAGTGCTCTGTCACCCTCAAAGTAAAGAATTTTTTCCTCATGTTCAGATGGAATTTTGTCTGTTCCAGTGTGTGCCCCTTGCTTCTTGTCCTGTTACTGGGCACCACTGAAAAGTGTCTGGCCCCATCCTCTTGACACCTGCACTTTAGATATTTATAAGCATTGATAAGAACCCCTCTCAGTCTTCTCCAGGCTAAACAGATCCAGGTCTCTCAGCATTTCCTCATAAGGTGCTCCAGTGCCTTGACCATCTTCCTAGCCCTCTGCTGAACTCACTCCAGCAGTTCCTTGTCTTTCTTGAACTGCAGAGCCCGGAACCGGACACAGTACTCCAGATGTCACCTCGCCAGGGCGGAGTAAAGGGAGAAGATAACCTCCCTTGACCTGCTGGCCATGTGCTTTTTAATGCACCCCAGGAGACCATTGGCCTTCTTGGCCACAAGGGCACATTGCTGGCTCATAGTCATCGTGTTGTCCACCAGGACTCCCAGGTCCCTTTCCACCGAGCTGCTTTCCAGCAGGNGAGCTACTTTCCAGCAGGTCAACCCCTAACCTGTACGGGTACGTGGGGTTATTCCTCCCTAGGTGCAGGACCCTACACTTGCCTTTGTTGAGCTTCCTTAGGTTCCTCTTTGCCCAGCTCTCTAGCCT
>VYXH01006281.1:214997-263787 GCA_013397275.1 Burhinus bistriatus | reverse complement strand
GCTAATTCTTGTCCCAGAATCTTTCTTCCACTTCGGGTTAGGCTTCCCCACTTCTTGCTGGCGTGCCTGGTGACCTGTAGATCAACCCATGATCAAAGAAACCAAAGTTCTGCTGGTTACACCAGTCGCGCAGCCAGGAGTTAATTTGCTGGCTCCTCCTGCTTATCCCCTCATCAATCCCTGCAACTAGTGGGATAGAGGAGAACACTATTTGTGCTCCTGATCCCTTAACCAGCCATCCCAGGGCCCTAAAGTCATTCTTCATTGTCCTTAGACTTCTGGTAGCTACCTCATCACCACCTACTTGAAATATCAGTAGTGTTTTAACCTGTGTTTTAAATACATTAACTCCACAAGTAAGTATTCATTGAACAGAGATTTTTGTTAATTTTAAGCCTTATGTTTCAAACTTAGCCACATTATTTCCAAAACAAACCTTAATGAAGGAAACAATAAACATAAACACTTAATTTTTTAAATGCCAATTTACAAGAAAATAAATAAAAGGTATTGTTGATAATAGGTACGGAAAATAATACACAGAGCTACTGCAAGCTGTTGTGCTGAACATTTTCTTGAAGAACTGTAAACTCTTAACCAATTGGCTGTATGGTTATAATTTACCTACAGTATTTTGCTATTATTACAGATGGCAGTAGAAGCTCAAGATTAAATTACTTATCTGGTATTCAATTAGACTTCAACAGGTTGCTTATAATATAACAAGAAAATGAGCATTTAAAGTCATATCAGTTGTAACAGTAAAATGATAATGCACAAGTAGGTAAAATGCAGCACTGACAGTAAGGAAAATGGCAGGAATTGAATTAGCTCTGTAGAGGTGTGTGTAATACTGTGTATGTTACTATATATAATGTGAATGGATGCCTTGTTATTTATTCAGTATAAAGGAGAGAGGTCAATATGAGCTTTTTTGATAAAAATGAGGAAACTTAATATATCTTTTGCCAGTAGTAGGAAAAATTTTGCATGAAATACAGAGGAGTAAAAGGAAGGGTTTGTGTTTGATGTGTTGATTGTTGATTTATTTGTGTGTGTGTGTGTATATATATACACATAGACATATATCTCTCTAATCTTAAGTAGTCTTTACAGCAAACCATGAAGTGTCTGCTGTGAGATTCTCTTTCCTATGGAGAATCAATATGCCATTCAGAGGAAGAGCATGATGTGCCAGGCGGTGCCCTGTTGTTGAGGTGCGGAGCAGCAGAGGCTCAGAAGCTGAAGGCAACATGAAGGAGTGGAGATCTATTAAATAGTTGCTCTGTAAGAACTTTGTGGTATGAGTTTTGAACTTGATACCTAATTTTTGCTGCCTTCCAGCAGACTTCACGTTGTGGCACACACAGTGTCTCCTGGGCTCTGCCTCTACCTAGAGGAAATTTGGACTTGCAGGAACTCCTATGGGTTTCGGCAGGTATTTGTCAAGAGAACCTGTGATTCTTCTTGTCAGAGTTGAATTGGGGCCCAAACCAAAAAAAAAGAGTAATTTTTTACCCTTATTTGGAAACCATCCCAGGTTGCTGGATTAGGTGAATGACATCAAGCTTGTTCTTGCTTTCTTTTTATGGTCTGCATGTGGCCTCGTGCTGGGCTTGAGGCATGATGGCTTGAGCGGGTAGAGCCATAGCAAGACTCGTCACTGTGAGCAGAGTGCGTTTCACACAGCGCTGCCCGTCAGTTGGATCAGGAGGTCACCACCTGTAGCAGGCAGTTCAGAGGTAGCTACATTTCATTTCTTTTTCCTTAGAAATGCACTTAGAGCAAGAACTCTTCAAGCTGCCCAAGCCTCAAATCACATGAAAATAAAACCAAACCAAACAAAAAAATCAAAACCAACAACAATAAAAATCCACCTTTAGATCCGTCATCTGTAAATAGCTGCATGCTTAATTCTGCAGTGTGGTTTGAATTGTTTGCTGGTGTTCTGCAGGGTTCGGAGTCATATATTGCACAGTGCTTAAATTTGTTGCTGGCATGTTAAGACCATGCTATTCTAATGTACGTGTCCTGAATTATATAATACTACTGAGCACCCTTTCTAATTTTCTTAATGCTGTGAGTCATTCAGCTTCTGGGCATTAGTTAAGTTGTTACATAGATGATTTCCCTCATAATTGTAGACGGTTTTGCTGCCTTGTTTTTCTCTTTTTCTTTGGCAAACAGGATTGTTTCACTAGTGGTAATAGAGTTGCCTGTTGCTATTGCGAGTTTAGCCAGCTGTGAAGCCGCACTTAGGTTTGTTATTACCCTGCACTTGGTTATGAAATGCAGCCTATTAATTATTTCATTAAAATGTAACCACTGGGCCTGATCCTGGGGGATATTCCACTTTCTCCTGCTGCTTTACATTTCCATTCCTTTTAACGGCAGTTCAGGCTGTTTCTTTATGTTTATGTGTAATTTCCCTTGGCTGTCGCTGCCTGTTCCTTCTAGATACTTCAGTCAATATTTTCCACTGTTGATTACATTCAGGTTTCTGCTCAGGAGCTGTCATTGTAACTTCTGATCTCTTATTTCCCCCTCGATACTATAGCTGAACATTGAGGTGTACAGGGATGGAGGTCAGGGATACAACACTTCTGATTCACTGTGGAGCAGCTTTCCAGAATAATACCTGTCTTTAAACATTAAAACATTTGACCCGTAACCCGCCTTGGTTGCTGCATTTGACATAATAGCTCCATTTTGATTTTTTTTTTTTTTTCCTTTGGCTCTGATTGGTATTGCAGTGGACTTGTTGGGAAGTTAATAGCTATCATGACAATTTTTATTTTCTAAATGAAACAATGCCCCCTGGTGCTCTAGGATTCGAGAGGTCTGATTTTACAGTCAAAATAAAAATAAAACCAAATAAAATCTTTTCAGGCAGATCCTTCTTGTCCCTGGATCTGCCTGCTACCACTCAAATGCTGTCACTGTCACTCACAGGGGATAGGGAGGAACACTGTCAGCACTGAGCAACAAAGAGAAGTCACAAGGAGAGTAACAGGGAATAAAAGCACACTTGAAAAGAGATACACATCGGTTAGGCAGGGTATAAGCAAATTACAGAAGAGAAAAATAAAATGAAATGCTCAAGACAAGAAACAGTCTAATGAAAGGACCAGTCAGGGAAAAGTAAAATTAAAACTGTCTGCTTAATGAAATGTAAAATCTAGATAATGGTAGAGAAGAAGCAATAATATTAAAAAATGGAAGTACTTTTTTATAAAAAGATTGAATTTAATAAAGGTATTATGGAAGAAAAGGACAAAGAGGGTAAGTGTGAAAAATATGCAATCAAGAGCATTAAATTAAAATGGCAAATCTAAAAAGGAAGAGAAAATAGAAGTTATATATTAAGTCCGTGAATGCTGCAGAAATAAGTAGAATAAATGTTGTTTGATATTTTCTGTGCACTAACAAAATAGATTATCAATGCAGAAATTTAAACCAAGGTCCCTCTGGAGTAAAAACGTAAGCAAAGCTGATAAGCAATGAAATGAAACAGTTCATCTCTCTTCAGTTTAGCCTGTCACTAGGATTTGATTTTTTAAAAATTAAGACGCTAAATTACAAAATTATTCCCAGTCATCATGGCACACATGTGAACCACAAGAACATTGCTTGTCCCGTTTGCAGACAGCCAAATCCAGCGCAGCGTGCCTTCTCACAGCCTTGCAGCTGACGGGAGCCTCAGCTTGTGAAGCCCAGTCAATAGAGCAGAGACTGCCATGAATCACCATTTCTGATGGAACGTGGAGGCTATGAATGCTACCAGAGCTATCTGTAAAGCCAAAACAGACAGAAAAAATGAAGGCAGAAGAAAGGCAAAGGAAACCACCCCATTGCTGCAGCTGCAAGACTTGTAAACAACCCGTGCTCTCAGGTTTATTTTCAGTCGCAGGCGAGGATAAAATAGCACAGCTCAGAAGCAGGGATGTCTGAAAATGGCTTTAAGGTAACTTTATGTTCCCACAGTCCTGGAGCAGCAATGAGTCAATCAAGTCCCTCACTGTAAGTTAGAATAGCCTGAAGGCTGCTCTAAATCATTCTGGCTGCCAGTGACCCTGTAACAGCAGAGAGGGGTTGCTGGGGCATGGCAAAGTCTTGGCTGTACTTCTCTTCCTTTGGCCATGTCCTCTAGCCCAGCCAGAGGGGCTGTCGGGAGCAGCGTGAGGGGGAATGGGGGGAGAAGAAGAGGAGAGAAAGCATAGCAAAGGCCGTGATGCCTGTTCTGCTGGAAAACCCCTGCTTCTGCTGCATCTGGCAGAGGTCCAGGGGCTGACTGTGGTGGGAACCGATCCCAGCACAGGCAAGAAAGATTCTGTGGCTCTGCCCCAGCCAGGATGCAGTGGTAGGGTTTCTGTTTAATAATCTGCTTTTCAAAAGTCTTTTTGGAGAGTTCTTCAGATGAGACAGAGTCCCCTTTCCCTGGGAATCTCATAGCGATGGTGACTGGTTTGTAGGTCCTACACATTGGCGGGTGTTCATACTCTGTGACCACTGTGGTCAGTTTTGTTAGTGTACCGATGTTAATCAGATACTTTTCCTTACCCAGTATTATTTGGCTTAGCAATAGAACATAGGAAGTTCCATCTGAACATGAGGAGGAACTTCTTTCCTTTGAGGGTGGCAGAACACTGGAACAGGCTGCCCAGAGAGGTGGTGGAGTCTCTGACTCTGGGGACATTCCAAACCCGCCTGGACACACCATCCTGTGCAACCTGCTCTAGGTGACCCTGCTCTGGCGGAGGGGTTGGACTAGGTGATCTCCAGAGGTCCTTTCCAACCACTGTGATTCTGTAATTCTGTGAAATATTTAAATTGATGCTGCTGTGGGGGTTTATACCACTAGTCGAGCTCATGATTTTAATTTGGTTTTTATTTACCTGTTCTTATAAACTAAATGCATACCCCAGATTGGGAGAAAAACATGAGACTGTGATTTGATTTTTTTCCTTTCTTTTTTTCTTTTAAGGGGAAATTTCTAAAGAATATAAACACCAAATACCAACAATAATTTTTTGTTCAGTAATCCTAACTCCAGATATTTACATTTTGCATTTGGATGGTTTGATGCTGTTGTCAGTCACCTCTGAGGTGACCCTATATGTGATGGAGGCTGCAGTTAAGATTGTGATGTGTTTCCAAACTCTTCCATAAATGTTGCAATCTTGCTACTTCAGTGTGAGCAAAACATTTGTGGCTTAGAAGAGGATCATGATGCTTTCCAAGTCAAAGGGCTTCCCTTTCTCCCACTAAGCAGTGAAGAGCCCAGCCTTACTAGTGGGTAGCCATCAGAATTGGAATGCTATTGAACTGATTAATAACAGCAGGTTACTGAGCGGGCTGTTAGAGGAGCTCCTGTGGCAGAGGAATAATTATTATCCCTTTTAATAATTCTTTAAAAGCAGTTCCCAAAATTTCATTTTCGGTCAACTGGGTATTCCACGGTGTGCAACAGAAGTAGAGGGAATTTTTGAAGTACTGAGCAAGGCCATTGGTCTTACAAGTAGTAGACATCTCCTATCTTGCATACCCCTGCAGTTATACAGAGACATATGCATAACCTGCCCATCCAATGCAAAGGATATAGTTTATACTTCCAGATCTATTTTAATAGAAGTGTAAGGAGGTACCTTCCCAGCTGACTAAACCTCCGTGAAGGCAGAGCTGGAAGGTCACAGACATTCAGCCACTCACTGCCTCTAGTTATCCGAGGCAAAAGGGTATAATCCCTTGACCAGCAAATGGTGGAAGAATGGTAGTTTGTAATCGTGCACGGTGTGCATGTGAGTGAGCACAGATGCTATAGTCCAGAATTAAATTTAATGCCGTTGATACTGTAGCTTATAATGTCTTGGCTTTTTCTGATACTTTAGAACAGAAGTTTTTAAAGGGAAAAAGAAAGCTGTATGTGTTGGTTGGATGTATGTCAATGCTGGTTGACACAGTCAGCAGCTGAGAACTAGATCTTCAGGGTGTAAATTCATTTAGCTCAGTTGATGCCAGGAGAGCTGTGTCAGTCTGCAGTACTTTAAGCTCTGTCCTGAGGACACCCAGTATCATCGGCAGGAACCTCTTGCATGGGATCCGTGGAGTTCCTTGGAAAGGATTCAATGCTTTCCTGCCAGGAGCTTCAGCACCGGCAGTGGTCCTGAAGATCTAGTGCTGCCAGGAGAGACACGTAACCTCTGTCTGTTGCCTTTAATCACAGCTGAGGGGAAAACTGTTTCGTGTTATCTTCAAGTCTGAAAACTGCTAACATCCCAAAATATTGAAGATCATCTGATTCTGTGGGATTTGCCTGCTGCTGTCTTCTCCCTGGCCTTTTTAGGTAGGACAGATTGCAGCAATTAATGCTGGCGTGTGGGAGATTGTTCCAGAGTCTTTTACCTGTCTCCATCCAAACACAAAGACCTTCCTACAGTGGTGAGCGTTTCATCCCGTCCACAGTATTGTCTTAAAAATACCTGTCAGTTCACCAGGTTGAGCAGTCATTGCAGCTAGTTCTGGTTCACAAAACAGGGGAATGTTTATGGTAGCTTAGGGGAAGTGGTGAAAACTGGGTAGTCTCTGCACTCCCAATGAATGCATAAAGCAGTACTGGAGAATACTTCCAGATGTATTCCCTTGCATGGGAGAGCCCACTGAGCAGGTATCTTTGATTTAGCAGCAGGATGGAGCTGAAATCATGTCCTGACATGCAAGCATTTTGGATTATTTAATAGCTTAATTTTTCCTTGAGGATTGATGGCTTAGTCTGTCATATATTTGTTTGAGATATTTTATGATCTGATGATTTCTCCTCACATATTTTAGTCAGGCACATTATGTATCATTGTTGCTTTATGTTTTCTATTACTGGAAATTAATTTTTCACACAGTATCTTCATTTAATTATATAATACAATGACATGTGCATTTTGTATGAATAGGAAGTATCTGTTTTAATTTAACCATTATATATTTTGCTATCTTGGGTTTTCCAGTTAAAATTCCCAAGTTTTTTGTTTTAGCATAACAATAGTCATATTCATTGCTTCTTACATTATAACAAAAGCACTCAGATGTCAGTTCATAGATTGACATAATCAGCTTTGTCTCTTAATTAGAAAAGAGAATAAAGCTCTTTAGGGGTGTCAATAAAATGACAGATGTATCATTAACAGAAGGCTACATTGGATCAGAATGGTGCAAATGCTTGGAATTGAAATGTTAAAATTTTTTACTGATAACCTTTCATTTCTAATTTTCATTTTCTTAGGATTTTTTCCAATTGAAAAATAATAACGTCAAAGGTACATAATACAGCATATAAATGGAACAATTATTGGTGCTGGAGAACTTAAATTCCTTCTGTAAAGACTCAAGTTTATAACCAAAGTAGAGCTATAGCTAGGAAAACCTGTTACTCGGGATTCCTGCCTACCCTCAAAACGAAATTCAACATGGCCAATGCACCCTTGCCCATGCCTTTGAGGCACTCCTCATCATCCCTATGATGTCACCAATTGTTTAGGAACAACAGGACAGTATGTAGATTTTAATATGAAATTCAGGACACATCCCATACCTGACTTCTTGGTGCAGCACACGACGTGAAATCTTTTCACGATTAGTCTGAATAGTCAGGCTAATATTGACTTCAGTGAGTCCATATTTTGCACATTTCTCCATCAGTTAACGTTGCTGTTGATGTCCACATTTTGGTATAATGAAAATCCATTGTACTTGTAAGACACGGTAGCTTTCAGTTGGAACAAATAAAAATTGCAGAATCTGACTGAATTCCAAATTTTCAAATACTGGGATAATGGGACATGCTTAAGGATTCAGGCATACAGATGGAAATAAGATTGCAAGCTGCATCTATGATCTGTCTAAGGTGACTCGTCCCAGCAGGGTCTGACATCCAGGGCATTCACAAGACCCATCACCTTTATTGGCAACCTGAGCTAGAGAATTTTCAGACTTCCTACAGATCCAACTGTCTTCTGGCAAGCAATATTAAGGCCCTTCTAGGAAGAAATCTGGGCTGTTGTGTCCATTCAGCATCGGTCATATGACAAAATTTGAGGTGCAAACGGGCTAGCTGCTGGGCCAAGTAGCCAGCCAGATGAGAGTACACCCTTGAGTGTACTCTAAGACATCCACATCCACGGCTTTGTGTGCCAGACAAGTGGCTGTCCAGCCAATCTCGGAGGCGTTTCAACAAGGGGAATGATGAATGGGTGAGTCACCTGGCCATAGTCCCAACTTTGCATCCATTTCTGCACAGTAATGTTAACATGGATGAGCTGTCCAGAGTCTTTGTCTCTTTCTCTGGCTGCATCCACTTTCTTTTCATTAGAACCTGTAAAGCTCATTATCTCCCCAATATAAATGTTTTAAACTTTCAAGATTTCATGAAGCTTTGACACTTCATGAATTTTGTGTCCCGTGTATAGACACCTTCCTCATCTGCTGTTTGGGATTCTGTATTTAATTATGTGGGGCTTCAAAACAAGTATAATAATACTCAGTTGGAATATCTGGCTGGAAAATACTGAACATTTCATAAATGAAATTTCTAATTTTCAAATTCAAGCCTTTTACTTGACAGAAAATGTAAACTACTGTTACCTGCACCCAGGACTTTAGATCTATCCTATACCCTTGAACCGAAGTAGGAAATTATGCAATTGGACAGTATCTGTTTTTGAAAAAAAAAAAAAAATATATATTTCAGTAAATCTAGGACAGGCAAATCTTGGACTCTTCAGAAAGGTGATCCTTTTATAACCCAAGTATTATTTTGTGCAGGAAACAACTTAGGAAAACAATTAAACAAGTATTCATTTGCAATTGTAATGTCTCTGATTACAGTCCCCAAGTTGACATTTACTCAATTTAATTAAAAAAATTGAGAATTGTATTTATATTTTCTACTCCATCTTTCACAGCAGAGGGATTTAAAACATGTTCAAACCTACAATGTCCCAGTTACTGTTCCATCTTCTGATCTTCAATTAATAATATTCTAGCTTTCCGTGACTGCAGAATGAACGTGTATTCTTTATTTACCTAAAAATGGAATTAATTAGGTTACTTAAAACCCACCTCTGTACATTCCAGAGAACTGAAACAAATATGAGGCCAGGAGCTTCATTTAGGTTTAACCCTTATGCCCTTGGACACAACAGAGTTTACATAAATATTTAAGAAGGGCAGCTGCAGACCAATTAAAGGAATATATTTTCCAAGCATTATACCATTGTTTTCAGGCAATACACTGAAGCTCTTAAATTAATACATATTAAATCTGTTACAGGCTCAGAAGACTTTTAGGCTCAGGAGAAGGAAAAGCAGATGAGAGCACCCCAGGGGGAGGTTGGGCAGAGATTGTCTGTGAGACTCTGTCGCAGTTTAGGCTGGGCTGACCACTAAAATGAACAACAGATGCTCTCTTTTACTTCTCTCCCCTTCAGAGAAGGGAGAACATCTCCCTTCAGGGGGAGAAGGATGAGAGAGAAAAGAGACTTGTGAGTTTAAAAAGAAACTAAACTACTTTAATGAAAATATTAATAATAAAATAATAAAAAGGAAATAATGAAATATATACAAAACCATATCAAGCTCCCAGGATGACGATCACATCACCAGCAGGCACTGGGAAAGTCCCAGATTGGACTCAGCAACGGACAGGAACTGGATTCCAGATCTGGATTCAGGAATACATGGATCAGGAGCAAAGGCAGATATACAGTGTCCTTCTCGGACACTGACCATTGAAGAAAGAGGGCTGACCCTTTGATCCCTCAGCTTTTATACTGAGCATGAGGCAGATGGGATGGAACACCCTGTTGGTGAGTTTTGGGTCACCTGTCTTGTCCACTCCTCCCCGCAGGGGTGACCCCTCTATGCTTTTCCGCTTCCGACCCTCCAACAACGCAAATAACAAAGTTGGCTGCCCTTGGCTGTTACAGCAATAAGTATAAGCAAGAGCCTCTCTGCATCCCATTCCTTGGCATAAACAACCAGATCTTATCACTCTGGAAGCAGATACTGTCGGAAAAATATGCTGTTAATTTCAGAGTTCACTTAGTTAGAAGAGGCTTAGCTGAACAGTAAAATTACTGAACAGAAAATTAGTTCTGTTTTACCTCAAACCAGGACAGATGCACAACCCACCACCCGGCTCACAGGGGGGCTGCAGGGGGCTGCAGGCGGCTCTGCAAATCCACCCAAGGAAGAGAGGGCACAACTGTCCCTCTCGTCAGTCCTTTCAGCATCCTAGGAAGAGCTGTGGGCTGAGAAGGCTGCGACTGTTTTCATTCTGAAATTTGCTAAATAAAACTGAGGAGCAGCTGTTTTGTGGGAAATATATGTAAAATTTATTTTTTTTTTAAATCTTTGAAAATAAAATATTTTAAGATACTTCAGAATTTCCGCCATAATGAGAGGTCTGCTTTCAGGCTAGTCCTACCCAGGAATGCTTAGGAAAAAGCTGCACTTCATATCCGCTCACTTCAGACTAGATACTCCATTGGGCTGCTGTTACATAGTGTGTTATATAGCGTGTAGCATGAATTACGGAAGGGTGCTGCTCGTATGCGTGGTAATGTGAAAAGTATCGCTACCCAGCCCTAGGAAGATAAATTTGCAAGTAATCAGGTTTGTTGCTCCCTAATTGTGGCAGCTTGTTAAGGCAGGGACAGGATTTATCCAACTATGAACTGTGAGAAAGTCTGGCTTGAAAAAGACCCGTGTGCGCCGTTGCAGGCAGGGGCAGAGCCAGAGCAGAGCTAAGGGGAAGAGGAGAAGGAGGGAAAGGGTTCAAGTGAAATGGAAAACAGAGTGGGAAAGTTTTGCAAGGAGGGATTTGAGGAAAGAGCGTAGAAACACATCTAGGAAGAGGGAAGAAAAGGAGAGACTTGTTGCAACTAGTGAGGAGCAGAAGAGGACAAATGGATTGCAACATGCTTTCTGCTGAAATAAATCACCTGTCGCCTATAGTCTCTGCTGAGAGAAGTAAAATCAGTTCAGATGGGGAAACTGAGATGCTAATCTAGGCTGGTGGCAGAAGGAGGTGAAGCTGGAGAGAATGAGTGTGTGGTGGAGAGTCTGGTTACAAGAGTGTTTCTCTTAACGCGTGCAATAGACTTGTAGCACTGGAAGGACGAGAGGGAAAACAAGGATCTGGGAAGCAAGTATGTATTAATTCTTTAAAAGGGAAGAAGACCTACTAATGCTATGTTCATCTTACAAACTTTAAGGCTTTGGAAACATTCACCTGAGTACAGTATTCAGTTGTTGGTTTACTGCAAAGTAGGCATTAGTGACAGGATTAGTTACCTTCTCTCAGTATATCGGTTCAACTTTGCATTGTATATACAAATACGTGGACTAAGTAAGGTACCTGAGGTATTTTTTTATTTATTCATCTATTCAGACTATACTTTGGAATTTTTCAATACATTTTTGAGCAAAACATGCATGTCCTGACTTAATTCTGTAATACGATTCATGACATGTCTGACATCTGAAGCGCATGGGGGAGAGGAGGGAAATTGCTTTCGGATCACCACGTGATGCTGTGCTTCCACTTGGGGAGTGCATGGCCATAACGGTGGGAGTCATGAACTCGTTAATTAAAGACTTCATGGCTATGTTGCATCCTTTTTTAAAGATTAAACACAAAATTTTTTAGTCGGATAAAGCTATGTGCATGCAGATTTTAAGACAGAGTAAGTGGCCCTGTTTCTCTAGTTAATTACCTCGATAAATCAGGAGTGGGCTGCTGGTATTTGAAAATCCTGTGCATGGTAGACAGAGCGAGGGAGAGAACAGTTTTCTGCAGAGTTCTGTTGTTAGCCTACAACGGTATATAATGCACTCGGGTCAAAAGGGTGGTGCTGATACTCATGATACCACCAAGGCTATAGCATCAGAAGTCTACGGCAATAAAGCTAAATATTGCAATAAAACTAAGTGTTTGTGTTACCGTTACAAAAAAAAATTGCAACACTACTCAATTTTTCCTATGGTGAAATTACTCTTTGTTTGCATATATGCATATGTGTGTGCATATGTAGAAATACATATGCTTATAGACACATAATCTTTGTTCATAAATACATGCATTCTGAATGAATAGTGCTTGCTTCTTGAAAATGGCTAATATTCCCTGGAAGGGGAAATGGAGAGAGGGAGTGATTTTATCGCTACTAGTCAATCTCACAAATGAAGATCAATTTTGCAACGAACAGCATGGACTGTAGACCTGTAGAAAGGCTGTTCCTATCTCCATCTACGACAGGAGACAACAGATGGGTATAGGCAGGCAGGAGAGCGCGGTGGGGAAACTGGACAAGACTCACCAACAGCTTTACGCATTCTCTATGCTGATGCTGTATGTATGTGCTCTGCAGTGGTGGCACTGGTGGTCAGGATTCAAGAAGGGATTTGACTGAGGATGAACTGGAAGTGGAAGCAGGTGGACAATATTTGGACTAAGAATATATTGCAGAAGATGGGAGCAAAGGCTCCCCAGATCTGAACAGGAGCTTGGTTTGAGAAGGAGGTTAACAGTGGGTGAGCAAAGGGGCTGAATGGTGGTGGCAGGTCCACAGAGCCACCCCAGGAGGGATGGGCGGCCAGGGTGGAAGTATGCAGAGGGATCATGGGGAGGAGGAAAAGGTTGGCAGATGAGTGGGCCAGGAAAACTGACATAAAAAACCAAAGGTGGGAAGAGACATGACAGAATTAGGGAAATGTAGGGCAGTCAACCTCTCTTTGCTACCTAAGTGAGCAATTCTAACCTATCTGCATTGTTAATAAAGACCAATACTTCCAAAAAGCCTTTTCACTCCTTTTCTCTCTAGTGGTTATAGAGAACTTAAAAGATTTCTGTCTTAACCAAGATACCAAACTTCTGGACAGCTCAGTTACATGAAATGAAGTGTCTATTTTCATTACCCTTTTTGTTCTAGTGAACATCCTGCATTATTTAGCATTCATACAGTTTTATAGGAAATTATACTTGATTTTTACAATTAATGGGGTTTTTGCTTCTGAAATTGTATACCACGTACTCAAAGAAAATACAGTTGCTGCACACAGAAGCGACAATATCTTTCCATCTAACATTCTCCTCTCTTTCCTTGTTACCAAGGTTTTTTAAACATGATAATGTCCCACCACTGTTTCTGAGATTTCCTGAATTTATTTGTTTGCTCTTTATTACGTAAGGAAGGATTTCTGCCTGTTTCAATGTATTTCTGTGGGGAGTGCTGACATTCTTATCCACACTTCACTTGTCATTTCTAGGCCAGACGGTTAATATGATTTCCTACTATGAGCTACTTACTGCGTACAGTTTTAACATGTGTTGCAGCAAGGCAGTATATTAAAGTGCAGAAATGGCTTATGAAAGAGATGGGTGTTAGGTGAGAGCTGTTGCGTTCTCTTCGGTGAAGTCAGTTGGTGTGCTGCGTAGACATGTACCTGATAGTGGTGAAAAGAAATACTGGTGGCCTTCGTATTCTGATCCCATCCTTCTCACGTGAATACAAGAAAAAAAGTGTTCATGTTTGTGGATAATACCAAAAGAGGAGCGGCTGCAAGCCTGCAAAGGAAGGATTAGCGTTCCTAATGGTGAAGTGGAAAACACAGAGGACTAATCAGCAGTGTCTGGATGATCTTTTCTCTGGGAAAAGGCTGAGGGCTGTAATGGTCCCCAAGCTGGTTTTTTATCAACACGGTGGTGATTTTGCACAGAAAGCTGAGGTTGTGCTGGGAGGCAAAGCTGTGTGCGTCGCTCTCGAGATGGAACAGGTAATTGCTCTGCTGAGCTCAGTGCAGGACACTGCTGTAGAGAAGGGTGTGGGCTAAGGTTAGAAAATAGAGAGGGGAGTCACATAAGTATGTAGAGGTCTAGAAAATAGTTATGAAGAAATACTGGAAAAAATTGAGGTTGTTTAACCTAACGAAGACTAAGGGAGAACATGGTAAGTACCTTTAAATACATTGAGTGCTCCTGCAGAAGTGAAGGGAACCATTTATTCTCTTGTCCTTCACAGGCAGAATGAGAAGTAGTGGGCCTCAGGTGCAACATGAAGATAAAGGTTAAACATAAGGAGAAACTTTCTGATGATAAGGACAGATTGGTTGAAGATACTGTAGATGCTCCATTACTGAGTATCTTCAAGAACAGCCTAGACAAATATGAGGGAAGATGTCGGTGCACAGCATCCTACCTGGGGTACGAGGCATGGCATAAGTAACCTCTCATCATCCCTTCCTAGCCTATTTTTCTTTGATTAAAGCTGAATTAAGAAAGGAAAAACCATGATCTGGGCAAGTGATCTCAAATGTAAGAGGTAATAAAATAACCTTGGGCCTGATCATGGAAAACGTTGAGTAGTTGTGGCTTCTCTTATTGACCTCACCCAGAGCAGAAACAAAGTAGGATTTAAAGGACGGGGCCATAAGCAGTGAATGTATATTAACTTTTAATATTGCCTAATTATTGTCGTATTGGCCAGGTCTTGTCTTTGCCGTGACTCCTATCCCGGCTGTTATGAAACTTTACATTTTGTGTAGGACTGTTCTGGGAATTTTCAGCCTCTGAAAAAAATTGAGCTACAAGAACGTTTTCAGAGGGTTTCCATTTTAAAACTGTTCAGATGACTTTCCCACAATGGTATTTACCCGCCCTTTGGCTTTCTAGGCAATGTCCCAACCAGTCAATACAAGTTGTGACTGGATTTATGGATGTGTCCTTCAACACACAGGTTTGAAGTGTAATAGAAGAGGTGATATGTACAATGTGAACCTAGAGTTGTTGAAATAATGAAGCCTAAAAAATGGCAAAGGAATATGATTTCCTAGAGAGTGATATTTCAGAGCTACTGAATGAGTTATTGAGTACTGGTATTTTTTTTATATTTGGGGATGACCCAAATGAAATTACTAGAAGAGAGGGAGAAAGAAGAGGCTTCTGTGATGAACTGATTACAACTCAAGTTAGAGTTCTTCGCAACAAAAAGCTTGTATGCTTTTACAGAAAAATAATGGTTTTTTATTAAAATCCCAGAAGTTCTTGACATGAAAAGCTTTCAACGAAAGGTTTGCATTTTTCTGTGAAAAAAAAATCACTATATTCACTGGTTGATTGGTTTGTTTTTGTCAGCATTTCTCCCAGTTTGTCTCACATCACCACTAGAGTCTGTCTTTGCTGTACTGCTCTTTTTGGGAGCACAGATAGACTCTTCTCTCCTTGGTGTGCTCAAAAGTGTATTTGCTACTTTTTCCTGAGTCCTCCTCCTTTTCTTTTACGAGTGATCTTTATCCTAATAAAAAAGAGGAGGTTATCAGTACTGCAGGATGAAATCACTTCACCTAGATGAAAGCGTAGGCTGCAGCAGCATGAGTTTTTTTCCATCCCAGGGCTCTTGTTTCTTCTTCGCTGAGTCAATCCGTGTCTGCATCTCTCTATCAAGACTTGGCCTCATGCATCCATTTACTCTACGTGAGCCTCCAAATAATGATCAGATAGGAGCAGCATGTGGCCCCTACCTCTGCAGGAAGTGTTTAGGCTGAGAATTCAAAGGAAGAAGACTGTATATTGCTAAACCTTTCATCTGGCTTGTTCTGCAGAGCATACTTTTTCATATCGCATGTATTCAGCCTGGAAAATTTAGAGTTCCAGAAGGTCACTGAGACAGATAATCTAGACAGACTGTTTAAGGCGTGCATAATTTTAGAAGTATCAAAAAAATGTGTTGTGGACACATATTTGGAAGATTTTTTTTTTTTTTTTTGTCCTCATAGGTACAAAACACCCAATGGTCTGAGCAGGTCTGGGGAAAACTGTAACTGCTAAATTAAAAAAAAAAAGGAAGATAGACTTACTGGCTTTCTGCTGTCCTAAGTTTCCTGTGTTCTCTCTCTCGTAATACAAGAAGACACTCCACATTTCTGGGGATTACCTTTCTTGGGGTTGAAGCCTTTGGCCTCATTCTTTTGCTCACAGTTAGAGTGTTCGTAAGCCCCTGGAAAGACACTGTCTGTCATGTCTTGTTGCTTAAATATTGTGATCGAGCCTGTGAATAATCTCAAACTGCTTTGACATGTTCATAATAGCTTTTGTTCTACTTCTGTACCCATCCATTTCCATTCCTTAAAGTCCCCTGGCACGGTGTCTTCCAGCTTGGACGTGGTATGTGAAGGTTTGACCAGAGATGCTATGGGAAAATCAGATGGATACCTTTAATTTTGGGGGATGGTAGCTATGGTTTGGAAAGTTAAAATGGCTCTTCTGTGGCAAACGATATTGTTAGACCTTTTTCCCCCTGGCTTGCGGGTTTTTTTCACCCTTTGGTGAAAGTTGTTGAGAAGTGGTCAGCTGAACCGGCAGTACCCTGCAGAATGACGCGTTCATGTCAGGCTTTTTCAGCTGTGCTGTGTGCAGTGAAGGCTGCGTTAACACCAGATGCCAATCATACACCACCGGTGGATTTGCAAGATTATAGGACAGGAAAAAAAGATGAAGGTTAAGCACGGGGCACAATAGAGATTACTTATGGTAATGAATTGTATAATTTTTCTAGACAGATCTGGATTAATGTTTATCCCAGGCAAGAGATTACTGTATGTCTGATTCTAGTTGTAAACAGACATTATTAAACGGAAGGTTTATGTTCATGAAATGCGACTATGGGTGTTAAAGCACTTATGATTTATTATGTGCAAAGAGAAAAATTAACCTGTTCATCTGCTGTAGTACGAGTTGTGCTGTGGATTTTTGCATAATTTGGATGGCATCTGCTCCTTTGGAATACAAATAACCAGTGAAATGAGAAGGATTCTCCTCTCATTTTCACTGATCTTATGCCCTACACTGCAGAGGAGCTGAAGTGGTGTAACCAGCAAAAGAATAGTCGTGTGTGCTTTTATAAAGCAACAATATTTCTATGAGAGATAATATTGACAAAGTCTATTTGCTTGTGAATCTTTAGGGTATTTTCTTTAGAATTAAAAAAAAAAATATTTATGCTAATGTTCAGAAAGCTTAAAAAGTTACCTTTCTTGGGTTTCCCAAATAAATCCCTTTCACTAATTGAAAACATAATGTTTAGAGATGTTGAATTTAAAAAATATATTTTTTAATCTATTTTTCACATAATTTGTGTTGCAGCCAATTTTACTCCTGCTTTGTTGCATCACTGCTGCTTAGCATCAGTGAGACATAGGTACAACATCCACATTTTTTAATACTGCCGTACCTCAGTAGCTAAATAATTACACCTGAGTCAGTGACTTCTGTGTTTTAGGTGAGCTGAAAAATCTCCCTTAACAAAACTGTAAACAAACTCCAAAACTTTCCTTCTTTGATCGAGTAGACATTTCAACTTTATTACTTGCTAACAAGGAGGTATCTTTTCTCTGTGAAAGCAAAGAAAAATTACAGTTATCAAAATCTGTTCATTCTATTTACAGGCTGTATTTGTAGCCATCTGATTTTTGCATAATGCCATTTAAAATTATCCATTTAACAATGATGGATGATACAACTGTGTTGCTTTCCCTCCACTTTGTAACTGATCTGTCTACTTATAGATTGCATTGGACATGTTGCTGATGCTTTATTTGTAAAATTCACTCACATATGTGAGAAATTTGTCCGTTGAGTCTTACTGACTTCAGAGAGGCTTCTTGGCTAAGTGAAGATATTCCTGTATATAAGCAAAACCAGCCCAATCTGTAAAAAACAAAGGAACATGGAGTGAAAAGGCCTGGGAATATTACAAGGTGTGTTAAGTGAATTCTATGATTCTATGAATTAGAAATTAGAATTAGAATTTAAGCAGTTAAACCAGGATTGAATAAAATGTAATCTGGTAAGATGTTCTGAATGCTTCAATTAAAAAAGTTGCAGTCTTAAATTGCCATCAAAACACTTCATACTGCTTTTTTATATTTCTTAATTATATTTTACATTTGATACAAAAATATATATTATACCATGAGAAAAATTTAACTTCAACATCTGTAAAATTTTGCCTAATTATCAAATTTTACAACAGCTGTGAAGTGTGAGTCCGGAGTTAAAGTTTGTCAACAAATTAATTAACCGGTAAAAGTTTCTGTGGGCTTTCTTAATGGTTCAGTGTGGCATCTGAAGGCAATGGGAACTTCTGGAGCTAGCTGGGAGGCAGGTGAGAGTCCTGAAGGAAACCAGGGTCAGCTGCACTGCGCTACTTAAAAGTTTGTGCAGCCAAGCATTGTATTTTGGGAGGCACTAAAATATATGTGGGGCTCTTTTCTTTGCCGTGTGTTGGCAGACATCTATAAGTCACGAAGATGACCTCCATCTCCCAAAGAGAAGGAAAGCTAGAAATGAAGACACATTTCTGTTATCAGTCTGCTGTGGGTCGTAAGTTGAACTGGTGTTATATTTCCCTCTGAAAACCGCGTAGCCTTGACACGGTGTTTAACAGTGTTAAGCTTATTGCTGCTGAGCTAAACATGTCTGAAGCGAACGATGACCCTCACGTCTTTGTGATAGCAAAATGTCTCCCTGATGTGATCCCACAGACTTGGAGCATTAAGTTAATTTTCCCTTGGATTTCTGAGCTGCCTCCTTTTTAACCGGCGGAGAGCTTGTGAAGAATACAGCTTCTGACCGAATGACAGAACGTGGAAGGTGAAATTAGATGCATTCAATTAGAAGATGACAAAAAGCCTATCTAAATATTTGTCAGGATGCTACTTACAGGATGCAGTGTCCAGCCCAGGAAGTGAAAGGAGGCCGCTCTCGGGACTTAATAGTCTTGGGGGGGGAAAAACTGGGTAAATCATCCAGATTCTTTATGGGCTTGGAGAGGATAATTGAGGGTATCGAGTGGGCTGTTATGCTTCCAGGGCTGGTGATCCCTCTCATGTAATCTCAGATTAGTTCTTTTCTTGTATTCACTTAATACAGAATTAAATGTTACAAAGTTTTCTGTAAATACTGCTGTTGTTTGACCGCTAGAGGATGGATAATGCAGTGGTTTATGGGAGCTATTGAAAAAAGAGGCACTCCACCTTCTCCACAATAAAAAAAAAAAAAACAAACAACAAACCACCAAAACACCACAAAACAAATAAACAAAACCCCAAAGCCACAAAACCCAAAGAAATTTAAAAGCCAGTGCAAAAGTGTCGGCTGTGAGATTGTCAGGTTTGGACCAGAAGGTTTACTAGTTTTCCAGAGGACAAAAGGATGTTCTTGAAAACTAACATTCGGAATTAGTAGTCAGTTAAACAGAAAGAGATTGAGATATGCAATTCGGTTTGGCCACATCTGTTTATCTGTAAATTAAATTTATAGCAACTTTTTAAAGTAAGAGATGAAATCCCTTGTAATTTCCTGCTCAGAAAGTATTAATTAAGAAAATAAAAATTTTAAACGCAGCATATCATGTTGACCTTTTTTTTTCGTTTCTGTTACAGCAGTTCAAGGGAGAATGTGACTATGATAGGGTTAATCCAGCTACATAAAAATCCATGCTGTGTATGATAGTAGTAAAGCTTGTGATCCCTTGATCTTTGATTAGATCCAAGCTAGTAAATATCTTGTGTTTAATCAGAATGAGTTGTTCTGCATGTAGTATAAGTCACCTTCACAGATGGGATGTAGCAGCAGAGTTGTTCGTGAATATTTGTTTTAATCCTTTCCAGAGCAAGCACGCTTTATGTTTCTTTGTTGTAAATCAGACTCAAGCAACTAAAGACCAGCACGAAGGAAAGACATTTACTTGCAGTCAGGAATAGGACAGTGTGGGAACCTTTTTTCCTTTTTAAAGAAATACGTAACTTGTTAGATTCTTAAAAGGTATTTTATACTATTCCATAAACATAACTAACACACCATGGCTGCTTTTTTAGACTGGGATGCAAGTATCATTATCTAGAATTTAATCTTAAACTGTTCATACACGTTCCTAGCTTAGAAGACTATAAATACAAGGAGAGTAAGATTTATTATGGTAAATGTTCAGCCTCTGTTATTATTCTGTATTTTAAAGATATTTAGTTAGAATGGTAGCTCATCTGTGTGCTGGTAAACTGAAATTCTTAAAACATTATCTGTAAGTCTAGTTATTTTGTGTGGTATGTCGGCGTCCTATTTACCTAAATCTGTCATAATTGCCTTCTGATACATCTTCCTCTGACACATCAAATATTGAAAATGAGAGGACTCTTTGCTGGGGGATTTTCTACCGAATGTCATTTTTCTGTGTTCATAACTTGATGGTAATAACTGGACGACCTGCAGTTAAATGCATCTCAATTTCTCTCACTTATTTTTCCTAATCACCACACAGAGCCTTCTGTGCTCAGAGGTGTGATTAGATTTAACCTGCCATCATATCTGAAGAACTTTCTGTACAACATATTATACGTTGCAAGAATTAGATATGTAGATGGCGAGTCTAAGTGTAATATATAAATAGATATAAAGATTAGTTGCTCTCATGCCAAAGTTAATTCCTAATTTTTTTTTTTGTTTTTCTGTTTTTAACAGGAAGACTGGAGAGCCGCCGCTAATAAATGGCTGGATTCCTTACCTTGGGAAGGCTTTGATTTTTAGAAAAGATGCTTTCAAATTCTTACTGGATCAGCAAAAGAAACTTGGAGATATTTTCACTGTACATATTGCTGGTGAGAAATATTTTAGTATTTCTCTTGATTTTTTCCATCAGTGAAGTTGAATAGTAATTCAAATGTTTAGTTTAGAATCTTCCTTAACCAAAAGCATTTTTGTGTAGCATAGGCCAATAAAAATTACTTAAATTCACTTGTATTGTATGCTTAATAAGTATCCGTAGGACATAATTACGAGCATGTGGATTTATGTACAGCTATAGGTATATATGCATATTGACAGAATTCGTAGGCATGTAATGTATGAACATAGATTTTGCCAGCACATTTAATTGTGTATTGTGGGATTTTTTTCCTAAAGAAGGGAGAACTAACATAATCTTGACACTGCACAGAAAAATATCAGATTAAATTTAGAAAACACTTAAGAAAAAAAGTGCAGAATATGTTCTCACACATTTTACAACTGGTTGACAGGAACACAAGGGAATGAATGACACATTGACTCAGTGATACAATCAGGACTGGAACACAGAAACTTCCCATTGCCAGCCTCTTACTCTGATCGCGCTTGCTGAAAATAACAATATAATAAAGTATGATATAACCTTGCTGCTTTCTGTATTTATAGCTGGATTACTACAGTAGCTCAAATACAAACATTTGAGTGAGTTCACTTAGACACTTAGCTGTAGAAGAAAAACATAGAATGAAACTGGAATCTTGAATGAAACTTAAATATATAAATTCACATATATATATATATATATACACAGATGTGCTTTTTACTAAACTCAATTTAAAATTCAGTATTTTCCTCTGTTCAGAAAAAGGCGAACTCTTATTAGGGTAGGTGGATGTAATGGATCTTTTGCCCCTTTACATGCTGATATCCTTGTTCAAATTATCAACTCCAGAGTTAAGTCTATCTTGGTTTTTGCTATTCCTGTATTTTTAGGGAGTTTCAAATAAAAATGTAAAGTGTAAAATATAAAATTTGCTTTGTAATTTCATGGCAGTAACCTTAGCTTTATATTTCCATATAAGTAATATTTGCAATAAAAATAATTTTTTTCTTCAGTCAATTAATTAAATTGCAAGCCGTATGTTTAATTAATACAATTTTTCTTACTCTTACGAAATCTATTCTTTTTTTTCCTTTAGAAGAGCATTTTTACTGCTGTTAAATGTGTGATTTTTTTTATTCATTCAGGATTTTTTCTTTGGAAACTAGTATGCTCAGATTTTTTTCCATCTTGAAAGTGAGTTTGACACATTACAAGACCAACTTTTATTGAAATACAGTGGTTTTTATTGTTAATGTACATTCACACTATATATACTATTGTGGCTTCTTAGGAATACAGATTAATAATTGCAATTCAGAGACTACCTTACTACATTCATAAAACCAGATGCAGTCATACTTCAGAATCCTTAATGTGTTTAATCAAGTATTTATTTCTCTTTCACCTCTTTATTATTTTATGCAAGACTATGTTGAGAGATTTGTGCGTTTAAGCAATCTATGAGTATAATTTAGTTTCACGAATTTCTGTTTGCATGGTAAACAAAATTCCGTTTCAACTTATCTCCCTGTGTTCAGGTATTTTGAGGAAGCCTTCCTTGATAGAGGCTGAGGTAAATGGAGTGAGTTCTGGATGTCATTTCAGCCTTATGCGGAGAAATCTTTGATTTTGTGAATTTGTCCTATCAGAGATACCACTTTAAGTTCTCTCTTTCCCGTATAAAAATACTGACCGTCAAGACTTCACTAAAGAGAAACAGTTTGTCATCCACAAGTCAAGGAAGAAGCCGAAGCTAGTTAGTACCTCCGATCATGTCCTGATCTGAAGACGTACAGGATTTCTATATGTCTTACTGATTTGACGAAGATGATGTTTATATGTTCGGCAGACCTAGTGTAGCCTGCTGTAGATAGACTATCATTACTTTACCCCTCTGGTGGGTGTCTAAAGGTCCTGTCAAAAAATTCTATCGATATATATTGTTCTAATTATTGGTTCTCAAACTAGTTCATTTGGAAAATGCGGAACGATGCTTGGAGTTTCTGGCGTTGCCCCGTACCGGTAATGCGATTTCGCTGATTGTACTTTCCCATGTGATGAGCGAATGATTGTCATCCCTAAAAGTCGCAAGGGACATGGATGTCATCTTAATAAAGAAATTAAAAAGCACATCTTTCTATGAGAAACAATGTAAATTCCTGACCTGTCGCAGAAAATAGTTCTCTAATTGGTTTTGTGTGGTGGTGCAGCAGAATCGTTTTCCCCAAACGTCACGCCGGCGAAGCACCACTGTACATCATTGTCAGCAGTTCAGCAGAATCTCCCTAATAAGAGGACGATTACGTAAATGCGATAGTCTTCGGGGTTAAAAAAAAAAGAGAAAAGAAAAGAATAAGGAGGGGAAAGAGAGAGAGAGAGAGAGGGAGAGAGTCTGTTGTGTTGAGATGATCGTACTTCCCAAGCCAACCTCTCTGCCTGCTAAGGGTCAGCAGCATAGACAGACAGCTAGGTAAGAACTTAAAGGGCTTGAAGCAGTTTTGTCATTGCTTCTCGGAATTAAACTTTGTCTCCTTTTCTTGACAAGTTATTGGGAATGTTACCAAACCTTACAGCACTGTCTGAGACTAACTCAACTTCTAATAAAATAAACTTAGGGTTTTTTCACTAAGGACACTTGCCTTTTAGAATACTGCTGCTAAGTCGTTCTTTTCTTTTAAATCACGGTACACCTATAGTAACATAGCACATTTTTCTCTCTTCGGCAAAAGGTTATTTACATTAACTCCTTACTAAGCTGAAGCCTGCTGCAAGCATTACTGAAATAACATCCATCATTAGATGCCGTCTGAAATGCTTGTCTTTCATCATTAGCATTAAAAAGCTCCAGAATGCATTATTAGAGTAATTTCTTAACTATCATACAAATACTGGCTTCTGTGCTCAGATTTACCAAAGTTGACAATTTTCATATTTTCCACATCAATCTTCTATTTGTAGGAGACCGTATAAACTAAAGGGAGATAACCAAGCTATTTGCAGCACGGGTGTAATGCAGACTGAAGGACTGGATGGGGAAGTATGAATTCTCTGTAGCCATATGACAAAAAAATATCAGAGGGCTTTTTACAGAAACAAGTATACATGTCTTATTTTGATTTGTTTCTACGGTACTAAATAAAATGGCTCAGTGACTTAAACTATTGGGATTTGGAGTATGACATTTCTGTGTGGACATGTCTACTTAGTGTTTTGTGTTGAAGGATTTTTTTACAATCTAACAAGGAAAGGCTTGGTCTCCAGTGGTTTCTATATAAATACCTTCAATATTTAAGGCTTCCTGATTTGTGGAGGGTGTGATATGCCTCCACTTTTGGCTGATCTGGCATTTAGCTTTACCAGTACTCTGATGGAAACTCATGAGCATCCAGATTTTGGTTCATTTTCAGAAAAGGCTATTTTTAAGAGGTGGTTCTTGGCATTATCTACAATGGAAAGGCATGGGAGGGGAGGGAAGAAGCTGCATTTTAAAATACCAAATAATAACTGGAAACTTTAGGAAAGATTTGCATTTGTTGGTCTCTTGACACCACCAGGGACAATAAGTGGGAAGAGACCTCATCAGGGACAATGACAGGATTTAAAAAGCAAAATTAAGGGCCGTATTGACATTCACAAAATATAAAATCATAACTTGAGGTGAGAAAGTTTGTTCCAGTTCGGATGTTTGCTGTTCAGGGTAGAGGAGGTGTTGGGGCACGGTTTTGTAATTAGCAATCTGTTCCTGTATGGAAGAGACTGGGGTAACCGGTGTAGCCACGCAGTGCATCTGTGTGTGAGTATGACTGTAATTGCTAAAGGCTCCCGTACCCACTCTCACAACAACAACTTTCTAACTGCCGTTAATTAGCCCTAGATTTTAGTCTTTTTCTAATTAAGAGATCTAAAATTAGATTCTCGGTGAGGTAGGCAAACAAGCTGCCTTTGTTATAGAGGGGTTCCACTTTTCTAACTATATAGACCTTTACTAAATGCAGTAACAAAAGTATTTTGGTTTATGTATTTAAATATATTGTTGGCTTGCAGTGATGTGGTCTGGAGCCTGAATTGATTCTACAAAATGAATTATATTTTGGTACATACTTACTTTTTGCTACCAGGAACCTGATGAGAATAATAAAAATCAGGATCTGTAATATTCTGTTTCTCAGAGTCTTTTTTTTTCAAAGTGTGTGCTAGTGTTGAGTGAATTTTGATTTAAAATCATTGCTAAAATAGTTTGTCTGAAAACTCATTTGCTGAAAAGCATTTTCTTACTTAAAAATGATAAGAATTGATGTGCGTTTGCTAAGTGTCTGATTAAAGATCACAAAGAAACTCATATTTTGCATCAGAAATAAGCAGATGGTGGACAGATGGTTTAAATTAATATTAATTAAAAATCTTAACTTAAATTGTTTACCCTGTAAACGCAAAGTTAGGAAGCCAGCTTTCATCTTTAGGGTTAATAACACTCCAAATCTATTTATTAAAAATTGCTCCAATGGGCATTCTTTCCAAGCTTTGATCGCAAAGATGGTAACCTCAATAAAGAGCATGACAGTGGGTGAAAAGTGGAAGGAGAGAGCAAGTCTAGGACTCCTAACAAAGGTCCTGCACAGTTCGAGACTAAAAAATCCTGCCAGCCTCTGTGGTCTGGGAAGGAAGAAATGGTCAGAAAAGAGGAATGAGAATTGAAGATCATGCTGGTTTCTCGGTATTTTTATTCTTTAAAAATTAATTTACATCTATGGTTTGTTATGTTACAGGAAAGCAAACTCTACAAGTACCTTAAAAACCTTCACACATTGTTGACAAAAAAAAGGGGTCAAATTCTGTCTCAATTTATCCCTTATGTTTCCTTACTGGTTCACGGGCATTGCAGCGGATGTAATTGGGAGGGAAATTATGGCATCTGGTAATCGCAGAGGAAATCCAGAGTGCACCCCAATTTACCATAGAGCACTGTGTGTATATACAAAACAGAATACGGAATAACTATGATAATTCAAATATCACTATATGGTAACCATGGATACTTCTTGACGTTTTTAGTGGTAGTGACTACTTTATCTCAGGACATCTGTCACAGAGCCAAATTTGGTCCTCAGTTAAGCATGTAGTGTTCCCATTAAAATCAAAGGAGATTTGTCCCTTTAGTGAGACAGAATTAGAGTATAAGTGCTGGAAGCTTTGCTATTTTCCTGAGTTTATAGCTAGGATATTTCACAGAGGATGTGTACATTTTAATGGGTACCCTTTTTCCCTAATGCACCTCTCCATTTTGGTTAAGGATCGGGAACTCTGAAATTAAGACTTAACATGGGAATCATCTATAAAGAGTTAAAATTTAATTGAGCTTTGGGAGCGTTTGCATTTTGATTCACGGTAGTTCACCAAAATGCTCTTCTTAGGAGTTGACTTAAAGTTTAGGGAGAAACTGCAGGATTTTTCTGGCACAGGCAACTTGAGAAAGCTTCCAACTTGATGCAGCCCTGTTCCTCTGTACAAGCAGCTGAAGGTACGGCTGTGTCACCTCACTGAGTACATCAGGAAGGGTAGGAAGTTGTTGGTGCGCTCTGGCACAATGCATGATGGTGCTGGGATGGTATGTCCCCAGGTGGCACCCATGTGAAACATGGTAGCCTGCTCCATTGTAAACTGTGGCTTCAAAATCAAATCTCGAGGTAGTCATTTTAGGGATACTAAGCACATTCTTAACAAAAAGTTATAAAACTTCACGAAAACAGCAGATGTGAGGGAACCTTTAAAACTTGGGTGTTTGCAGTGTGCAGTTAAAGCTGTAAGCAGCAGATTTTGAGTCTCTGTGTCATCTGCTTGAAGAAAAGCTGCCTAGGTGGCGTGTTTTCCACCCCAGCCCCCTGCGTTCATTTTCCTCCATGCAGGTGAAATGTGTGTGTTTCTCCCTTTCTGCTAAAAAAATGCAATTTTCAAATGCTGCTATGACTCCGTATTTTATTTTCATGAATTATACCAGAGTAGTAAATGATTTATTCCAGAGTGCCACAATTGCGGGTCATGCCCTACTGGTGGCAAAACCAATAGCTCAGTCTACATAGGAATGGCTTCACGCTGGTTTTAGAAGAGCCATAAAAGTGTACGCAGGTGAAATCTACATCCTGACAAAGAGAATCTCAATAAAACTTGTTGCATCTTCCTTTTTTCTTTTTTTTTCTTTCTTTTTTCTTTTTTTTTCTTTTTTTTTTCTTTTTTTTTGGCTTTGCAGATTTCTTCACAGGGCTTTGCTTTGGGGGTTTTCTGCATCCTTTTTTGCAGATGTTGGCTGAGCTTATTTTCTTTTTTCTTCCTGAAAGTATCACCAGATTATAAAAGTGCACGTGTCTCTATTTTTTTTCTTTTCTTCAGGTAGATATATTACCTTTATCATGGACCCATTTCAATATGTCTATGTCATCCGAAATAGCAAGCAACTTGAATTTCATGAATTTGCTGATAAAATGGCTTCCAAAACTTTTGACTACCCAGCCTTGTCAAAAGGAAAATTCCCTGATCTCAAGGAAAACCTGCACAGAATCTACCAGTATCTACAAGGCAAGCCTTTGGATATCATTTCTGACCACATGATGAAAAATCTCCAGGATATATTTGAATGGAAATGCTCACAAGCAACAGATTGGGAAACAGAAAAAATGTACAAATTCTGCTGCTCTGTAATGTTTGAAGCCAGTTTTGTAACACTATATGGAAGAGTTCCTGCTGCAGATGGCCGCAAAGTTATTAGTGAAATCAGAGACAAATTTATCAAGTTTGATGCCAGCTTTCCCTATTTAGCTGCAAACATACCGATTGAGTTGCTAGGAGCTACCAAGAAGGTTCGGAAGGAGCTTATACATCATTTTTTACTTCAGAACATGACAAAATGGCTGGGAGGGTCAAAAGTGGTCCAAGCCAGACAAGATATATTTGAGAAATATGAGCTGCTTGGAGATTATGACAAAGCAGGTAGGAAACTTATGAATGATTGCTTGTCTAAAATAAAATAATTTACTATAGACCTTTGAAATAAAAAGGCAAAATGGCGACCTTGAAATTTTTTTATGTTCTTTCTAATTGGCTAATGATAAAATGTTTTAGTCTGAAACAACCCTCTATGATAATTGATTTTTTTTTTGTGCTGAGGTGGTAAAACAAGATACTTAATGGTGATAATGAGAAAGATTATAACTGAGCTGCATTTC
The DNA here is from genome assembly GCA_013397275.1 of Burhinus bistriatus. Classification (NCBI taxonomy): domain Eukaryota; kingdom Metazoa; phylum Chordata; class Aves; order Charadriiformes; family Burhinidae; genus Burhinus; species Burhinus bistriatus. The sequence goes on along the minus strand of VYXH01006281.1, from coordinate 235,859 downwards.
CTCCCCTTATTCCCCCCGCCCCCCCCGACATTACATTTCAAACTATTCTCATTAAGCAGAAAATTAGACTTCAGAAGCCTATTGGTCCTCATTAGCATTCACTGATCCTTGGCTGGGTCTGTGTCCTAACATCTTTTAATTAGCACACTGCAAATCTAATCAGTGTAATAAACGCTATTAATCTTCCTTTTCACTTATTTTCTCCCAGCACATCATTTTGCCTTCCTGTGGGCCTCTGTGGGAAACACGATTCCAGCTACATTCTGGGCCATGTATTATCTTCTGCGGCACCCAGAAGCTCTTGCAGCGGTGCGTGACGAGATTGACCATTTGCTGCAGTCAACAGGTCAGAAGAGAGGGCCCACGTATAACATCCACCTCACCAGAGAACAATTGGACAACCTGGTCTACCTAGGTAATTTATTTTTATCTGTTAGGAAGAAAAGAGGGGCTCTCCCGGCAAACTCGGTTTATCACTCATTTCTGTTTACTGAGAAGGTGGAGGACACAGCTGCCTAATTGACATAATAACACCCATTTACATCAATTATAAATTATGTAGTTTATAGCTGTAGATACTCTCATTGCATGTAAACATTAAAGCCTAGGTAATTAACTATGCAAGGTATGCAAAAGGCTAAATCGAAGCTTTGCAATTATTTGAAAAAAAGTTGATGCCTATTAAGTTGTTTGATTCTGAGCATCTGCCGAAGTGTTAATGCATTTCAGATACTTCTGTATGGTACTGCCAAGAAAGACCCTTCTCTGAAATTAAAGTGGGATAATGTATTTAAACTGCAAATGTAATTTTTTCACAAGCAGTTTCTTTCTTTCTCTCTCTTTTACAAAACAAAAAGGCTTCTAAAGCGAGCTTCAGTTGAGCGATGCCTCTGAAGAAAATATAAGAAGGTAAAGCTTTACAGAGTAGAGATGGCGTTTCCCGTATTGAACAAAGTACCTTGATTCAAAATAAGGGAGCTTTATGTGAGATACAGATCTTCCAGTTCTAGATCAGTGTTCCAGAGGGAGACCCTTGCCAGTGGCCGTTAGAAGTTGTTTGATCCAGGAGCTGGATAGGCTGGATAGGCCTTCACTTCATTTGCTAGTGAACAGGCACTGGCAAGATAAATGCTAAAATTAGTCCAAGGGAGGAGAGAGGGCGTAGCGGGTAGGAGCCTAACCTTTAAGCATCTGGAAGTCTACACAGGCAGTGTTTGCAGGATAGACAACAGCTGAACAAAAGCACAGAGGTTCAGTATTCTTCTGTTTTTAACTACTGAAAACAGTCTCCTGTTGAAACTGAACTCATGACTATATGTTTGGGTAGCTCATGGCCTGAACTGGTGTTCCACTCTTAAAAGAAGCTGTGTCAAGACAGGGTGGTGGAGCAGTGCAGTCTCTCAGCCTGGTCTGGATCTCGGTAGTAGCTGCCTGCTCCAGGACCATCCAGTGTGGCGTGTCTCAAGAATCTGTGTTCAAACTTGAATTATTTCTCATACTACAAGTATAAAATCAAGTTTGATCCAGTTACTTTTTGTTAGACTATTAGTGTAAATCATACATAGTGTGAGTCTAGTAAGTTGGTTTCAGCCGGAGTCGCAACTGTTTTGGTGCCAGTTTATCTCTAACTGATGGAGGATGCTTTTGAAGTAGGGGAGATACCTGATGACAAGGACACTTCTGAAGAATAACGTGACGTTCTAAGCATTTAATATACTTTTAAGGACCACAAGTAAAATTGCTTCACATCAAAGTTAGCATCCACCAAAAAATAATAGGAAAGGAAAGTTACTGAGCATCAAGAAGAGTAAGAGATAATTTATTTTGTATTTGGAGACAGAGATAGGAATGGCAAGAAAAAAAAAAAAGAACACAAAAAAACAAAACACAACAACACAAAAGCATCCCAGAAGTGTAGAAATAAGGAAAATAAAAGCATGTACTTCACTAAAACCTTCTGGTGCAAAATGGTATGAACAGTTTAAAACATTAACTTTGTCATTCCTCTGCTGCTCCTTGAAATCCTGAAGTACCTTGGTAACATTTGATTTATGTGTTGAGGGGAAAGTGCCACATCCTACTTTGTAGTATTCTTGTAACACTTTTGTTAAATTTTATAATCGCGTTAAATGTAATGTGATATGAACAGAAGCTAGATTTCAATTCTTCTGGCACTTAAGTCATAAAGGGCTGGATACTGTCCCATAAAGTAGTAATATAGAAAAAAAAAATCTGTACTATAAGAGAATTAAATTCATGCTTCAGTGGAAAGGGATGTTTTGTTAATAAATGTGTAGGAGGGACAAAGGTCCCAATTTGCATTGCTTGCGCACCAAAAATCCCCACGTCGCAGGGAGGTTGTGGGCCAGCACTGCCTTTGCCCTTGCAGCTTGCTGACCCCAACCTCTGAGGCTGAGCTTTTCCTCTTCCCTCTCACGCCCTGTGCCAACCCAGAGCACAGAAAACCAGGATTTGTGTCCCTGCTCTCGAGTAAGGCAGACCAGGTGGGATTCTTGTACGTTCATCACCTTGTCATCTCATTCTTCTGTTTTAAGCGCTCTGATTCTCCGTCCTCTTTTTGGCCTACTGTAACAAGAGCCTTTTTTTGGATTCCTCATGCTATGGAGAACAAGCAAGTATTGCTAAAAAGCCTTTCTCTGGAAGCAAGGTTTTTATTATGGTCAGATTCTTTGGGTCTAGGGAACAACATGGCCTGATTTACTTCCAAATTCAAGGCACAGGTATGTGGGGTTTTTTGTAATGGGAAAAAAATAAAAAGTCTTTCCACCCACAGCAAAAGTAGCAAATTTTGGCTCTGATTATTTTTTTTTCTGATGGCATTTCTGGGGCAGCATGCTTTGTTTTGTCTATGTAAGACTTTTCCCGAAACCCAAATGCATGTATTTGTGTGCACAGAGTAACATACATTATTAGTCATTATGGCTCACAACAGAGCTCTAATATGGTAAACGACACATGAGAGTGGTCTGTCGGTTTTTATGGTTAGAATGGAAATGCAAAGGGTAAAACAGAGATATACTTAGTGCGCGTTTAATGCTAGGCATGTTTAGTCAGTTCGTTTGTTTAATATTGGTCCATTCATTTATGTGGTGAAGTATTCTTGCCCCAGGTCATTGCTGAATCCCAGATATTTCCTGCGAAAAGAGCACAGCTTGAAAAAATGTTTCATACACAGAAAAGGGTAGGAACCCAAAACCAGCTAATACGGAGTGCATAGTTGTCACACAAATGCTAAGCATGAAAATTGTCGGTTGGATTGAGAGAAATGAGTATATTTTCCTGGAATGGGCTGGGCAGTACCGTTTAGTTCTTAGTAAGATGCAAATGTACTTGTTTCAGATCATCGTTTGTGTTGGCACACCGTGATGCCTGTGGGTAAATGACCCCCCCCAAATATTTGCATACTGGATAGCTATTTTCCTACAATACACTCTAATAATTATAGTACCCTATTACCTGCTATGTGTTAGTGTAAAATTAACAATCCATTATGCACAATAAGTTTTATAAAACATTTACAGATAGAGATCATGTTTAATTAAAATTAACTTGCCTACGAAAGCCAAATGCACTTATGATTCACAATGACCTTTTATTACCTGCAGTCCCTTGTTTTGGCTGGATGATTGACAGCTTGCTGTTTGGCTACCATGTTGTATTTCAGCTGACAAGACTTTTCATTTTAACTCAATTTGCCTGCCTATCACAAGCTGGTGGCAGGCCAGGCTCAAGTCACCCAGCTTTGCCTCAGCAGCTTGCTCTATTTCTCATTAGTACGCATTTATTCAGTGGAAATTGGAAGACAAATGCTTGAAGGCATGTGAACTAAGTATAGCAAATTAGGGTTTAAAGACTGAATATTTATAAGTATATTGAAACAGTTTTTAAAAAAAAAAAATCTAGAATGAATTGGAAGCTGAGTGCTAGCTTTAGTATAAGAGAAACGAAGAGAGAAGTGGGAGGATTCTAAGAATAACAATACTATGAGAGATATCTCTCTCTCTCTCTCTTTTTCCCCCCTCTCTCTCTCTAGAAAATATGTAAAATCTCTCTGACAACACCTTATCAAACAACAGCCTGGCTTCTTTATGTAGCGCTCGCACAGTGAAGTTTAGCTTCTCATGTGTGTAAGAAGGGGGGGAAAAAATGAGGGTCATGTTCATTTGCTGCTTGGTTATCCCTTGGTATGCTTTAAATTGCCTTGTTTGTTCGGCACAAGCACAGAAACAGATGTTGCTCTACCGTGCTGGATAATTTACTGTACCTCACGGTGCAGAATGGAAGGCCTCCCAAGCTACCCAGCTGGTCTGTCAGCAGCGATGGCTGGTGTCTGCTGAACTATGACAACTGCAAGTAAAGGCTGCAGTTTTATTGTGCCGTTGTCATTCCTCTCAATGTATAGCTCTGGCATTTGTGGAAAGCTGACTGTCTATTTTTTTAATGTGAGCCCGCAAAGCCATATAAGCTCCATTCTCCTTTGTTGATCATAATGTGACTCATTACTTTTGTCATCTAATGATTATCGGCATGATCGCTCAGAGCGAGAGCCAAGCTCGCCTTCCACACATAACTGGTACTGGAAGGTAAAACAGATTTGTCATTTACGATCTGACCGCTAAGCCACACTTTGTGCTCCATTATTGTGATTAACTTCTGCATAAGATATGCTGCCCAATTGTCATTTGGGATCCGGCAGCGGGCAGGGACTGCCGCGCTTTCTGGGAGGATGGCCGCCGATAGGATGTGACCGCATCGCTTGGGCGGTTAAACATAAACCTGCTATTTCGCAGCGGCGCTTTAATAATTATTTTCCTGTTGGTTTTTTTTTTTTTTCCTCCTCCTTCCCCCTTCCTCATTTGATTTCTGGTGTCGCTACGTATGTCACCACGGTTTCCAAATGGTGAACTGGTGTGGAGTTACCAGCCTCATTTTCCGCAGGTTGAAGACAGTCTGGGAGCGGAGGCTGGACCCTTTCTTTGTACCATGTAAAGTTTTGTTGCCAGAGCGCTGCCAGTTGAAATCTATCGTGTCAGGTGCCTTGTGGCTATCCGCAGTAGAGGCCATCTTCTGGAACCAGGGTTCTTTTCTGGCTTCGTCACCAACAAGCCGATTTGACTCTGCCTGATTATAGTAACGAAGGCAGTCCAAAAGAATATGCACAGACTCACTGTACGTCACATTGAATCACAGCGCTGGCCACACAAAGCTGACCGCAGCCTCATTTCTTTAGACAAATGCATGCTTAAGGAAAAACCTCCTGCAAGAAAGCATCCAGGGCCACTTTATTTGCTATGCATGCTGCACCAGATTTAATTTTTAGTGAAAGAACGTTTGTTATTATTTTTTTTCAGAGGCATCTACACTGGGTAGCTACTGTCTCTAATAAACTAACCTTTTGGGTGCAGCAGTTACAGTGCCTTGGTGAACACTTAGAGGAGGCTTATTTGATATCAGAGAACATAAATGCAGACACAAATGGTTTGTTATGTGCAAATGAAACCCTATTTTAGGCTGTTTTTCACACTGATGATTAGAAGGAATCAAGTCACATATAACAGCGCCCATACACACTGGTGGAAAAATAGTCAGTTTTGATTACAAAGTGAGAGATGCAGCCCTAGACAGGAGCTACATGCTGATATACATGCTATCAGAATGATTTATGCAAATTATGCATATTATTCCCAAAGGAATTCCTCCTCAAACTGCCAGGATAAATTGCCGGAAATTAGCCATAAAATCTGTCGTGCTAGGAGCAAAAGGTGAAGGCCACTGGGAAAGCAAGGACATTCAGCTTCTGGAGCCTTCCAGGATGTGATGGTGGAGACAGAAATCTTGCTTTCCATAAGCCTGGAAGGACTATGTTTTGTTTTCTCTTGGCCAATTAAAAGTGTCTTTCTCTCTTAAAATTACCAGGCAAATAATGAATTGCTTTCATTCACTCTGACCATAACAGACACTATCATTTGGTAGCGTAGCACACTGAAAACAAAATAAATAAATTTAAAAATCCTCTGAATGACTATGGAATTAACAAGCGAAATGATTTTTTCTGACATACAGTCCTGCCATTACATCCAACAGCTTTTGAAAGGCAAGCTAAATAGCTCCATGGATGCTTCTGCTGGTATTTGCTTGTAACCTCTGAAATATATGTAAATGTGTAAAGCATTCGCGTCTTTTGATTGCGTTGTTTCCAACGTGATGCCTGAATAATGACTTTCCACCCCAAAATCAGTGCTGCCTACAGCCGACAGGATTTCTCAGCACCATCAGTGAGAATCACATCGGGAGGTTCAGTGTTGTGGCTCCCCACCCCAGCCCTGCGGGGTTGTTTATTGCCTCCTCCTGGTCTCTGCTTTATGTTTGGTTTGTGGGGTTTTTTTCCTTTTTTTTTTTTTCCTTTAGCCTGCCCTACTAAACCTGTTGGGATTCAGCAGCTGTAGCCCTGTATAACTCCCAGTCATCTTCCATATTTCTGATGCTTCCCCCCTCTCCGCTTTTGTTTAATCGCAGAGAGTGCCTTAAACGAGAGTTTACGAATGTGCTCGTCCTCCATGAACATTCGCATCAGCCAGGAGGATTTTGTTCTCAAGCTTGAAGGGAATCAAGAAGTCAGTTTGAGGAAAGGAGACTGGATAGCCCTTTACCCACAGATTTTGCACATGGACCCTGAGGTCTATGAAGATCCTAAGGTAAACATTCAGCTGGTGCTACTCTTCCTACTCCAGGCACATCGCAGAAGCCAAGTCTTTTGTAATCTGAGTTGGTTTTTTTTTTTCACTGCTGTTCCTTCTTGTGGAACAAATCTTGCTACTTTCAGATGTGTTTTCTAGGGCCCTATAGGTCAAAGGATTCATGGCCTGAAGAGAGAAATATGGTGATGAGACTGACTGCGACTGCTTTCAAAGGAATTGACAATTGCACATTGACTACCATAAACTTTAGGCTAAATGTGGGTTTTGTTTGGCAGTGGATCATTTGATACCCAAGGAGGGCTGAATAATAGAAGGTGGTTTAAATAGCAAATAATGTGGGCCATTTAGCTAAGTGCCCCCAAAGCATCATTGACTCTCAGAAGCCCTATAATAGCAGTGTCTTACTTGAGCCTTATGCTTTTTCACCTCCCTTCATAGGGATTCACCCCTTCTTGATCAATTAGTAGAGTGTTGTGAACTTGAGGCTGTAAAGCTGTTGCTCTGCAGTGAAGCTCGGAGGGTAATTGTGTCATCTCCTTGTATTTTTCTCTGACGCTCGAGTTAATGAATATCAAAGACTCGAAATTAATCCACCCTGCCTCAGCCTTAATACGGCTTCAGAAGTTCACCACCTGCATGCAAATTGAATAGCCCTCGTCTGGGCTAGGTTGCTGCCCCGGGTTGCTGCTTCCAGCCCCGGGTGCCGCGGAGGAAGAGCAAGGGTGCACGCTGAGGCTGTTAAATGCCTCCTCTGCCTGAGAGGCGAGAGCTCGTACCGGATCCATTCTTCATCCCCATTTTCCTAAGCAAATGGCTGTCTCCCAGCCACCCTGATTTCCATCCTTGGCATTTGAGCCAAAGAAGAAGGGAACTCGAGTTTTTTACATGTTTCTGGAAAACCCATGGTAGAGGCATTGCTCCTTGAGGGAATTTAAGGGTATGAGGTTGCAGAGGAAAGATGAGATTCAAGTGCCTTATTGGTGCAGGACAGCATCTCACTGTGCAGGAACTCCACCAGCCTCGATGAGAGGAGCTGTGGAGCATGTCGGAGTTAGCAGGAGTTGAGGTGTAGTCACCAGGATGAACACTGGAGCCATGAAAATGGAAATAACATCCAGGAGCTGGCTGTCCCCACCCAAAACTGAAGACAAAGCCCACTGAGAAAATTAAGGTTTTAAAAAATAATCCATATATTGGCAAATAGTTGATTAATATTTCTATCCCTAAAAAGTAACATCCATATATTGGCAAATAGCTGATTAATATTTGTCCTTAAAAAGTAACAACTAACAAATAAGCTTTTTCTCATTTTATTCTTAACACTTTGTTTTGGAGAACATTATTGATTTGTCAAAAGTCCATCTGTTTGTTTAAGTTCTAGACCAAAACCATCAGTGTGGAAACTGATCCCCTCCTTTATCCAATAATTGCCGGAATATATTACCATATTTCCATTGCTTGAATATATCTGCTTAGTATCAGCTCTGCTCAGCTTTCACAGTACAGCTTTAGTTCATATATTTTATCCTTTTGATAGTGAATGAGCAATCCACACATTGCAGTACATTGATTTCAGCACATGGGCCCTCTCGAAAAGTGGGGAAATCACTGTTCTGTTTGGTTCTTAAAATATGCAGTGTGCTTTCAACAATAACTACTGAGGATCAGATAGAGATGGAGAATGAATTTTTTGAAAGGTGCAGTCTTGAGCTTGTCATGTATTTTGGGAAAACTTTCCTGGGAAAACAGGCAGCTTGACGAGATAATTTTGTAGCAATGCTTTTCTCCTGGATACATAAATTTAAGTTCAAGCTAACTTCTGCTTTGGCACCGTATTGTATAAGTGTAAGCATATATTGTTGACCTCTTTCTCCACTCATCAAAACCTAAATAAATGAGTTTGTTTTCTATAAAGTGCATAAGTAAACCCTTAAATCCTAACTCAGCTAGTTATAGAGCTCAGTAAAGAACTCTGCAAATCCCACAGAGGGAAATATCAGGAAACCCTGCAGAAAACCCTACATGGTGGCTTCCCAAACAAAGCTAAATACTTGCATCAATCACAGGAGGTTGCTCAGTTTTCATCGAGCATTGAGCCTGTGCTTAGCAGGCCATCCACGCAGAACTTCTCCACCTGTTCTTGCTTGGTGTCTTTTCCTTGCCATCGGCCACCCTGTCTCTTCCAAGGAGGCCTTGTACATGCCTGAAAGTTCCTTTATTGTCAAAAATTACTCTTTATTTAGCCAGCAATCTAGTTTTTAAGGAAACACTATCTAACCTGAGGGGCTTCAGCAGCACAAGCCTGAGTTTGATGTCACTGTCATTGGCTCCATTCCTGTCTCACACTTGTTTTCTGCTTTCCCAATTCCTTAGACACCAATTTATTTTATGTTAAAAGCAATTACAACTCTCAGATGGCTCCTAAGATGACAAAGAAAGCATAAGGTTTGACCCAATATGTCTATGTGTTCAATACCACAGTTCTTAATTGCTCCAGACGCCAGGAGTGCACCTTGTGGAAATGTTCCAACAAAGTGAAGAGCTCTGGGTTGGGTTGTTTTTTTAAGCTATTGCAGTTCATATATAGCAGTGCTTTTTTAGACCAGCAGGATTTACATTTCAGGAAGTGACTTTTTAAGGAAGAAGCGGTATTCTGGGCTTTCATTTCTTACTGTGCTTCTTCAAATGAAGCAGTAACTTACCAGGGAAAAAAAAAATGGCATGCTTCCTTTTGGCTGGGTTGTTCAAAGGGACTGAAAAGAATTACTTGTCAGTGGAAACACATATATAATCACCTTTATCTTTGTGGAAAATCCAGGCCTTTGCCATTTAGAGAAACAAGCTGCTGTTCTTCAACACCCAAAGTTACATCCCCTCCAGTCCTCCTTGTAGTTGTTCCCTTTCTCATAGACCACCTCACCTGCCGCTGTTTTTTCTCAACAGCGGGCCCTGCAGTACATGGTTTTCAGAGCCTTTAATCTAATGGGTAGATCAGTATCAGTGTGTTTTTCATTGTGGTGTGGGTTTTTTTAATCAGTTGAGGTTGGTTTATGTCTGACTGACTTGTTCCCAGCCAGCTCCAAATGGCTGCTGCTATAGCAGATGTATGCAAAGCAGGACAAATGCTAATGAGTGACCATAAGCAAGAAGTGTCTGTCATTTTTATTCAAAGCATGCAGGAGGATTTTGTAAGTGGTTAATTTGCCGTTGACTGACTGAGGATGCCAGATCTCCTTCATTCAAAAACATGAATTATCTCTAAACAGGGATCCTGCTACTGGGAAATAGTCAGAAAGGTGTTCCATTTATGGAACATAGGTTACAAGCGCAACTTGCAGCACCGTCTCTGTAATGGTCAGTCACTGGCGATTGTCCTGCTTTGCACACAGCTTCTGGAGCAAACCGTTTGAAGGTCAGATGTGCCAAATTAAGTAACAACAATCTCCAACTGAAGGGAAAATTGACTGCAAAGGTCTGGTTTTCGAATAATCTGCACCACTGGGTGCAAAAGAAGGATGGAATTTGCTCTAGCTTGCAATAACAAGATCAGTGCAATGCATTAATTTATTCATAGGCATTTGCAGAATTTGGCAGATTATCCTTATTCATGATGTATGTACCACACTGAGTGCGTATGATGCTTTACAAGAAAATTGTCCTTCCACTAAGGTTCATTGTCCCTGCTACAAAGCGGTCAAAATCTAATTACAATCAATATAGGCCAGACACTCAGTGGATGAGACGTGGAAGTTGAAGGAGCCTGATGTAAAAGGGCTAAGCTAAATAAGTGGATTTAAGGAGTGTTCTTTGCAGGGAAGTTAATGTGAGTTAATGAAACTTGAGGGAACCAACTAAAAAGGAGAAGCTGTCAGCTCCTTGTCTTCCTCTTTATCTTATTTTCTGGGTTTCAGAAGCGTTACCGTTGTGCAAACAAAGCAACTCATGTAACTGCCTTGTTAGATATCACGCTCTCTCTCCCTTTTATTTTCAGGAGTATAAGTTTGATCGATACATAGAGAATGGCAAGAAGAAAACCACGTTCTACAAGGCAGGAAGAAAACTGAAGTATTTCCTAATGCCCTTTGGCTCTGGGATCAGCATGTGTCCAGGGAGGTTCCTCGCGATGAATGAGATGAAGATGTTTCTTTTCTTACTATTGGCTCATTTTGATGTAGAACTAGTGGAAAACAAAGCTGTCAGACTTGATAACAGTCGTATGGGCCTTGGTATCCTCCTGCCAGACGTTGATATTGCCTTTCGTTACAAGCTAAGGTCCTTAAGAAACTGAGCGGCTGCCTATATGCCTTCTACTAATCTCCATGTTTGCTCTGTTTCCTCACTCAGCTTTGTATTTTTGGAAACATTTGCTTTTCCCTCTCTGCTTTTACCTCCTTCCTGTTTGTTTCTAAGGAGAAAAGCCCTTGGGCTGGAGGTAGATATCAGATGTGGGGACACGCAACCTCAATTTGTCCTGCCTGAGTTGTGACTAATGAGATGAGATGACAAGAGTTTGGCCAAGTAAATAACCCAATGTCCCTGCAAGAGGTCCCTACAAGTCCCCATACACTTGGCCATGAGTTGAGTAGGATTTACACAGAGGATGACATCAAGCTCAATCCAGGCCATTTATATGGGAAATGGGTCACCAGCCCTCTGTCACAGGCGTTCACCCTTGTTAGACTGGGAGGTCCCATACACCCACCATCTGGAGGCATCTCTGCATCTGCTCATAAAAGCATAAGAGCAAGAAAGGGGGAACTTAATTCTATGGGGTGAAAGAATTTTTAGTGATTAATATTCTAACTTTTTATTTACTCTGTTCCCTTCATGGTCTTGAATGTCTTAGCCCTTAGTTGGGAGATGTGATGGAAGCTGTGTGGGGTGGTGGGGGCTGATTTGCAAGAATGTCTTACTGGCAACACATTTCTGACTTCAGTTTTATGTACTGAGGGTGAATGCTTTGCTCTTTTTTTTTTTTTTTGGTGCAATGCAAAGAAATTAAAATCTGTGATTTTTTCCTGCAGTCACTTAAAGTCAGAAGGGAGGTTCTGTTGATTTTAATAGGCTCTGGATCAAGCCTAAATTATCTATTTTGGCTTTTGAGCCAAAAAAGTATGCTCTTCAGGGAGAAAATATATAAGCCTGTTTCAAATGATTCTATCATCTCAAAAATTACCTTCTGTTTGTCTCACTGTTTTCATAGTAACATGTTCATGTGTTCATTTTGACCCTTTCTTGTGTTTGTTCGTTCCTCCAAAAAAGGCAAAAGAATAGGGCTTCAAGGGCAAGTGTGGTATCTAAAACTACTTTTTAACAGTGTTTTACTGTGCCTAAGTTATGCATAGGCAGAATAGTGTGACCTGTGTTTGGAGACTTGTCTATCTACAAATTGGAAAACGGGCTTTTCTCTGGGGCCAAAATTTGAGCAAGTGAAAACCCTGGGCAGCCACAGAAGTTATCTGTATACTGGCTGCCCAACCTGCCCAACTGGGTGACCAGCTCTCCTTGCAAAAATGAATTTCCTAGTGTGCGAGATCTGAGATTTTTAGACCCTGTCTCTCTTCCCAGCCATCACTTCAGAGACTGGTAAGGATTCTGATGGCTGTCCAGTCTCAATTTGCCAAGATGATAATTGTGATGGGAGTAGCCATGTCTGTGGGCTTTGCCTTGTGTTCCCAAAAAAAACATCTCTCTTTGGGATGTGCCAGCGTAAGTCTCTTAAAATCAGAAATTTTACTCATCTCTAAAACACTTGATGACCTATGGATGGAAACTCTTATGTACGTACTAAGGATTAGAATTATTTATTGTTATTTGTGTAGAAGCCTGTTTAGTTATTCCTGTAAAGCACATACCCTAAATAAGCATCAGCATCAGTAGAAAGGTTTTCAGAGATTGGCACAGCCACGTTCCAAATCCTCCGAGGAGAAAATTGTGGTTTTGTGAGATGTATTGGATAAACATTTTCTCTTCATATATAATATCAATAATGTCTACAGTGTTGCAGTACGCTTACATTAAATGGGCTTTGCAGTTGATTAAATGCTTTAACTTTGCTTCAACATTTAATCAACAGCAAAAGCTGATTATTGCTTTGTGCCACAGAATAAAATTTGGTTTTATGGAGAGATTCTTGTACTCAAGTTAGTTACTGCTGTAGTTACTCTGTAGGAGCTATTCTGTACTCAGCCATAGCTCACAATCCAGTTTGGACGTTAGAGCCTGGTTTATTGAGGGAGGAAACATTGATATCATTATACTGTGGACTGTATTCCATTATTGCTTAAATGTGAGCTGTAAAATGTCTCATGCCACAGTTACGATAAATCTTTCTTTGGCATCCAACTTTGAAATAAACCTGAAGCAACTGCAAAAATAACAGTAGGTATTTGTTTTAAACATAAGATTTTTTTTATAATTGTATTCTATTTTCAGGATTTTGAATTAGAATATCGCAGGCTGCTGCATGATGTGATAGCACATAATAGGACTGTGCCAAAAGTACATGCAAATCATTAGTAATTTCAGATTAGTTGCTGATCAGTTTGTATAGTATCTATTTTGAAATTAAAAGAAGAGCTAGATTGTCTCCAAAATAGCAAGTTAAATCCGTAGGGCATGCTTCCATTTAAAAAAGAAAAAAAGGGTCAGAATCTTTCCCGGGAGTGGCAGGAAGCCTCCATGAAGGCACTTGGAGGCCTTGCGTCAGGGTTGGAGAGCACTCTTTGCACCGCAGAAGAGGCCAGCATTTTAGAATCATAGAGTCATAGAACGGTTAGAGTTGGAAGGGACCTTAAAGATCATCTAGTCCCAACCCCCCTGCCCTGGGCAGGGACACATTCCACTAGACCAGGTTGCTCAAAGCCCCACCCAACCTGGCCTTGAACACTTCGAGGGGGATATACTTTGCTGGGATAAAAGTTAGTTGCTCTTTTTGCTCAGGGACTGAAATAATCAAACGTAAAGCGGGGCCTGACCAGCTTGTCCTGGAACTGTGTCCCTGGTAACCCATGCTCCTTGTAGATTAGTTCTGCTCGTAAGCAATGCATCACTACCTTAGCATACCCCAGCTGCAGAGGAGGTAAGCCTCACACCCCCTGTAAAGTCACCAGTGCTAGAGCAGGACAAAGGAAATGTTAAGCCCTTCTGGTCCATGGACTCAGCAGCTAAGGAGGTGACTTACGGAGAGTCAGCAGCTGGTCTGACCAGGAGTGACTCGGTCTCCATGGAGCAGGGAGCGAAAGGCCCACGGTGTCAGTATTCCTGGTCAATAAGCCGTAGCAGCACAATGGGATGAGCGTGCAGCATCCCTGGAGGTCCCAGCTGGACCCAAGCTGGCCACAGTGTGGTGTGCCGAGGAGACCATGTTTCATGACGTAGGGAGCAATACGGTTTTTGGTGACCTCCTCTGCCGCAGAACCCAGGAGTGACCAGCTCTTAGTATCTGTCACTGGGGCACTAAGATGACAAAATCATCTAAGCAGAAATGGCAGCGCTGTTTGCAAGCGTTCAGGTGCCGGTGGTGCTGCAGAGGTGAGCGGTGGGAGACTGTCAGACATTGTCCTTCCTCGTCCCTCCTCTCCACTTCAGGAGGGGGGTCTGCCCTGCAAGCCCAGCAATGCTCATCTCATCTGCTGACCCGGCAGGCGTAGGGTCAGGCAGGAGGAGTGCGTGCGTGGGTGTCCCTTGAATTTCTCTGCTGTTCCTCTAGTGAAATGGTGCACTCAGTGGATCAGTTTGAGATGTGACTCGGCTGGTCAGTGCCAGCCTCTGACCATAAGTTGTTGCTGCCTATGGCTATATTGATAATATCTTCTGCTATGAAAAAACAAAAATCACCTTTTTTTTTCATATAAAGTAGGTTTACTTAGTCAGTATGGCCCTTTATAGCACCCAAGAAGAAAAGTGAATTCATCATCAACTAATGTGAATTCTAAAATGTGATTTTTTTATTATTGTTCTTATTTTAATTTACAGATTGTATGCTCTCCATTTTCATGCTGGAATTCAATACTGCTATAAGCTATTGTAAACTTTTTAAACTGTTACATTCCTTAAAAGACCATGCTAGTCTATGTGTACCTGTTTGCAAATTAGACTTTCACATCTGCTAGTATGTCCTAATGTGCTAACATAAAACCGTGTAAGAGTTGGGGTTTTAGTTTATGCTTTTAAGCCAGTTGCATGTCACTATTTTTGGCAATGCTATTTTTATGAATAATTTCTCCTGTAGAATTATAAATGATCTTTTATTTCATCATTATTGAACTTTCTGCCATTCAAAAGATTGTGAATTGCTCTTAATTGTGCAAACTGACATTTTGTATATAGATGAACAACGGTTAGGTTCTACTTTAATAGTTAATAACTATCATTAAGGCTCTTAGATCCAATAAGGTATATTGTGAATTTCTAAGCAAGAAAATTGAAACTTCATTATTTTAGTAATCTAACATCGTAAATGAATTTTGTATTTCAAGGACACAATAAAAATGAATCTATCTATTTTAATATTGAATGACTGTCCATGGTATTTTTTTTTCCAGCTTACATTTACACTTTTCTCACAGATTCACAACTATTGCCTTCATTTTTAAATTATTTATTCGGCATACTGCATTTTCCTGTTACTTGATCTTGAAAGGTATTTCTATAAGGAAAAAAAAGCCTTGGGCATGGAGCAACTCCTTTGAATTTAATAAATTATCAAGTCTGGTTTACCCTACATCAAACTTAAACCAGTTCTTATCAGATGAGAAAAAAAAAAAGTGGTACTTCTGACATTCTTAGGACATTATTCAAAATTAGTATGAAGATCTGCAATCCACTGGTGATTCCCAAATACAGCTCCTAGGCTTTTCCTTTTGCAAACCTCTGTGTAGGACAAGATGTACTACCTACTGTAAAATATTCTGTCCTCTCAGATCAGTCATTTTAAAAGGGGAAATGAATGAAAATTGTTACAATACTCTGCACTGCACCACCAAAGCACAACTTGCCTTTCCTAAGTATCACTGCAGCTACTGAGTTCTACAAGTAGCTATTTAATATGAAGGTTGTACCCTAAAGACATCGGTGTTTCTTCATTCCTTCATGCAGAAACGGTTGTCAGGTATGTCTGTGAGAGTTGCTGAAGATACGTGGTAGAGAAGATAGACCTGCAGCATTTTTCTGGGTATGATAAATGTGCTCGTAACTGTGCAATTGCTTCAACTCCACATTACTGAAGTTTATAAATAAAAAGTGGCATTGTTTGAGATTTCTTGAAGGATGCATTTCTGAGTGAGTTTTCCATGATGATCGGAAAGAGCTTTGTGGGGAAATTAATAAGACCTCCTAACGCTGTGTTTTATCTAATATTTATTCTGACACTAGGTGCTTTCTTGATGTTACTCATACTGCACTGTATTTTAAAATTATTCTAGACATCAATTTATGCATGACATATGCTTAATTCATATGAATAGAGCTATTTTAACTGTCAGAGCATAGAAAGTGAAGTGTTTTCCTGCCCATTACCATGCCTATGTACCCTGGCTAGTCATGTCCCGATAACTACAACATACCAGAAAAATGATCTCATTACAAAAACACCATTTAAAACTACACTTGTCAAAGTATTGTGAGGCTTAAGTTATTGTCCAAGTTTATAAATAGCAAAAAGTATGAAGAAATGGTTGCTGCATATAAAGAAGCATATAAAAAAATACAAAATGTTCCATTTTCATTTGAAAGCAAAGAATTAAACTGTAGTGGGATCTTCAGCCTCTTAAAACCAGTACTGTGTCTACACAGTCTTTGCTATGCATCAGGCTTGCCTGGGACCTCAGGTTCTGAGGCTGTGTGAATACATCATTTGTAATAGTAGAAATGTGCTTGTCTTCAAAACTATTTACACCAAAATAAATAATCAAAAGAAGCCTGAGCTTCAGCTGTCCCTGCCAAGAGCCTTGGGAGGATTCTATCTTGCAAGATTTTGTTAAACCGATTTTGACACTGATGTGTTGGTTTGTATTTTTTCCCCCCAAACAGCAGCTGTGAGTACAGCAAAGTTGAAAAAAAGTCTGGGTTCTGGCTACAGCGAGGGTAAAAGACAGTAAGTAAATAGCCCGTGATGACTTTTGACAGTGACTTCTTTCCCATCATCTCAGCTTTCCAACTACCTCTGTCTTCCAAATAGTTTAGTTGCTAACCTCCTACAGGCAGCATGTCTTTCCCTGTCTAATTTCCATCTTTTCACCCAGTGAATCGGCTGTCTTCTCAACGTATTTTTCAGTTGCCTTCTAAAAATGAAATCTTTACAGCAGCCTCTCGCAAAATCGGCATCGCAGGTACCTACAGCTGAGGGAAGTGCCGCGTCGCTAAAGCTTTGAACCTGAAAAGTGGATGGGCATTAGTTGAGCTGGGGATTGAAGCACGGGGGGGATGCCGCCCCTCCGGGATGGCTCCGCTCCGGGATGCCGCCTCGGTGCGGGGGGACCCGCACGCCCGCCCGCCTCCCTGCTCGCCGCCCGCCGGGCTCCCGGCGCCGGCTTGCGCTCGCCGCGCTCCCAAGTCCCCCGACCCCCTCCAAAAGAAAAGGGGATGGGGAAGGGGGGGTGAGGAGAGACTCCTGCCGCCCCTTCCTAAAAGCAACCCGTGCTTCCAGGGATGCTGGAGTGGGAAAAGGGGACAGGACCCCCGAGGAGGTTCCTAGGGAACCGGTCTGGGTGTTAGGTGAGTTTGGAGGGCTTCGGCTGGTGGAGAGGAGGTTTACTCCGGAAAGGCGGTTGTTTGCCCCTAATCCTCAATTATGAGGATTTTAAAATAGTATTAGAGTGGCAATCTGTTCTGCAACTTCGCGGAAGAAATAATTGTTGATTTAGATAAGCACTGATCCCTTCAGTGTTTGATGAAGACGTTAATTTATGGCTGTCTAGCAGTTTATGGTTGTCATTAGATTTTCAGCTTTGTCTCTGTTAGAAATGTATCTTTCTTTTTATTTTAATCCGAGACAATTATGTAAGAAAACGGTTATGTTTGATCTAAAATGCATCATTTTCCTATAGCATTTCAAATTATTCACAGATCATAGTTCTTATATGTGCATATATGAATTTAAAAATACAGCAGTAAAGTGCTTGAAACAGACCATAAATTTGCTTCATATTTTATTACACGTCTCTGAATCAGGTTGAGAGGACAAGGGCAACTAGGGGCTCGGGGAAGGATTTAACCCTTCCCGAGGCTGGAGAACCGGCCAAACCAGAGCAAGTCCCCCTCCGGAGCGCTTCAGGGGAGGGGGAGGCTGGGTGACACCGAGCTGATGAGTGAGTGACCACGGGGAAACGGGGCTGGCTGCAGCTCTTTGCTCATTTAGCAGATGTCCCTTCTGCGGCGTGCCCGGCTGCTCGGAGCCCCCGAGTCAGGCTGGGAGCCGGGGCCACCACGCTGGGCTCCCGCTCCCGGCACCGGCTCCCGCCTTCGCTCCTGCCCCGGCCGGGATGACACCGGGGCGGAGGGCAGGAGCGGCTTCACCCCTGCGGCGCCCACCTCCGCCGAGCGCAATACTGCACAGGGAGCCGGCATTAACCCTCCCACCGACTCCGGGAGCCCCGGGCGGGGGGACCCCGCGGAGCCATTGGCGGGGGGCCGGGGCCGGCGCGGAGCCCAGCGCCACTTCCCCAAAGTTTTGTCCCGCTCCGGCAAGGAGCTGTTCCGCCTCCTGATTAAAGCCTCGGGATCCCTCCGGCCTGGTGGCAGCGGGGTGCAATCAAAGTTACAAATGATCCTGGAGAGAGTCGCGGAGCCCTGGCTCATTTATTTTACCCTCCCAACAACTCCCCTCCGCCGCCACCACCACCAAAATAAGAAATAAATAAAAAAAAGTGTTAATTGCTGTAAAGTTTCCGTGCACGTGGATAATTTACTTTGACCGCTGCGTTTTAATTAAAAGCAAACTTATTTATGTTTCTGATGTTTATATTACGCGATTTAATTACGTTTAGAGGCAGCGTCGCACTTTTTTTTCCCCCTTCCACCCTAAATCACATTTTCATTAAAGGTTTTAATAAGAAAACTCACTTGACCACTATTCATTATCTAGTCCCCTCCATGCACACAAGTTCACTTACCCATTCATTTATTCACTTACTCATTCCAGCAGATCCGCTGCAACTGCTGCTAGCAGGGATGTGAACACTCATAATTATTTGTCAAAGTCTGGAAAGTGTATTATCCCTTCTTCTAGTGGTAATTAGTTACCATAGCATCTAATACGTAAATGTGCCCAGAGCACACCATTAACAGTTAAGCGGAGGATTCAATTTAACACATGATTATATCTTTCATAAGTCATTACATTAGGAAAGCCAATGTCACTCATGCTGGGACAATTCCAGGCTCAGGGCCGGGGTAAGGGGCCGGGGGCCGGGGGAAGGGAGCCGGACTGAAAGGCGGGGACAGAGGGAGCCTTCGGAGGAGGCTGGGGGAGATCCCGGTTCGGTGGGGCGGTTGGAAACGGGGAAGAAGCTCTTTTGAAGGGGGACACGTTCATTTCTGGTTAAGTGATCTGTCAAGCGTTAAGAGGGGCGGGGGAGCCTCTCTCCTCCCCCCACCCCCGACACACACGGCGCTCGCATTGGCAAGACCTGCCCAGGGACTGGCCCAGCGCCTTCGTGCCGCTTCCCAGCGAGGGGACGGGGGTGAAAGGCCGGGAGTGACAGCACCTCTGCCAGGCAGACACCCCTCTCCCCCCTCCAAAGCAAGCAAGGAGGCAGCAAGCGAGCCCCAAGCCGGCGGCTCCGGTAGCCAGGAATGAAAAGCTCCGAGGCAAAGGCAGACGAGAGCGAGGTGAACGCAGAAACCTCCCGATGTGCCACCGACGGCAGCGGCCGCCTTCGCTCCTCCGAGCCGGCGGGGAGCAAGCCCCGGCCCCGCACACGCCGCCAGCGCCTCTGCCCATTCCCACGGGAGGCAGAGGGTGGGCCTCCCACAGCCCTTTGCCTTCCCCCCAGGCCAGGTCCCAGCCTTGCCAGGAGTTTGCTGGGACCCGGCTTGCCTCCCCCGTCCCACGCCCGGGCACAGCCCAGCAGCGCCCGCGCCTTCCAGGGGAACCTCTCCGGGAAGCCTGCTCGGTCGCCAGAGATATTAAGCGGTAAATCTTGCAGCAAATGTGTCCTGCGATGTTATATGCACGAACACACACTCACACACAGACACAGACACAGACACGCACCACGCCAAGCTGGTGGCGGTGGTTAATTCCTAATCAGAATGATGGACAGCAGAGACAGAACAATACAAACTAATGGCTGTGTTGCTGATCACTTTACCCCTTGATTAAAGACACCCAATTATGGCGCAGAACAGTGTCGTAATTATGTTCCTTAATCACATCCAGGAGGTTTAATTGCCTTAACGATGTGTTTCATTAAATGAATTTAGGTATTATAGTCGACAGTTTTCATACACAGTTGTTTTCAAATTAACATAATATTAGACATCGTCATGGAAATTGTTTTAATAATCATAATTAGACGCACCCAGCCTTTGTCTAGTAAATGCTGAGAGACGCTTCTCCTTGCGCCTGGGGGCTGATCTGCCCACCCTCTCTGGGCTGCCTTCCCACAGCTCCGTGGCACTTTACAGTTATGTTTCCTGAAAAGTTACAGGTTCTGATTAATCTTTTTTGATGGGAAGTGGAGCAGAAAATATTTATCCCCTTCCCCCGCCTGTGCTGCTGCCGCCGTTGGGAGAGGCGGCTCCGCGGACACCCGGCGCCTGTCCGGGCCGCCCGAGGGGACGGGGCACCCGGCGGGGACGGGACCCCGGCCCGGGTCCAGCGCAGGGCGGACAGATTTGGGGAGCTGCCTGCACCCCCTGCCCTCGGGTTTGGGCAGGACGGAGGGTCCACGAGGGGAGAGGCGGCTCCAAAACTCGGGGAGTTGGGAGGAGGCAAGGGGGGGCGGTCCCGCAGCCCACCCCGGGGCGCAGCCGGCCCCACGGGAGGGGCGTGCATGGAGCCGCGGGAGGGGCGGGCAGGGCCTGGCGCTGGCCCCCGGCTGCCCCTCACCGCCAGGGTCCGCCCGTCACGGGCACGGGGGAAACGCACCGCGGGGAAAAACTTCTCGCCCCCCTCCCTGGGACACCCTGAGCAGGGAAT
>VYXH01006281.1:168369-203761 GCA_013397275.1 Burhinus bistriatus | reverse complement strand
TCTCTTTCTCTTTCTCTTTCTCTTTCTCTTTCTCTTTCTCTTTCTCTTTCTCTTTCTCTTTCTCTTTCTCTTTCTCTCCTTCCTTCCTTCCTTCCTTCCTTCCTTCCTTCCTTCCTTCCTTCCTTCCATCCTTCCTTCCTCCCTTCCTCCCTTCCATCTGCCCTCCCTTCCTCCCTTCCTCCCTTCCTCCCTTCCATCTGCCCTCCCCTTTTTTCCCCTTCCTCTGCCTCTTTTCTCTCCTTCCTTTTGTTCCTTTCCTCAGAGAAGTGCCTTTAGGCCCTGCAAGCCATTCCCCTCCTCATGCACATCGTTCCCCGTGCTTGTGCACTTCTGCTTTGGCCAAATGCAGGGTTACTGGCATAACTCCCCCGAGCAAACCATTCCCTGGATCGACAGAGCTACCTGTTATGCATATTTATCTATTTCAGCCTGAATTCTGCCTCATGCAGCTCTGTCTAACTAACTGCTCCCGTCCTGTTTCCAGCTCTTGGAGCAGGTCCTCATTTTCTCTGCTCCTTTCAAACACCCCCCAGCAAATGTCTGGGTGGGTCTCAGCAGCAGCAGAGGGCAGAGCTCTGGCCATGTACAATTTACTCCCTGCACAGCTTTCATGCTCATACTTGACCCTATTTTGTTTATACTTGAAGCTTTCCACTGAAAGGCATGTGGCACTGATCTTACTCTTCTCACCCGTGTTTGGCCAGGCTATAGATGTTTATTTTCAGTCAATATTTCATCACCAGTTTCTATAGGTCTTTCCTTTTCCTTCCATGCTTTTTGAACTCCTTCCAGTTCCCCTTTATTGGTACTGAAAGTACTTAAATCTGAAAGCAGTAGTCGAGGTGCTATCTCATCAGTATTGTATACTGAGAGAGACATCTATCACTTCCCAGGTACATGACACAATGCCTCTGTGTTAGAAGCCCAAAAATTACATTGGATTTTTTTTTTTTGTCACACTGCTAGATCCTATTTAATTTACTGAAGCCCATACATCCAAATCTATACGTTAGTAGGCACGTATATTATACCTACTGTATTCCCTTCAGTCACCACTTCGCAATTATAGGAAGAAAAAAATGCTAGCGTGTGCCTTTCTTCCCTTCTTTATAAATCCATGCTGTTTATTGGTTGTGGATCTGTTCTCCCCTAAGCGCTTGGGATTTTTACCTTTTAATATTTTTTCCACTATATTACTGCAGACTGAAGTTAGGCTTACCAGATGGTAGATGACAGGTTCACTCTTTCTCTTCCTCTTCCCCTGCCATTTTTAAAGACCAGTAACATGCTCCCCTTTCTTTTCAGACCTCTTAGAGCTCACTGATTCTCCACAACACTTTAAAATAATTGTCAATAGTTTGGATAATTTCATTAGTTAATTCCCTTTTCTCCCCATGCTGCACATCACAGAGATATACTCAGTTTCACATCCTTAGTTTTCTCCCCCTCAATCTTCCTTATGACCCTCTTCAACAATTCTAACTACAAGGTCATTTTTCCTAATTGTACTTTTTTTTCTTAAAAAATGCAATTCAATACTTTTGCTAATTTAGAATCGTCCCTCCTTTTTGCCCCCTTCTTTGTAGAATAACAAACCTTTTATTCCTAGCAATCCCCTTCTTCCCCTTGTAATTAAGAGATTATCTAGAATCTATGCACATCTAAGTAGTTGCTACATTGAAAAATGGAAGCACTATCGCTGGCAATGCTGTTATACTCTATAAATAAGGCAATTTTATATGTTTAATAACTTATCATAGGCATAAAATATAAAAATGTGTTGAAATACAGTTCAGTAAGAGTCAAAATCCATATATTTAACAGTGAAAAATAATTTTGTTGTCAGATTCTTCCTATATTTCAACTATTTTTGAATTAAAGTATAAGCTCATTTCCCATTACATCCCTTCAGTTGCCATGATAAGTAACAGGAAAGAACAAAGAATTTCCTTTCTGGATTACTTTGCTAAATTCATACTTTAATCTTTTGGTAGATGATGTTTTTCAAACACACTCAGATACCTGATTGTCAGCTTTATGTCTCAGGAAGTATTCCCAGCAATCCAGGTACAGTAAAGTATCTACCTCTAGCAAGTCTCTGTGTACTATATAACTTTTATAGTCATTATAAAAAGTAATTTATTGAAAAAACTTAAACCTTTTCCAACTCAACTGACTTTTGATTTAAAGGTGTGTGCTCCTGGTTATGGTAATCTGGTGTGGTAGGTGCTTTTTTCAGAATTAGGTTTGCTGTTTATGTCACAAAGTTTAGAAGCTCTGAGAGTAACGTCCTCTAAAACATAGTGTGTTCCCAGAAACAAGATACCAGCTCATGTTTCACTGCCACAGTGCCTGGAATTGCACATAACACAAGGCAGGAGAACTTTTCCCATTTTTAGACCACATTTTTTCTCCTGGCTATTATTTCTATTTGCCTTCACTGTGGTACAATGCAGGGATTCTGGCTACAGGCTGGGTCTGGGGAAATGGCGTGTAACAAGAAGTAACATAGCTCATTGGTATGCGACTCTACCCTTTCTTTCTTTTTCTTTCCTTTCTTTCTTTTCTTTCTTTCTTTCTTTCTTTCTTTCTTTCTTTCTTTCTTTCTTTCTTNTTCCTGCCTTCCTTCCTGCCTTCCTGCCTTCCTTCCTGCCTTCCTTCCCTTCTCTTTTTCTTTTTTACCTCTTTCTCTCCCTTGCTTGCTTGCTTTCTTGCTTCCTGTACCATACGGCCTTGCTACATTTTAAAAATGACAGGATCCTTTAATAACAGCAGAGATCACGACCAAGAGGAAAGCTCCTTGTAACAGTGCCTAGCTCTCATTAGTGCTGTGACACTCGCTCGCAATATTTTTGAGCCAAACTGTTGCAATGGGATTTGAACCTGCTTTTCCATCCAGAGAGGAGGATGCTGCCAGCTATGGTCCCGGTCCTGCCATTGATTCTGCATGGGCAGCGGCCCGCTGGTGCAAACTGAAGGACTCCACCTCACAGCAGCCACATTCGTGAGGGAAGGAAAAGCAGGGAGGCACGAGCAGGTGAGGCAGGGACCCTGCTGTGCTCCTGAGAGGTCTGGCTGCTGAGCTCTGACACCTGAGGGTGATTACAGCAGCCTTGGTGCTGCTCTGCATTGCGCCGCCAGCTCAGTTAGTCCTTCGTTCAAACCCAGGATCTGCACACCAACTGCCAGACCTCAGCCAGAATCAATGTGGGGTAAGAACAGAGGCTAAAAGCTGTCCATGGAAAAAACCCTAAAGTTCAGTTTTGTGAGGAACTTTGGTTTTCAGGGTATTTTGCAACACAGCCTCAGTTACCAAGAACAGTCCAGGTACCACAACGCTTACACACAACTTCCTTTCTGAGGGTAAGACTGAGTGACCAGAGAATGCTTGAGGGTTGACAACAGCTTTTAGCATCCTTAGTCCTGTCTTAGGCTGTCACAGAGACTTACGGATGTTTCCTTTGCAGAGTTATTTGATTATTCCAGGAAAGGACTGCTGGAGGCAAGGGGCTCCATGCACCTGCAGGCTGAATCCACCAAGGTGACAGTCATCTTTGAAGGAGCAAGTTTGCATGGAGATCTGAACATATTTCAAACTGATTTACTTCATTACTGTCCCATTCTCTCACTGGCCATCCGCCTGGACAACGGTCTGCTTTATTTGAGTTTAAATGGGCATGAAAACAAACGGTGTGGCTTGAGGCAAGGCTAGGTGCGTCTGAGCTACAAAACATGTAAGATTGCATCTGGGCACTTGTGAGCTGAGGCTCTGTCAGGGAAAGGGCAGAGGCAGCCTTTTCACATCCCTGGCCCTATACACACCTATGTATAACATCAGACCAGGTCAATACAGGAAAGAAACCCTGTTTAGTGTAGTGGTTGGTTACCTACTTCTTGTCAAGAATTCTGAATTAAGAGTTTAGTGAAGAATGACATGTTGTTTTTCTGAGACGTGAGTTCATTGATGTCAACTTTATACTAGTCTGACCAGCCATCAGATTTGGAGGGATGCTTGCTTGAAATGCCAAAGGCTCCCTGAGACACACTTTTTAGACTTCCCAAACAGGGCATGGGATTTTCCCTGCTACTCTCTCTTAACTGTGGCCATAGGAAATTATTCAGGAATTTCCCAGTGTAATGGCAGAAGGATGGAGATGGAGGCTCCAGCACTGAAGTTGGCTCTGATAAACCCAAGTCACCCTGGAGACACGTGTGCTGTGTCCCATGCTACACATCAGATTTGACCTTTGGGCATCTGGGCATCTAGCCTCTTGGTCCAAGTTTTGATTTTCTAAATTTCTAGATTTCCTTTGTACCATACCATATGATTTCCTTCAGGATTCTCCCACTTCTTAGGGTAAGTTCTCTGTATTGTTCACCTGAAGTAAAAAACCAAACCAAAACAACTCCACTCAGAGATAAAACAAAGCTTCAAATGCAAAGCTTTCAGCAAAGATAATTATTCCTCTGTATCTGATGAAGCCCATGGTGCAGAGGAGTGTAGCTTCAGTGTGCTCACTAACCTTCTGCTCATGCATGGGATGAATTTGGACTCAAGTGCCCATACATTACAAGATTTGGGGACCTTTTTCAGCAATAACTCCAGGATTATACCAGCAGTGTGAGACCAGGCACAGTGAGAAGCATGGAGCCTGCAACGCATTGTTATGATATTCACGCTGTTGATTCTGATTCTCTGATAAAGTTAATTGACTGAGTCAGGGCAAATTTGCTCCACACCTGCTCTGGACAGAGCAAGCTCAACCAACTCTAATCAATCACTCCCACCAGGAAACTGGCACAAATGGTACTTATTCAGCTGGTGCCAGCAGCTGATCTTGGTGGTACTGGTGCAATCCCAGGGTAAGATCGTGGGATGTGCAAATTGCCCTGAGGGAGCCACATCAGGATCTGTCCCTAAACTACTCTATTTTTTACTCTTAAAATAGTACATTCCCTGAGCCTTTCTAATAAGCTTTGCTAGTCTCAATGCCATTCAGTTAATGCTCTGGCAGCATTTCCTTCAGAAAAAGTGTACTTTATTGCATTTGCGACTTGTCCATTATCAAATTGGTTCTAGGATGGACCAAGGGAGGATCTTTCCCTCTGGTGCTCACACTCAAACTCCTCATCCGAGGGCCGTTGGCAAGGAGGAATGGCTGCACTTTGCTCTGTGGGTAGGGTATCCGGGCCAGGAGTCTGAGAAACTGTGTCCTGCCTTTCCTGGATTTACTCATCAAGAGATTCACCCCAGTTAGGGCATGTTTAGAAACGGCTATTAAACACACCCAGAACCTGCCTCATCCTTTGTTTCTGAATATTTCTGGCCCCTTTTACCTGTTTTGTCCTGCCCTGCTGCCTGCGCACAAAGCACTCCATTCAAAATCGGTGCCTCTTCTCAGAAGGAATATGTATCTAAAGGCTCTGGCACGAGCCTGTGGGAACCCATGGCTGTCCGGCACAGCAGCTCCTGGTGCAGTACGTGGAGCAGTTGGACCTAAACCCAAAAAGGAAAAGAGCTCTTCCAGGCCCCTACAATGTGGTTACAATATGGGATACTGCAGCTATGGCAAACCCAGGACCTTGAGTCAGACAGAAGACTGGTTAAGAGCCCCAGCAGAGCTGAAACTCTTCCCAAGGCAGCTGCAGAAGGTTAAATTCTGTGTTTGCAGACAGTGGGTGGCAGGAGAAAGGCAGGCAGACAGCAGCAACCCTTATAAATGACAGCGCTTGCTTTTGAAGCACTGAAGTATGTTACTGGTTTTTAGTTAGTGGAGAGAGGAGCCTGACTAGGACCCTTCCTTTGGGGTTAAGTCAGACCACACCACAAACAGGTCAGAAAAGGGGTGGAGACGGTGCTCAAAGATATTTTGACAAGGAGAATGGCAGCAGCAATAGCAGCTGCAAAAATCCTATGGGGTGATGGGCAACTCCTTAGCAGGAGCCAAATAGACTGCAAAGGTAGCGAAATAAGAATAAATCATAGGGAAGGACCACGTACACATTTGGATCCTGTCAACTCTGCGTTCACATGCTATCGCTACAGACCCTCATCCTATGCTAAATGTTGCTTTGGGTAAATTACTCCCTATGCATTGTGGGACGAGGAGCTTCAACCAAGGGCAAGTGGGCACTCAAGGAGTTACTGTGGTTTGTGCTCTACCTCATGATAACTTGCTTGTGTGTCCAGAAGCTCAATCAGAAAGCAAGGAGAACATTTAAGATTTTAGAATGGATGTTAACAAACAAACCAGGGCCTGGGAAGAAATAATACTATCAGCCCTCCTGTCTTCACTCCAGTTTTGACGGGCACAGTAGTGGTGTGTTTCTCTCTGTGCAGGGCTCTGAAGGCATGAGAAGGAGTTCAGCTGTCCCAGTGAATTTAATTCCTTGAACATCTGGTCCCCGTCTGCTACAGAAAAGATGGCAGGCCAGATGGGAACATCTAGTGGCTGCAGTTGGCCTCGGGGGCACCTACTGCATCCTGCTCAAAGATATTTTGAAAACGATAGATCACAGGACCTGAAGAGCTTTCACATAAAAGACCTAACGTTACTGTAAAGTTAAATAAGGTGCCTTTTTTTTTTTTTCTTTTGTAAGGGAAAGATGTTAATATAGTAAGAGGTAAAAGTAAGAGATATATTCATTAGAGATTCAGCAGGTAGACCATGCTTCTAGGAGAAGGAAAATAAAAGGCAGAGAGTGAACCTGAGCACGGACTGTACACACTGTTTAGTTGCTAGTACACAAACTGTCTCTGCTTTCCACCATTTCAGCTGACCACTTCCAAAACAGTTTGGGAAGAGACAGGCTTGAGGAGTGGGCCCATGTGAACTTCATGAAGTTCAACAAGGCCAAGTGCAAGGTCCTGCACCTGGGTCAGGGAAATCCCCAGTATCAATACAGGCTGTGGGATGAAAGCATTGAAAGCAGCCCTGCCGAGAAGGACCTGGGGATCCCGGTGGATGAAAAATTAGATATGAACAGACANTGGATGCCCCATAACTGGAAGCGTTCAAGGTCAGGTTTGATGGTACTTTGAGCAACCTGATGTAGTGAAAGATGTCCTTGTGCATGGCAGAGGGGTTGGATTAGATAATCTTTAGAGGTCCCTTCTCAAACCATTCTATGATTCTAAGAGTCCGAAAGAAGTTCATGCCAGTTCATACCCAAAGGGCAATATGGACTGCACCAGGTTTGGCTCCCTTCATGCCACATAGTCCTCGTAGACCATCCTGGAAGACTTTGTGTTTCCAGATGCCAAATCTGTCAGCATGCTCTGTTTTTTCTTAGTTTGATGGTGCACATGTTGTGTGGGCTGCCTATAGCACATCTCTGACAAAAGAAAGGCAAACTAATAATGACATCTTAGGGCCACCAGGGGCTTGAGGAGACACAGGCCAAATGCTCTGGGCTCTTGGTGAAGCCAGTCTGCTCCAGAGGGGTCTGGCCTTAGCGATGTGGGCATCCATCAGTCTGTGCCACTTTGCCTTGGGGACTAGGAACTGCTCCCCACCCCCTTCTCTTAGGAGTGCAGACATAGCCTAAAAGCTGGAACCTTCACCACTGGGACCATTTCAGCTGATAAGTCAAGGTTGAACAATTTCCCTGGGATGTCAGGTGGTGAAGGAAAGTTTGTCCTACTGAACTGGCCAAACCAGGCAGTACAGAAGGTCAGCAAATTTTAGGGACAAAGAGAGACTCAATGTCATTTGTTTCAGCCCTTGGATTTAAATTTTTGTACCTTACCAATCAATGGTAAAGACATTTATGCTCAGAGACTGACCATACATCACTTACTGTCATCACCAAGGAGGGCCTGGCAGCTTCTACCTCGCGATCATAGATATTTTTGTTTGAGCTCCAAATCAGTGATGCAGCAGATTGAATACAAACCTGACTGAGGTTTGGTAGTTAATAGAAATGCAGCGTAACAAAGTCTAGTACTAGATCATGTTTATGCTATGTTGTGAGGAAAACAGAAATCCATCCAATTACAAATGAAAGGTGGACAACAGCTGCCAGAACTCCTGCTGGAATGAAACCCTGGAAGAAAAAAAGAAGGGTATTAGCATAGGGTAGACAGAACAGCTTGTTTCCAAAAATTATTGTCAGTTGAAGTAAGGGACCAGAACAGGCAGGATTTTATTTCACAATATTCACAATATTTATTTCAAAATTTCACAGGATTTTATTTCAGCCTGTATTGTGATTCTTAAGCAGTTACAGAAAAGGTTTCTAAAAAAAAAAGGAAATAATCTGGGAACTGGAAAATCCAGGATAAATGTGAAAGGGATGTTATAATGGCTGCAAAGAAATTGTGTGCGTTCAAACATTATTAAGGATTATCATTTATACAAAGCATACAGATCAATTAAAGCAAAAAGACATAAAGACTAACTATTCCCATAGGTGACACTGTTGATGCAGGGAAGACTTATCCTTTTAGATCAAACTTGACATAGATTATTCACTGAAGTGTTTGAGAAACCTCTCTTTCCTCCCTGTTCTCACATCCCTGAGACAGCTTTGCTACAACTAAACAGGAGATTTTGGTATTTCAGGTAAATTTTGCTGGTCTGTCTGAAACAGCAGGCACAGTTTAGTCACACACTCTCAGCTACGTGGACATGAGTTTAGCAGTTTGCAGTAAAGTGCAGGCTTAGGTGAGCATCCTTTAGTTCCCATTTTCTTCAGTCCCTTTGTTGGAAACTATCAATGGAATAATAAGTTACCTGTTGAAAAAAAAAGGGCTATAGAATCAACTTCTGACTGTGTTCAGTACTTCTATTGCAGAACGGTGCCAATGAAACAGGGTTAACATGACCTTAGATTTTGCTTGCAAGAACAACACAGAAAAACCTGTTATAATCTGAATATTTGAAAAAAATAAAAGAGGGAGATTAGGCAGGACCAGAAGGTCCTAGGAGCTGCCACCACTTGATAAAAACAGTCTGCATATCTGTGAGGATATCGGTTGTGTCATGAGAGGTAGCCTGGTGGTCATAGGAGGTTGTAACTCCAGATGGACACATGCTCTGCCAAGAGGAGAGCAGACAAGAGGCATTAAGTCAATTGTTTTGCACAAGACATTTTCAGGCAAAAACCAGCAGGTAGAGTTGACGGAGTCCCAAAATATGGCACAGTCAGGAAAAGGTTGTGTCAGGGTAGACTCTAATTCAGCATGGATTCTGTTCATTAAGTTAATAGCTCGTGTACAAGTATTTGAAGGTCTTTGCTGTGTTAACCCTAGGAAAGTGATGAAGATGGTGGTGGTGTGTGCCTGGTAAGGGAAGGTGTGGGGAAGTGTGTTGTGAGATGGCGCTGGCACATGCCTTTTGGAAACGACTGTTGAGTTGTGCTCCTGTAGCGCCGTACCAATCGGCTCGTGCACATGCAATGCGTGGAGCAGACCTCTGTCAGGCTCCTTGGCTCTTAATGAGTCTAAACAACAGCTGCTCTCTCTTTCTTTGGGCCAACGTCAAATGCTGCAGCATAAAACATGTGGGTTACAGTGCCATGGAGGGAGTGTGCGATTCAGCCTGCTGTAACCATTGCAGGCATATGCTCTTGTACGAGCAGCGTTTACACGCACGTGACAGTCTAGAGGAGGGCGGAAGAGCCATAAAGTACAGATTACAGTTAAAAGGCCCAAAGGAACCACTGTGAGCATTTAGTCGAAACTCCCGTGCAATGCATAAGACTGCTCTGAACTAATTTGTTTAAACTAGATCCTCCCTATAGAAAAGAAAATCTTAATGTTTCAGTTTCCTATGTTAATGCGCCATGACTAGGAAAGTGATGAAGAGATGTAGAGAAATTGTTCTAGTCATAGCTGTTCTCACTGTTTAAAACATGCAACTTTCTCCTGATTTGAATGCGGCTGGTTTCAGCTTCGGCATTGCGTTGTTAGGCCTCCCTCGGCTAGGCTGAAGATCACTTTTACTAACGTAACTGAGCCATCAGCTTCACGCTTGTTATAGTCAGATCCGTAAGTTTATGTGATAAAACACTCCTTAGTGACTCTTTCTGGTTTATTTCTGAACTCTGCTCACATTGTTAGTTGCCTTCCTGAGGGGTGGGCAGCAGAACTGAACGCTGTCCTCCAACTGCACTCATGCAGGATGTCAGTGGGTGACTGGCCAACTGAATGCTGAGCCTGAACATCAGGCTCTTTTCCCCTGCTTGATATTCCCTGTTTCTGTATCCAAAGATGTCAGTAGCCCTGGAATTGCACTTGGTATGGTGTTCAGCTCATTGGCCAGTTTTTTCCTTAATAAAACCAGCCTTCTTTCTTTGTCATGCTGACAGATTTACAATCAGCTCAGGGATTTTGTTTAAGATGCAGGCATGATATTACCTTACATTTAGTCATCTCAAACTTTTCCAGTATTTCACAGTTTATAGAAAAGAGTGAGTTTCTTTGTCAACTCTTCTGAAATTCTTGTATATAATATTTCTTACAAGGTAACCCTTATCTACATTTTGAAAGGGAATTCACATTTGTTTAAATGCACCTGCTATATCTCCAAGAATTTGCATGTGCACTTCAAATATGCTAAAACTTATATTTAAATATGCATTGCAGACCAGAGAACTGGTGTTCAGCTACTCACAGATTTTGAAATCTGGAAACACCATTATAATAATTTAATCTAGGTCTGTCTATAAGGACCCTGGAGCAGGTTCAATGCAAGAAGCAAAGAAAAGCAATCTGACATTGAAAATCAAAGTTGTGCTTTTTGATCTAACTTTTGACTGACTTAGACTACAGAATTTTTTTCTGTGCTTGTTAGAAATAATGTGTAATTCCTGCGTGAGCTGGAGCAGCTTTTTCAGGCAGACATTTTCTCTTGATTCAGAGGCTTCAGCTGATGAGAAGCTACCAGAGCGACTGAAAAACTTCATCAAAGTCTAATCACCCTCACCATTAACATTTTACACAAGTTCTAAATGCATATATATAGTGTCAGTTGCCAGTTATTGGAACTTCACAGAATCACAGAATGGTTGAGGTTGGAAGGGACCTCTGGAGGTCATTTGGTCCAAATCCCTGCTCAAGCAGGGTCTGTTATAGCAGGTTACCCAGGATCATTTCCAGTTGCCTTTTGAATAGCTCCATAGATTGAGATTCTACGTCGTCTCTGGGCAAGCTATTCCAATGTTTGACCAGCCTCACAGTAAAAAAGTGGAGGTTTGTGTTCAGGTGGAATTTCCTGGGTTTAGTTTATGCCCATTGCCTCTTTCCCTGTCTGTGGGCACTACTAAGAAGAGTCTGGTTCCCTCTTCTTCATTTCTTTCCATCAGCTATTTATATATGTTGTTAAGATCCCCCCTGAGCCTTCTCTTCTCCAGGCTGAGCAGTCCTAGCTCTTTCAGCCTCTGCTCACAGAAGAGATGCTCTAATCTCTCAATCATCTTTGTGGTCCTGCACTGGACTCACTTCAGTAAGTCCATCTCTCTCTCTTATAGTGGGAAATCCGGGACTGCACACATTACCAGACATGTGCCTCACCAGTGCTTAGTAGCAGGGAAAGATAATTTCCCTCAACTCACTGGTAACCATCTTCCTAATGCAGGCCAGGATACTGTTGGGTTTTTTTTGTTGCACTGATGGCTCATAGTCAGCTTGTTGTCCACCAGAACACCAAGGTCCTTCGCTGCAGAGCTGTTTTCCTGCTGATTGCCCCTTAGCAATCAACTGGTGTGTGGGGTTAGTCCTCCCCAGGTTCAAGACTTGGCAGCTCCCCTTGTTGAACTTCACGAAGTGCCTCTCTGCCCAACTCTCCAGCCTGTCCAGGTCCCTCTGAATGATAGGACTCTGACGTATCAGACGCTCCTCCCAGTTTTGTATTATCTGTGAACTTGCTGAGGTGCACTCTGTCCCAGTGTCCAGGTCATTAATGAAGAGGTTAAACAGTATTTGCACCAGTGTTGAACCTTGTGGTATACCACTAATTATTTGACTTCAAATGAACTTTGTGCTGCTGATCACAACTCTCTGGGCCTGGTTGTTCACTCAGTTTTCAATCTATGTCACTGTCCACTTACCTAACTCGTACTTTGTCAGTTTGTCCATGATGATGTTATGGGAGACAGTGTCAAAAGCCTTACTAAAGTTAAGGTAAATGACATCAACTGCTCTCCCCTCATCCACCAAGCCAGTCATCTCATTGTAGAAGGCTATCAGCCTGGTTAAATATGATTTTCCCTTCATAAATCTATGCTCACTACTCCCAATTACTTTCTTATTTGGGAAGGGTTTCCAGGTGGATTCTCATCATCATCTTCCCAGTGACTGAGGTGAGGTTGACCAGCCTGTAGTTCCCCAGCTCTTCTTTCTTACCCTTCTTGAAGATAGGATTGACATTTGCTTGCTTTCATTCTTCAAGAACTTCCCTCAGTCACCAAGACCTCGTAAAGATAATCAAGAGTGACCTTGTGATGACATCAACCAGTTCTCCCAGGACTCATTGTGTATGTTCAACTTGTTGAAGTGCTCCCTAACCTGGTCCTCCTTCACCAAGAGTAAGTCTTCCTTGGTTCGGATTTTCACTCTTGTAGCAGGGGCCTGGGATTCCTGAGGACTGGTCTTACTGATAAAGACTGAGCCAAAACCAGCATTGAGTACCTTGGCCTTTTTCGTGTCCTCTATCACCAGGTGCCCTGTAGCAGATACCAATGTCACCCATGTTGGTCTGCCTGCTAATCTTGACCCATAAGCTCTCAGCTGTCTCTGACCTGTCCCAAGGCTGAGCTCCATGCACTCCAGCTGCTCTTTCACATAAAGGGCAACTCCCTCTCCCTGTCTTCTTGGCCTGTCCTATCTGAAGAGCCTGTATCACTCCTTTGCAGCCCTTTGCCCTTGTGAACCATCCCACAATGTCTCTGTGAGCCCAGAGATCATAGCCCTGTAACTGCACTTCCTCCGCTTCAATATGCCTTTGTCTACTCAACAGAACAGATTTCTTATTAATAGAAATCTTTCCCTGGCTCTTAAATCTCTAGTATCTTCTTAGAGAAACCAAATTGAGCTGTGTTAATTTCTCATTGCAAGGCAGGTGTTCCAGACCATGAATTGTAACTATTTTCTGAACCTTTTTCAATCTGTATCTTAATCAGTATCCTTTTCCAAGTATAGATCTCAGTGCTGGGTGTAGCTATCCAGATGCCGTCTTCCTAATCCTGTGTACTGTGTGAATAATAACATATCCTTACTATTCTGTAGTGGTGCAACCCCCCCCCTCCTCCTTGACCACTAGGTACTTGGTGCGATTCCCCGTCCCTGCGCCGCATACCAACCTAGGAGATGTCAGGCATGAATTGCGAAAGATAAAGGACGAGAGCGTTAAGGCACTCCCTTAACGCACCTGGCTCTCGCTTCCCCTGTGACTTGGGAATATCACTCCCTGACAGCCCAGTACATCTGTACCTGGTTCATGGCCCAAAGGGAGTTGGTACCAGAACTTGCAGATCTAACAAGTTTTGGGCTTGCACAACTGGGGGAAAGTACTGGAATATTCCATTTCTGAGGTGGGCCAGAGTGGAAAAATACCTGATGAAAGTCAATTATCTCAGATCCTATAAGTAGCAATTCTAGTAAAGACCCTTCGAGCTCTTCTGGATCACAGTGGGCTGTGGCCAGTACCTCCCCTGAGTCAGGACGCTATCTCAGGTAAACACCTCGAGGACTGGAAGACGGGGGCAAGATAATCCTTCTCGAGCCTCAATTACTGCTCGTTGAGGAATGCCAATGCATCGTGAGTATTTACCCTAACTCAGAAGGGAAATTTTAGCTATAGGCTAGCCTCTCTTTCATCCACCTCTCCATTTATATGTTTGTATGCATTAGCTTTATGGATGTGGATGTTCTTCCATTTTCTGTGCATGTGTAGGAGTTAAAAGGGGTACCCGCCGACTCGATAAAGTTGTGCGATATTAAGAGATCTTTGATCTCAGCAGTTATAAACTGTGGTGTGTGCGTGTTTGTGTGTGTGTGCGTGCGTGCACTTATATGGTTTGCTTATATGTATATATATTAAGCTGAGATCTGTGCTTTGCTCTCATACATATATGTATTGGTTTGGGATACCTTATAGTAAGTAAGTGTGAATCTTGTGATCTTCGAATCTGTAATCAAGTCGCTGTTCATTTATTTAGTTAAATCACTTTGTAAATCTTTAAATCAGTTAATGATTAAGCACTGCTAAAACTCAATCTCTTGATCTGACTCAAATCACTAATAAAGCTGAACTGCTGCTAAATCGTAACTGTGTCTGATACTTCCATCCCGCGACATATTCCTGCTATACTTCTTTGTTTATTATTTCAAGGACTTACATGTATGAGTGAGGAAGGTCGGAAACAATACACAATGGAGAGAAACACAGGCATTGTGTTTGTTCAGTGATCCTTCTCCATCCCTAAATCTCCAAAGCTTTAAATGATTGAGACTGCTCCTTTTGGGTGCTGGGACAATCCCCCATTTGCTCAGTGCAATCTGGTGACACACCAGCCAATGTGCAATGACAGTGCAGAAAAAACATACCTGCGTATAAACTTGTGAAGACTAGCCTATGAAGGCTGTCGTGAAAAAGGGCTGGAGAAGCTGGGAGATACTTCTTGCCAAGGAGAAGTGAGAAGGAAGCTCGTTGTATTCTGTGAGGGTAAGTCCTTCAGTGGTAAGAAATTATAAGATACAAATTCAAAGGATTGCCAAGTTTTCTGTCCGCCCTGCAGGAATAATTTTGCCCTACATATACATATGTTAAATTTAAATAATAATAATGGCTAGATCTTAAATCAATATTGATGGCAAAATAGAATCACAGAATCATTCAGATTTGCAGTCTAAACTCCTGATCAAGCTCTGAAGTCACACACACATGTAAAGGTCTGGATCCCTTGTCTTGAGAAGCTCCTTGTACGTACTGGAAGGCTGCTGTGAAATGCCCTCTTCTCCAGGATGAACAAGCACAGGTCCCTTGGCTTCTCTTCACAGGACAATTACTCCAGCTGCTGATCATGTTTCTGGCCTTCTGCTGAATTCGCTCCATTTGATTAATGTCTTACTTTTACCAGGTGTCGTGGTTTGGGCCAGATTGGCCCAATCAGGTGGAACGACAGATGTCCTCTCTCTCTCCTGCTCCGCTTCGAAGGGAGGCAAGAGAGAGAGTAAAAAAGAGAGAAGAGTTTAGAGGGAACTAAACTACTTTAATGAAATATTAATAATAAAATAATAAAAAGGAAATAATGAAATATATACAAAACTGTATCAAGCTCCCAGGATGACAATCACGTCACCAGCAGGCACCGGGGAAGTCCCAGACTGGACTCAGTGACAGACAGGAACTGGATTCCAGATCTGGATTCAGGATCAGGATCAAGGGCAGACGCAGAGACAGAGTCCTCCTCAGACGCTGGCCATTGAAGAAAGAGAGCTGACCCTTTGATCTCTCAGCTTTTATATTGAGCACGAGGCAGATGGGATGGAATACCCTGTTGGTGAGTTTTGGGTCACCTGTCCTGTCCGCTCCTCCCCGCAGGGGTGACCCCTCTACGCTTTTCTGCTTCCGACCCTCCCATGGGGCAAGTAACAAAGTTGGCTGGCCTTGGTTGTTATAGCAATAAGGATAAGCAAGAGCCTCTCTGCATACCATTCCTTGGCATCAACTATAAACATGGGTCTTATCACTCTGAGAGCGAACAGTTTTCTGCACAACATGCTGGTAATTTCAGCAGTTAGAAGAGGCCTAGCTAGAAAGTAAAGTTACTGAACAAAATTGGTCCTGTTTTACCTCAAACCAGGACACCAGGAGGGGCAAAACTGGAGACAGTACTCTACATGCCATCTAAGGAGTGCTGAGCAAAGGGGGATAATCACTCCCCTTGATGTATTAGCCTTGCTGCTGTTGATACAGTCCTGGATGCTGTTGGCCTTTTTGTCTGCCAGGGCACATGGCAGGCTCATGTTCAGCTCATGTTTCTACCAAAACCCCAGTGTCCTTTCCAGCAGAGCTGCTCTACAGCCAGTGCATTTCCAGTCTGTATCACTGCAACGAGTTCTTCCTTCCCAGGTGCAGGACTTGGCATTTGTCCTTATTAAATTTCATGAAGTTCTTGTTGGCCTATTCCTCCAGCCTGTCTAGGTCCCTTTGGATGCTGGCCTTGCTCCTGGGCATACGGACAGGCATCAGTTTAATATCATCCGCAAACAAGATGAGAGTGCATTACGTTGCCTCCTCCAGGCCATTGATAAAATTGTTAAAAAGGACATGTCTTGATACAGATCCTGCAGTATTCAACTTATAACTGGCCTCCAGGTGGAGTTCAACCCATTAACCAGCCCAACCATCAACCAGCTTTTCACGCATCTACTTGTCTGCTGTCCAGACCAAAGCATCCTAACTTGAATATAAGATTATTGCAGGAGGCAGTTTCAAAAGCCTTGCTAAAATAGAGATAAATGACATCCACTGCTCTCACATTGATCACCACACCAATCATTTCATCGTAAAAGTTGATCAGGTCTGTTGGGCGTAAGGACTTTAGCAAATCTATGCTGACTCTTCGCTATCATCTTCTTCATGTGCCCAGAAATGTCTTTGAAGATGACTTGCTCTACGATTTTCCCAGGGACCAAAGTGTAGCTGGCTAACCTGTAATTTCCTGGATGACCATTTCAGCCTTTTCTGAAAATGGGTGCAACATTTGCCTTTCTCCAGAAGTCATGGATCTCTTCCAGTCTCCACAATTTTAGAAAAAATGAGACAGTCACCTTGCAAGGACATTGACCAGGTCTCTCAGCACCTTATATGCAGCTTGATCAGTCCTATGGGCTTGCATGGGTCAAGTAGTTTTAAATAATCCCTGACTGGATACCCTACCACTGCTGGTAGTTCTCCTTCTTAAACTTTCTAAGCAAAGAGGCTTGGAAGACTTTGTTTGTTGGGGAAGGCTCAAACAGAAAAGGCACTGAGTACCTCAGTCTTCTATGTGTCCACTGTCACTAGATCACCTGGTCCATTCAGAAATGGACTCACATTTTCCTTATTCAGCCTTTTACTATTACTAACACTGTGGTAGGAGCTCTTCTTGTTGCTCTTGACTTCCCTTGCGAAGGCCAAATTTAGGTGAACTTTGGCTTTCCTAACATCATCCCTACATGCCCAGGCAACATTTATACATTTCTCCTTTGTAGCCTGTCCCAGATTCCACCCTTCACATACTGCCTTTTTGCATTGGAGCTTTGTTGTATGTTGACTGTTTAGCCAAGCTGGCATCCTAATACATCTTTTTTTCCTGAGTATTGGGAAGGACCATTCTTGTGCTTGGAGGATGCTGTCCAGCTTTCCTGAGCAACTTTACCCTTCAGAACTGCCTCCCATAGGATCCGACCTGTAAGATCCCTGAGTAAGCTGAATTCTGCTCTCCTGAAGACTAGTTTTCACTCTGCTACTTATCTTCCTCAAGGAGTGTGAATTCCTACGGAGATTTACCAAATTCATGTGCATTTCTTAGAGAGGAAAGAAAGGCCAAGATTCAACAACTGCTTAAGGAGGTAATTTCAGTTTCTGGGGTACAAATGCATATTTTTTTTGTGGTTACGCCAAAGTACAATTTCCTTAAAATCAACTTAAGACTTTTTTCCTTTCCAGATCATAAAATGCCTTTTGCAAACATGGGACAAAAAAAGACCCATTTTGCCAGCTAGGCTGTTTTAGACATACAATGAATTGTTTTAGAATTATCTTCGGAGTAGGACAGGGCTGTTTGACAGCTAAAGTGTAGCTGAGCTCCTTGTTATTCCAGCTTCAATTAGTCCCATACCTTTGTTACTTTATTAGATATCTGCTGTCAGTGGTGGTGGAAAGGATACCATGGGACAATGGAGGGATCAGATTGCTTCAGAGATCCTTCTCACCTTGAGGTCACTACATGGGACACATGACTTCTTGCAGAGAATGTCTAGCATCACTTGGCAGGTGGCAAGGTCTCTCAACAGGCAGTGTGGATGGGCCACCTCAGTTTGGATGGAGAAGAGTTTGGGCACATAGATGCAAACTGTACTATTCCATTTGCCCTCAGGGTCATCAAATGGCCATGATTTATTTTATTTACTGGCACAGACATAGCACATCTGACACCAGTACAATTTATTATTGCATAGCTCTGTATTATTATCAAGCTCCATATAGGTCTCTAAAGGAGATAATCCAATATCTTATAGATTAGACAGAGGCCTTTCCACGTATTTTTCTTACTCCCCATATCGCTACTTTCAGTAGTGGTGACCCTGGTATTGGCTCTGCATGGGGCTAAATTTCATCCATACCTGTAGAGAAGGTAAAAGGGAAAGAGATTGGAGAAATGAAAGCTTTGGGGTTTATTTTTATCTTTTTTTGAAAGTCAAAGTGAATTGCATTAATTCTTCCTAGGTCATTTTGAGCTAGCTTGTAAAATAGTGTGGTGCATTTTTCTGTGGTGTTAACTGAGATGAAATGAACATGAAGTAAAGTTTGCAAGTCTCCAACCAGAGGTGCTGTGTTTTGCTTATTTATTAGGGCAGTGTCAGGATACTTGCACTGCAAAGGCCTGGACTGTATATGTTGTATGAGTAAACAACATTTCTCTCTTAAAAATCTAGCAATTTCACTTTTTAAAAGCACTAAAATTATTTCAGTTATAAATTATTTGTATTAAAAGATTAGAAGCTGAAAAAAACCAAAGAATATATATTCACTAAGCAAGGGTCATTCCTGTGCCTCAGAGAGATATGAATTTTATAACCACACATAAACAATTACAAACTGCACTGTTTTAGAGAAATACACCAAATGAGTGAAAGGTTCTGCTAAACTGACAAAAGCCTATGAAATTGAAAGCAGATATAAACCTTATTCTGACTATTGTTTGTGTTTTGAAAACGTGAGGTTCCTAGGGTTTGTAGGTTTAATTTTTGTATCTTTTATTTCCTTTTTTGGAAGTGAACAGTTGACAGTCTGCTTTATATGCAGCATGCATAGCACATAAATAGCATTCAAATTAAATTCTACACCAGCTGTACATACCCCATACATGTGGTTTGCGAATGTTGCTGACTGCAAATGGTGCATATTTTGATTTTCAGTTGATATCTAAAACTGTGAATTATCTTCTGAATATGTAGTGTTTTGCTTTCAATCTCTAGATTACATTTATATCAAGCAAAATAAATACAACTGTCTGATAATCACAACCTGGTTTTCGTCAACTTAGGTAAAGATTAGTTTCTGGCAAAGTGACCCCAAATCTCGTCTTCTTCAAGGCAACAGTCCCATTTCAGATCTGAAAGGGAAGTTTGAAATGAAAAGTAGCCACAGAGGAAAACCCGATGTGTTTCTATATGCTGCATCCTCTTAACCTGAATTTTCTTGACTGTAAAGCTGCTTTTACTTCTGTAAAGTCCCAGTGTGCCTTTAAGATAGTGAGATTTGGTATTCAGCTATTAGCCTTTTCAGGCATGTTCACGCTGCATGACATTTATATAACATTGACTCCCAGCAACCTGTTCCAGCATCCACTGGGCCCAGTATAAAACCTGTGAGGATTTTTTTGGACGTGGCCTGTATCTGGTTCTTCCAATATCCTGGTCAGGAATATGGCAGGGAGCCATCGGAGGGAGGAGAAGTAGCCAGATGGCACCAGTACACTGTTGCTTTGGCATTTTTTTCTGGCCAGCTGACTGGTGCAATCTCGAAGGAGGATTTTTGTTTGTTTGTTCGTTTGTTTTGTATCTTTTCTTTGTGGTAGCCTGTGGACCTGAGTTAAGCTCACTGGTAGCTTGATCACCTTACAGATTTTCCACCTTTTCTTTCCTCTTTTTATTTGTTGTACATAGTCTTGCAAGAAATTTACTTTGGTATACTAAAATCTTGCCCTGATTTCATATTCATTTTTCATACAAAAGCCTTGCTGGCTCTAAGGAGAGCCATATGCTTGAAAGACATGCAACACTGATATTTTTTTTTTTTCTATCAGCATATCTATGAACATTGTAAAAATTCAAGACAAGCCTCAAAGGGAGGTAAGACCCATATAGATATTTATGCCCACAAACCTCAAAGGGAGGTAAGACCTGTATAAGTATTTATGCCCACAAACCTCAGAGGGAGATAAAGCCCATGTAGATATTTATTCCCACAGCAAAGACTTTATTTTAAATTCTCCCTGAGTTTGAAAATGGTCCTTCTCACTGGCTGTATCTCAGATGTTGGCATCTTCCTTAACGAGTCAGGGGAGTTCAGGGGAAACTCTGGGTGCACCATCCTGAGAGAAGAGGTAGCTGTGAGATTTGTCTCCCCATCCTCCAAGCTGGCCAGACACGAGCCATTTCTGGTCTATATAACTGTGTTAACATTGCACTGCGCTCAAGTCAATAAGGCCTGGTGACAGGCTGTGTATATTACTGGTTTGTGTCTAAACAGCTTCTAGACTAGAGCTGGCTTGTATCCAGCCATCTGAGAGTACCGACCAAGCAGCCTGCATGTATCTGCACCTGTCCACATGGATGTATTATAAATGTGTATGATGCAATATAATTCACTGTGTATAAATGACATATTGTGACACCTCCTCCTTGAAACACTTTTTTTTTTTTCCCCTCAAAGCCTTTCAGCAATAATTCAACACAGAAGCAACCCGGTTAAGAGAATAAGGGCATCACTGGGAGTTACCACTTCTCCTTTGTGTTTGAACCCCATGATCTGCCTAATTGAGAGATTGATCTTGATTGGTTGTGAGCACCCACGGTTCCTTCTGATGGGAGCATATGGTATTGCACTGTATGCGCTTTGAGCCAGGGAACAGATCTCTCACTACCCGCTTTACACATAGGACTGACATTACTACAAAGACAGGCGGCAGTAATATAATGCCTTCCAGCAACTGTGAAAACTGTCTGCGTGATTCAGATGCTTTTCTATTTACTGATGATTTTGTTCCAATAGTGCCTTAAAAAGTGGTTCGTTGGCCTCCCAAAAGCACAACACTCCTGGGTCATCTGTCTGCTTGCACCTTTACAGGTGACGATGTTCCTTCTGGTTTAGTGTATCAACGGTGAATGAGTGACTTCAATATAAAATGTAACTGTCAAAACATTCCATTTAAAAGCTGCTTTTGGCAAGTATCTTTTCAGCACACAGGTTACTGATTCTTAAAAACTCTGCTCAGACTAAGGTGGTTAATGCTACACCCACTGTGATGACGGATTTTTGTATGAGAGGATGGCAGCAGCTTAGTTGTTCTAAGGGCAGGAGAAGATAGAAAGCAGCTGCATTTGCGGTCTGCAGATGTTCAAGACAACACCAGTCAGGAAACCGCTAACTACCTTTAATTGATCAGCACACCAAAGTGGGGGAGTGAGCATTCACATCTGTGGCCCATTCTTATAACATGTTTCCCCCTCACTAATTCTTGCTACTGTCTGGAAGCCTTCCAGGTTGCTGCTCGTGATCAGAAGACAATTCTTCCATAAAGAATCAGGCATTTCCAGCTCTCGAAGGGCTTTAAATAACTAAGCGGAGGTGTTTTCTGTTATAATAATCAGTTAAACTAAATAAACTGTACTGAGAGAGGATTTTAGCTTGATTTTAAGGTTTGCTACTCCTGTAGGATCTCTAGGCCTTGGTGCTTTGCTAGCTATGCTGAAAAACAAGTGGGGTGAAAAAGCTTGCAAAAACTGAAATAAAATTATGTAACAGACCATTATAAAGCCAGAGGCGAGAAGAAGCAAAACAGGTTGTGTTTAGTCTGCATGGTCAGGTACAAAAGATCTTTCCCCATCTCTCTACTCAGCATTAAAACTGTGGTTGCTTTCCTAAACCCGTGTGGTACCGTGCATACCTCTGCCTCCAGGTAGCACAGAGACAAGCGCCCTGACTTGGGAAAGCAAGCCTGGTTTCAGATGCTAACTCCTTCTTGGGGCTTCCACGAGGTCCCATTCAGATTCAAATCTTCTCTCTTGCTCTTCCCCTAGGGCTTCCTAATCCTTAGCTCTACCAGGGAGGAGTGCTGAGCTTCCTCCCAGCAGGCCAGGGCCGCCTCTGCCTTGGAAATGCTAATGTCCCCTGGGCACGGTTGGTGGTGATTATGACTAGTCCAGCCGCTAAACTGCAAATTGGCTAATCCCTAAACAGATTGTTAGCCCGTGGCTCAGGTTGAGCAAGGTTCAAATCCCAGATTCATCCCATATTCTGCATCTCTAAGCATTCTTTAAACCTTCATATAGCTTGGGAGAGTGCACATAAAACACGACTGCCTTTGGGGTGATAATATGACTGCTTCCAAACTTGATATTGACAGTTTCCACGATAAATGTGGAATAGCG
Organism: Burhinus bistriatus; assembly: GCA_013397275.1. Taxonomy (NCBI): domain Eukaryota; kingdom Metazoa; phylum Chordata; class Aves; order Charadriiformes; family Burhinidae; genus Burhinus; species Burhinus bistriatus. The sequence goes on along the minus strand of VYXH01006281.1, from coordinate 181,395 downwards.
ATCAGTTTAGAAAGGTAAAGATGGATTTAGAAACCAGGGTCTTTTCTGTGGATCTGAGAAGTGAAATGTTCAACGGTAATAAAAGGTAACAGATGGTAGAATTCCTCCTAATGGGATATTGTTGAGACTAGGAACTTAACCAGGCTTGGATGTTTATAGAAGTGACAATATCCAGACTTACGAATAGTTAAAAATACAAAATTTTGGTGGGAGATGATTTCTTTTCTTTAGACATTTTGTCTAAAGAAGTTAACCTTCGTCGGTTCCTTATATTGCATACACACCTGGAAATAAAGTTTTACCCATATCTGAAATTTAGCAGCCTTGCAAGATCTCTGACTCGTGTAACTGCATCAAAGAGCTTTGACTGGAATCAACATGGAAAAAGTTTACTGTTGTGTTATTCAAATATGTTTGTTCCCTTTATCTCATTGTCAAGATGATGAATCAAGTGTACAACACAGAAAAAAATTACCCGAGTTAGTTAAAAAGATAAAATCATGTCATCTATGATGCAAAGTAAAAGTCTAATTAATTTATTATCAAATATGAATATTTTTTGGTTTGGAGCACAAGTTTCTATATAATTTTGAATGACCGGAAAAAGAGGAAATACTGTATTCCTTGTTTTCTGTCAGAAGTGTAGAAGGTATGAAACTAGCATTTGAACTAGAAAAGGGAGGAGAATTTCCTGTTTCAAAAATGTGAAACAGCTAAACATGAAACATGGGTCTGAAGTCTCGCCTATCTGAGAGGAGCTAATGAGAAACTGCTAGAAGTGTCTGTTGCAACTTGAGAATAAAGATCCTGCTGGGGAACCTGGTTAGGTATGGAGAGGTCTCTGAGGGGTACAGCTGACTTGTCACTGCACATAGGGCCGCTGCAAAGCATGGGAGTTCATGCCAATTTGACATGCAAAGGCAAACAGAAGAATGTGGAAAAAAACCTCACATCTTTTGGCAAAAGCTTGACTAAGCCATGCCTTTGCTACTACTGAAAAAGATTCCAGGACATGCTTCTGGCAGTGAGGCTGAGCAACACGATACATGCACTTCCACATGCCTAAATTCTTGTCCCCCTTGACACTGGGGGTGGCTATATCCAACCCGCTGCCGGGGCATGAGCCCTGGCGTGTGCCATACCTGGGAAGCACAAGGGCTACTGCTGTTTGGCACAGACCAAAACTGGGCCTGGGAGTGTGCTGACACAGTGAGGGATCATCGGCTTGAGCCTTTGCCCTGAGACTTGCTTTATTTGTTAGTATAGATGCTGTCTGAGAGAGCCTGATGGAGAAGCACTGTGTCTCTTAAGCATGTTCTCCCCAGGTGTTAATACTCTACCCACCAGCCTCACCTCTCTTATCTTCTTTATGCTTCTCCTCAACTTCTAGTTAATCTTTGAACTGAAATAAATTGTGCTGGGGACACTTTTGGTGGCAATTATAGTCCACATTTTGGAAGTGGGGCATTGGGCAGCGAATACCTGCAGCTATTGCTCCACGCCTTGTTCAGTCTCCGAGGATTTCATTGAGCTTTCTGCCTGGAAGCCTCCAATTTTGCAGTTCAAGGTCTAAGGCTGCTCCTGTCTATATATATATATAAATAGATTGTATATGTGATTGACTGGCTAGCTGGCCGTTTGGCTGACCAACTGTGTCTGTTCACAGCAAGAGGAGATTTTGGTATCCAGGGTGCTACTTGAATCCTCTCTGTCACTTATGCCACTTCAATAAAAATACAGGGTAAATTCTGAAGAATTTGCCCGGCTAATCAACTAACAATGTCATGTACTGAGAAACATCTTAGAGTTCAGGTATTCTGAATGTTCTGCATTTTGCCATATTCCAAATGATTCTGTGTGGAGGTAATTATTCATTATTTTTGTTAATACTGATAGGTACTGCAAATATTTCCCATGCATATGCTAAGTGATGTTCACGAGAAAATGTCTTTCCCTTGAATATAATGTGTACAACAGAGGTGCCTAAATGCACTGCCAGGGTAAATCGCACACATTGAGGAGAAAACGAAAACTCAAAGAAATTCTTGCAGCACTTGATATCCTTGTGGTGTCTTTTTTTTTCTCCTCCTGAAGGCAGAGAACTTCACATGTGGTTCCTTTTCTGAACAGTCCTGCCTCATTATTTCTTGGTTTCACTTTGAATATATCCAGATTGACTGCTCACTGCCTGCAACTGCATAATTCCATGGGATCTTCTGGTTTTAGAGCTCTAAGTTGAAGGGTTGATCTATAAATCTGACTAAGAAGTCTCCAGAAGGCTAGTGTGGAATAAATAGCATCAATTTAATGTTCTCCCTTTACTTCATTATTAGTAGATGGCCTGATTCTGCACTTTCAGTGAGACCAATTCAGCATCGACATAATTCAGTAGTTCAGCTTTTATGGACTGATGGTAAAGTTGGACTGATGCCAGCGTCAAACTGACATCACAGGCTTAAAGATGGATATAAGAGGCATGAACCAAGAGTTATATACTGGTTTGTGATTTCCCCCATAAGGTCTATTCTATATGTGACCCCACTGTGCCCTTGCTCCGAGTCAACTATAATCCACAAGACTGAATTAGCCAGAGCCTATATATTATCTCGTGTCTCTGGCTTGGTAGCTGGTGCTCAGTGTTGTGTCATCTGCAGTCACAAGGTTTGGCATCACCTTGGAGAGCAGAGGGCAAAAGACATGCTTCTTTTTGTGCCTGCAAGGCACCACCCCCATGGCACTGGGCTACTTTGGCAGGGAGTGGTTCTATGCAGCTGGAAACTGCAGTCACTAAAAATAGTCAGGAAGGTTAAAAAAGCAGGAGTGGGGAAAAACATTTAATGTGTGATAAAGTAAGTGATTTTATAACTGATTTTATTACTTAAAGTTCAAACATTATTTTCACTAGTCTTTGTCTGGTGTAAATGAAGATGAAAGAAGTTGGACAAGGGGAGACTTGAGTACTGCAGGATGCTTCAGGGATCACGTCTTTAAGGGTTATTAAACACAATTTGTTTTTGTCAGATTCCAATTTGTCTGTGTTTTAGCAAATCCTAGAAACTTGAGTTCTGACATTTTGTATATCCCTATTAATTATTCATTCTTGAGAAGCTGTACTTGTTTGACCTTAAGAATTATTGCCTGTTTACATTGAAGAAGAGCCAGTAAGACTTGTCATACATTGTCCTTCACAAAAAATAAAAAAATATCAGGTCTTTCTCCCTGAGTAAATGAGGAAATAAAACAACCTGGGCTGGGTCAACGGTTTTAATACTGGTGGGAAACTCTTAACGTGCTGCAGAGGCAGCATCTAAGGAATCTGCTGAGATAGCTGGATCTGCAGTTCTAGGTTAAACTTAGGGATACAGGGCCACACTTTATCAACGTTATGTGGGATGAACTGACCCTTGTGCAGAATGCCACCAGAGGACTCATGCATCACTTACATCTGACAAAATGTCCTAGGTGGGACTTTGGCGCTGTATGAGGCTAATGTGGATACTCTTCGCAGGAGCTAAGTTTTAACCACTATAAGTAAGGTTAATACAATCTCTCTCTTTGTATACACTTGGTTTTTATTGAGACAAACTTCCACTGAACTCAACATGATATTCAGCGTGTTGCACAAACCCCACTGACTTCAGCAGGTCCAGGGCAGAGCTAGCTGCAGATTTCCAAATCCCACCTCCATGAAGCGTTTCATGGAAACAATTTGCTTGTCGCGATGATGTCAGTGGTTTTTGCTCAGACTGAGTGGAAGCCTGGGCTTCCCAGGAACTGAATTTTTGTGGCAGCCTTACTGCTCAGATTACCATGGAGTTGACAAGCCCAGGGCTTCCAGGGTTTGCAACATTAGGGCAGGCCAATCAACTAACCTTTCTACAGCTGGTGAGGGAGCAAGCATAGCACTGGGATCTCCGCCTCTAGCCAGGGCTCAGCTTTTGTCTCTGCAGCAGGATTCTGGGACACAGTTTTCACATAAGCCAGGGCTTCAGGGACTCTGGTGTTTCTATCACCAGACTGAGAGCAAATCATGGTCTTCATAGGTCCAGCCTTCCTGTGATGCAGTGGTGAGGAAGGCCTGCAAGCACATTAGTCCTTAATGCTCCCTCGGTTGGGGTTGGGTATTACTTGGACACCGAAGAACTCATTGGGATGTTTGACTTTCCTGGAAATAGCCAGGAGTTCAGCTGATGAAAGAGTACTATTCCTTTATCTAGAAGAAAAATATCTGACTAAAATATGTATATTTTGCTGAAATTAATTATTTTTACAATTTTCCCTCACAGTATCAAATTTTACAGTTTTCATATCAGATCAGGGAAAACCTCCTCGATTTGATCATAGAGATTTTTCTCATAGAAAAGCTTGTGATGGTATTTATGACTACAGCACTGAGGTTCATCAGCACTTGTCTCCCTCTCCTTGGGTGGCCAATGAGCCATTCAGGCTCAGCACTGCACTACAAATATGAATGATCCCAACTTCCCAAAGGGGAATGGGAGACAAAGGCTAATCATTGAGCTCAGGAGGTGTAAAAGTCCCCACCATGAACCCTAATCATGTATTTCTTCCTCTGTAAATCTGTAACTCCATTGTCTGTGACAATAATTTTAGTATGAACTAATTCAAAACCCATACAGGTGAAAAACATGTTTTTTTTCTTGGGATCAAAGATCTCAGTTGTTGATGTTCCATTACTTGCATTACTAGCTGCATGAGAGCTAGCTTCTTTTTTCTGGCCTGCCTTGGAAATAGGAGCTGGTCTAGAGCATGGGCTTGGCTACTGTCTTTCCTAAAACCGCATTAAGACATGAGGGGAAAGCTGTGTAGATGTTGTTGTCAGACTGTACTTGTTCTTTGGATTTGTTTAGAATTTCTCAATCTGAAAAGTGTATGTGTTTGGAGAGGCACTGTGAACTCCTCGAAGTGAGCAGAGAGCAGTACTGCTGCAGAAGCTGTAATTCGGGACAAGCATTGAAACAGGGCCTGGGCTAAAAGAACTGAGAGGCAGAAAGCAGCAGATTTAGTTACCTCGTTAGCTATCAGCAGGGCATCTTGCACAGCTCTAAATTAAATATGAACATCTTCACTTCTGAAAGGCCTTTGACATGGTTGCTAAATTCAAGAGAAATGGGTTTGGTGGATGGACCATTCAATGGATAAAGAATTGGCTGGATGGCTACATCCAAAGAGTTACAGTCAATGGCTCAATGTTCAAATGGAAAACAGTTACAAGTGGTGTCCTTCAGGGGTCCCTGTAGAACAGTCCAGGCATACTGTTCAATAACTTTATTAATGACATAGGCAGTGGGATTGAGTGCACCCTCACAAGTTTGCTGATGACACAAAGATGAGTGGAAGTTGATATGCTTAAGGGATGTGATCCAGAGGGACCTTGACAGGCTAGAGGAGTGGGCATATGTGAACCTCATGAAGTTCAACAAGGCCAAGTGCAAGGTCCTGCACCTGGGTCAGGGAAATCCCCAGTATCAATACAGGCTATGGGATGAAAGCATTGAAAGCAGCCCTGCCGAGAAGGACCTGGGGATCCCGGTGGATGAAAAATTAGATATGAACAGACAATGAACACTTGCAGCCCAAAGAGCCAACCGTATCTTGGGCTGCATCAAAAGAAGCGTGGCCAGCAGGTCAGGGGAGGCGATTCTGCCCTTCTACTCCTCTCTGGTAAGACCCCACCTGAAGTACTGTGTCCAGCGCTGGAGCCCTCAGCACAAGAAACACATGGACGTGTTGGAGTGGGTCCAGAGGAGGGCCACAAAAATGATCAGAGGAATGGAACCCCTCTCCTGTGAAAAAAGGCTGAGACAGTTGGGCTTATTCAACCTGGAGAAGAGAAGGCTCCAGGGAGGACTTGTAGCAGCCTTTCAATACTTCATGAGGGCTTGTAAGAAAGATGGAGAGAGACTTTTTACCTGTACTGACAGGACAAGGGGTAGCAGTTTTAGATTGAAAGAGGGTAGATTTAGACAAGATGTAAGGAAGAAATTCTTTGCTGTGAGGGTGGTGAGACACCGGAACAGGTTGCCCGGGGAAGTTGTGGATGCCCCATCACTGGAAGCGTTCAAGGTCAGGTTTGACGGGACTTTGAGCAACCTGATGTAGTGAAAGATGTCCTTGTCCATGGCAGAAGGGTTGGACTAGATAATCTTTAAAGGCCCCTTCTGAGCCAAACCTTCTATGATTCCATGATTCCATTATTCTATTCTATGTTCTGTGATGAAAGAAATGTGAAACTGAGCTCAGTGATTCAGAAGACAGAATTCCCATTTAAACATACTCTTAAGTGATCATGGAGATTCTGAAATTTTTTTGTTGGGATAAGTATTTTAATTAGCTTGCCTGTGTTTTAAGGAAGCCACTGGGTGCAGGCTGGAAGGTTGCAGAGCACAATCTAAAGGCCCCATCCTACACCCTGATGTTTGGGAAAGAGGTTCTGGAAAACTGGTAAAGCATGCTTCTTGAATTGGTGTACCATAGTCATCCTCACAGCAGCTGCAGGCTTGGGGTCCATTTCATGGGATATTGCTTCCTATGTTCAAAATGAAGGCCATAGTTGTTAAGCCCAAACAGTCTGAAATCTCATGATTTCGTCTTGGTTTTAACATCTAAGATGCTGGCCCATTATTTTTTTCATTTTCTGACTTCATTCACTGTAAATCTTCCCTTGCTTTTTTCCATGACTGCTCTTCAGCCAAACTGCAGCTATTAAAGCATCCTTCTTTGGCTGTTACCCTGAGTTTCTTTTTGTCCCTGACAAATTCTTCTTCCTAATATAAATTGCACATTGCTTTTTTAATGTTCTGGTTACATCCTGGTTCCTTCTCTCAGCCTTTGGGTCTCCTCAAGGGTCACCATCCCACATCATCTCAGTAAAGCACTAGATGCATTGGTCCCTCTTGTGGCTGTCATGTATCAGCAATGTATATATTTTGATAAAGTTCACAATGACAAAAAAACCTTCACACTGAGACTTGGCTGCTGCCTAGACTGATGGGAAACCTGTGATAACAGACTGCCTAAGGCACTGCCAAGTAGTAACTAGTTGACTTTGTTTACCCAGTGGCAAAAAAACCCCAAAACACGTGTCCAGGACACCAGATTTCCAAGGCAGGAGAGGGTAGGTGATAATCTGCTGTGAGCAAGGCTGAAACTCCTTCCTCACTGAGTTAAGGACTAAGCAGCCCTTCTGAGTTGAAGGATGTGGGGAAGAGGAAGGCTTGAAACTAGTTAGTCTCCAAAGGACGTGGAGTACCGAAGGAAGCAAGGTCCCCAGGATCCATGGGAAGAGCAGAGTGGAAGGTGGATCATCTGCTGAGAGACTGTGAACATGTTGCACCCTGTTAGCTGTACCACAGAGGTCACCTTTGGAGCGAAGATAAACGTAGACATATACATGGCTTTCTTTTAGTTGCTTGTTTATCAGCTTCTGTAAACTATATACTGTGAGAGGCTGAGCAAATACCCGGGACTCAGTGCGAATGCTCTGGCTCTTTGGCCATCTTCGACTAACCAGTGGATTGAGGCTACTGCACTCAGCGAAACTTGTCAGTGAATACAATGAGCTGCTTTTCCTGGTGAAATGAAAGACAGACAGTTTTCCCCTGCCACAATTCACTTGTTTGCAGAACATTCCTGTATAACTATTTTCATCTTTTTAGTATTAAGTGATGATGATGACAGTAATAAATTCTCCTCTGTCTGATGAAATTCAAACCTCCCTATTTAGATACTAAAAGCTGCACAAAAGGGTAGAAGGCAAAAAAAATCCTTAAATATGTTAGTGTCCCTATGAATATGTAATGGGCACTTACGTATTTTCAGCCCAAGACAGTAGGCAGTGTTCTGTCTCACAGATATGCACTCTGTGCTCTGCGGCACCGGTGCATCCAGTAAAAGGAATTAAAGGGTGGACCAGATAGTGAGGATTATCAGGACACATACTGCCTCTAGATAGACCATATTCCAGTGAATGCCACCTTGCAGCTGGCAAGAAGGTTGTCCTGCCAAAATGTGGCTGGGGCTTCAGGTGCTAAGGCTAATCCTGATCCTCATTGTGCTAAAGTGAATTGGGAGAGATTTCCAGACAGAAAGGTAGAGGTATGACAGAAAGCTACAGCCTATATAGAGAGAACCAAGAGACTCAGCTCCTATAGGTACCTCTATAATCGTAAATAAAGCAGAGCCTCATTTAGAGAGTGTTGGTGCAGCTAAAGGGCCAAAAGGGAGGAAACGTGGATTCCTGTGGGGTAATTTGGGAGGGTGTCCTCAGCTGCCTTTAAACAGGCTTTTGTACTGAGTGGAAAGAGGGTATGACTTCTGTTTGGGGAAACATCCCCGATACTGAAGACAGTTACGAGCTGAGGATGGATTTTCTGTGACTGCCAGGGAAGAGGGTGGTAGGAAATGCTCTGAGCCTGGAGGCAGGGTTGTGAGCTGCAGAGAGAACTAGAAGCAAACCAAGGGCTTCCTCATAGAAAAGCTGGGTATGTGGGTTTGTACCCGAGTGTGGGGCTGTGGCATTTAGAGGGGTCAAAATAAAACAAGCTAGACTGATTAGATTATGAAACTAGGAGACAGTAGGTCTAATTTTTATTTCTAACTTGCTGTACGATTACTGCCAACTCATCTAATTTCTCAGGGCATCAGTTTTTCCATCTGTGAAATGTGGATGATGTGACCACCATCAATAAATTGCACAATGTAAGCGGAACGTGATACCTACCCCCAGTGCCTCATGGACAGATTTTTATTTAGATACTCCACCACCTTTGAAATCACATTGAATAGGTGATTCGAAAGCTTTGCCATAAATCTGAACGTCGTTGACACATTAAGAAGAGTGAGGTGATCAGAGGATGAACTGCATTAGCAGAAGAAGTATGTTTAAATCTGGTATAAATGAGTTTGAACTCCAATGGTATAAAGGTATTTTTGTTTAGGCATTCTGCCAAAATGTGATGCAGTCACATTTTCATCCTTTTCATGGATTTTCTTGGGACATAAACAACACATATATTATTTTTACAACTTTGCAGAAGTAAGTGACTCAAATACAATTTGACTATTGTTGATGAATTGTGTAGATAAGATTTGTTGTAGAGGAAGTGATTCTGTGAACGTAAAATGAAAAAAAAGGCGAGCTGTATGAGGCATCCATCACAGGCTGCATTTTTTTGCTTTCTCACAATAAACAGATTGAAGGGGAAACATTTATTTTGCAGAAGACTGTGCACTGATTTGAGGATAGTCTTTGCACCAGCAATGGATGTCACCCTCCAGAATTTCCCAAACTCTTCTACAACTTTATAATTTCAGGAGTTGAGTATGTTTTCATAACATGGGGTAAAAGAAGATTCAGAGAAGTGCAGTTTAGCGTTTTCTGAATAAGCCATTCACGAGTTTTGTGGAAAAAAGGCTATGGGATTGGCCCTAAAAGAGAGCTGAATTGCAACTTCAGTTTCAGTGCTGTAATATAAACCGTGCATTTTAATATGTACGTGATGCTTGCAGCAATACAGTAATACGGAAGCATAACAATTACATCAGTAGAATGAACACATTTCTAATGGTATTTGTATTATATGGATATATGGCTGTTGGCCTGTATGCTGATACTTTCATTGCTGCCATATACATGCAATCTACTTATGGTTAAGGTTGCCAGGCAAGTAATTACCAGAATGGAGTGCTAAGCAAGCAGTCCCGGTGTCAAAGAATCTGACCTTGTGAAGATAATGAGACAAGGAGAATTCAGAACAGATGAAAGCCAAGAGCACCTACTTTATCTACTGACAGCCAGAGAACACCTTCATGCTCAATCAGTTCCTGCTAATGAGACAAGATGGGGCAAGATGGTAAAACAGCAGTAACGGGCAAACTTTTTTTCAGCTTAATGATCTATAACTTAGTTAGATAAAATTGTCTTTTAAACCAGGCAGTAACATAAGTATGAACAGAGAAATACAAAGAATTTATTTAATACCTTTTGGTTTTGTTTACATTATAATGGGGAATGATTAATGGGTGGGGAAATACACCCTGTAGTGTGGCTGGGGGAAGCTTAATCCACTTAACTTATCAAAAGGAAGGCAAAAGGGCAACGTGATCACTCTCTGAGAGGCCACACCAGGACAGGAGTGCGTTAATGGAGGGCTTTTCAGCCTGACTGGCAAACAGACACAGCATACACTGTTTGGAAGCTGAAACCAGAGAAAGTTAGGTGAGAAACAGTGAGCTTTTATCCATCAGGGTAATTTCTTACTCAGCATCATGGGGGGCTCCTTCTTCCTCAATTTAAAAATTCAGTTTAATTTATATAAATTAAGGCTGGATGCTTTTTGAAAGGTATATGTTTGTGAACACCTGGTGGTCCAGGAGTCACTCTGAAGGGATCTAAGAAAGGTACCTAAGAAGTGCAAGTTGATTGTCAGTGAGCCTGAAATCCCCATACAGCATCTTCAAATCTATTGGAAAGTTTAAGGGTATGCAAATTGTAGAAGGTTGAAAACTAATGGACTAGATATATTAACTGTTGGGCTTGGATCAAGAATTAATGTAGGGGAATGTTAAAGTCTCTCTTACACAGAATACCAAACTAAACAATCATGCTGGTCTATTCTCATTTTGCAGTCTATAAATAGGACTAACATCGTGGAGCCAGACCGAGATTAGGAAATCCTGGCATATGCTGTAGATTACCTCTTCTAGTGCACGTTAGGTAGGCAGCCTTATAAGGTGTTTGCAGGATAGCTATCTGATTTTCTACATTATCTTCTTGCACTCCCTTTTTCCTGTCATTTTAAAGCTATGCAGGAATTGCAAAGTGTTCCTGATGCTTAAATAAAGTTGCAGCCTCATTCTTTCCATTCTCTATTGAAAACCTCTGCATTTATTCTCTAACGGCCATGGCTTGGTGAGAAGGTGACATAGGGACGGAATGGACTCTGGAAAAGAATTGCCTGTAGTTTCAATCTTACTTGAAACTCCAGCCAAAATTATAATTAGCAAAGGTCCTTGGCAGGCTGACGGCAGAAAAGAAATACAAGCTTGATACCCAAGTCGCTGTTTGAAATCTTTTTCCTTTACTGTTTATAGCAAAGAATTTAAGCTATCCAACATGAAGCAGACACCTGAAAAGCACAGATCAGAGTTTCTGAGAGGCATTTTCCTGTCCCAGTGCTCTGGGAGCAAAGGGAAGGGCACTGTCCTCTTCTGCGGATTCGGCGGGGAGGGGGCTGAAAGATTAGAGAGATGGACTTTTCCCACCCTTGTTTCCCTTCAGAGCTGTCTCCACTCCGTATACAAAGGCCTTTCAGTGACTGGTGCTAAAGTTCAGACACATCTCTTCAGTTGGAGGAAAGGACAAGCCCTTGCCTCTGGAAGCTGCTGGACAGAAGTCCTACTCTTTCTGTACTGCAGAGGCCAAGGCCAGGAAGGAGATGACCAGGAGCACCAGGGGATCTTTGGGATCAGTTTCTCTGGCCAGCCCAGAATTTCACCCAGCAGTTTCTGTGCAGTGCGATGAAGCTGGTTGGCCCTTTTAAAAAAACACCTAGTCTTGATTTAGTGTCTCAGAGCAACCAGACCACTCCAGGGATTTGACTTGCTCTTAACTGAGGCAAAAAACTAATGGTAGTTCCTAAATGCAAGTCACTCCTGGAGCTCAAATTAACTGTCACTCCGGCTGTGATCCTCCCCTCCTTTTCTTACCTCCTCTAATAAGCACAGAAATACCCAGCAAAGTTAAGACCCGACCCAGACAGTGAGTTATGCTGATTAATTTACAGACCTGTCAGGTCTTGCACGTTGCCACCGAGATACATGTTCCTAGCTCCTGTTTTGTTTTCTTCAGGCTTGCCCTACCCCTCAGCGGCCCATGATGGTGCATGGTAGCCCTGCTCCAGCTGTGGCTTGGGATGCCTGGTGCCCTGGATTCCCAGGGCTGTGGGTTAGTGGCCCCACAGGGCTTGGTGGACAGGAGTACCAAGTAGAAGGGCAGCTGCAGAGCCCCAGGAAAGTGCTGCCGTGGCAGGCTTGCCCTTAGAAGACGTTCATTAGAAGTCACATCTTTTGGCTACAGCTTTGTGTTGTGGACCCTTTCACCTCTACTTTGCATGAAGTGTCCCATGTGTCCAGAGAGGAGATATTAGAAAGATCTGGAGGTAGTGCTTCTCTTCCTAACATGTCAAAATTGAAGACTGCAGCTCTTAGTGCTATAATTTTAGCCTAGAGCTGTTTAATAAACTGTAAGTTAAATTTTTTTTGATTGGGCAGCTTAAAAGTAGGGTCATGCAGGTTTGTGTGAAGTTTTTTTCAGAAAAATATATCCTTCGCTCTATTCAGTTTGTTCTGCTTTTTTTTTCTGTTCTGTCCAGTTCTGCTCTGGATCCATCTAACACAGCTGCTATGGGCACCACTGCCTCAGAGCTTCAAAGGTTTTTTTGTTGTTTTAAACTGGTAAGAGTCGAAAAGTAAGCTGCAAGGGCCCAGGTTAGCATAGCTAGAAAAAACAGATAAGTGTTTTGGTCTCACATGCCCATCTGCAGAGGAGCAAACCAGACTCAATTCATGAAAGGCATTAGGAACTATTTGTCATTCCTATTACTTTTCTCCAAACCANTTTTGTTATTCCTTTTTCTTTTCTCCAAACCCTTTTCTTTTTTTTTTTTTTTTTTTTTTCCCATTCCTACCATCACCTCTGTTATTCTGGTGCACAGAGGCTATGGGGAGAGGTACTTTTGCACAGACGCCCTGACTTGGCCCCAAGGAAGCTACTGTTGGAAGCAATGGGACACTCTAGGTTGGCCATTGTGCATTGGCTTTTGGTCCTCTAGATTTGTTAAAGGAGAAGCCGCTGCCTGAGCATTCACACACCATTCATGGTGACACACACACACACACACACACACACACACACACACACACACTTCCTCCCACTTCCTCTTCAGGCTTGACCCTAGGTTTCCCACAGCAGAGTCTCAGGCATCTGATTTTATAAAAGAATTA
>VYXH01006281.1:116255-168058 GCA_013397275.1 Burhinus bistriatus | reverse complement strand
AGTTTCAGCCGAGGGTTGGAGCCTCCTTAGCTTCTGGTTTACCCTCCTAGTGCACCTGCACTCGCTGGCAGAGCATGGAGAACTGAAAAGTCCCAGACTTGAGAAAAACACTACCAAAACATCAGTGTGATATCAACATCTTCCTCATACTAAAAGACAACACAGCACTGTACCAGCTGCTAGGAAAATTACTAAGAAAAATAACTCTATCACAGCCTAAAGGCTTCAGCAAATCTAGCTACTCATGGTAAGTAAAGCTAGGCAAACAGCACAAATCACACCATATTATAATCCTAAGTAATTTATTCTAGTTAAAACTTATTTATTTATGCTAAGCAACTAATATCGCTCAACAAGATTCACCCAGTCAGGGGTATCTTAGTAGTAGCATGGCCCAGCAGTCTAAGCAGAGTGTTATACTTGGGCGGTGGCGTTTCTTCCCACTGTGCACGTTAGGTTGGTCAGGGCTGTCCCGTGCTTCCAGTTCTCACCCTGCTGCACCTGGGACTCAGGACGCCTCTTTCCAGGCCCACGCACAGTATGGTTGTACCCCTTCATTATTCCCACCTGTATACCCAAATGTGATTATTTTCTCTAATATTGAACTGACCTCCCTTCAACGTGTTGTCTCCAGTCATCTTTCTTCAGGGTCTGTTTTCTCTAATCCAGGCCTCTGAGCTTAGCCTGTTTTGTGTTCTGGGGTACAAGGTCTTGCACTTGACTGACTTAAAAGCATCACTAGCTGTGGTCAGGCACCCTGATCACTCTGTTTTGCCTCTGTGCATGTTAACAGTTTAGTGGGAGAATAAATCTCTAATGATTATTTAAACTTTTTTTTAACCTAGCTCACCAATTAACATATTTAACCTTTTATATTATATACATGATACATGCTTTATATATAACTATATATAGTGTACGTATTATATAATATGTATTATATATATGTATGTGTGCGTGTGTGTCTCTCTCTCAAAATACTCCTTCTATTTTAGTGTAATTTGGGATTTTCCTTGGTTGGGACCATACAATTCTGGCTAAGGGTTTTCATTCCTTTTCAGAACTATGAGCGGTGGGTTCAGCAAACCCCAGTCCTTCCCTTCAAAATGACGCATAAGATCTAATTCCTTATGAGGCAGTGCCACGCTGTAGATTCGGAGCCTGTAACTTCTCACCTGTTCCCATCTTGCCCCAGCTGCACAGTGATCATGGGTAAGGCCCATTGCTGACCCATGCCTCTGCTGACCCGTGCCTTGGTTTCCCCATCTCCAACGATGAGATAATAGCAGAGAGCTCCCACGCAGAGCTGTAAAAGCCACGTATTCAGACGAGCAAGAGTTGGCAAAGTGGCATGGACCAAGAACAGCTTCCACTTTGCTGTCAGCAGTAGCTCAGCTGCCCAGACAAGCACCAGTTCACAACAAAAATGTTTTATTCACCAGAAGGGCTGCTGCAAACAGGTTGCATGTTTGTTTTGCTTTGTTTCCCCCAAAATCTGGAGGGCCCAGCACATTTTTAAGGTGAAAATAATCAAACAGCCCTTCACCTGTGGATCAAGTGTGGGTTTCTCAGCAGCTTTAAGTCCTTCTTCTGCTATCCCACCAGGGCACTGTTGTGACTTCTCTGCTTTTCACTCTCTTGTACCAGAGTCAGAGTACTGCAGCTGGCAAGTCTGGACCTTTTTATCTAGCTGTGATCCTGCTAGGTGGACCTGTCCTCAGGAGGCATCGTGACCCAGGGTGATAAAGTCATTCCATTTTACGTGATCTGATCACACCTGTCCAGCCTTGGCCTGTTCCACTCCTGTCCCATGTGTGAACTGTCTCCATCCCTTCTGCATTGTAGATTTAGTGAAGTCAAAAGTGAGTCTTGTTTAACTTTGAAAAAAATGTAATTTGAAGTCTCCCCTTCCATCAGGTGTTTTAAAGTTTTTCCCATTGCATTTAAAGGAGATGAAAAAATGTCGTTTAAGGAAGAGTGAGAGGTAATTTGCACACCCACTGACTCACACCAGAAAAAGAAACTAAGAGAAAACGTCTTGCTTTCTTCAATGTTTTTCCCAACTTCAGCCTTATTTTTCTCAGTTGAAAGGGATAAAAAAATCCAAACAATGAAAGCGTTTAACACCAGTATGATTTTTTATTGCTGCTGTCATTCTTTTCTTAGGAAAATCATGAGCAAATGTAACTAAATGCTGAAAATGGTCCCTCTCCTGTTGTTTCAATCAACTACAGAAATAATTGCATCAAAATTACATCTGGAAATCCAGAATTATTACTTTTCTTATAACAGCTGAGCTGCTTTTGGCAAGCAATAATTCCAAGGTTAGTATCGAATAAGGCAAGGAGGTTTAGGGCGTTAGAGAAGGACCTGCCCATGTCTTTTAATTCAGCTGTGCTGTGGAAGACAAATGTACTCTCTTACTATTTTTTTCTTTTTAAGTACTTAATAATCAACCTGCAGAAATAATTTGATATTTTACAATCTTTAAAGAAATTGGAGTGTGTGTGTATCTGTGTATATGTGTGTATATATACACTTATAAATAAAAAGAAAAATAACCTTTTTTGCATCTTGGCTTCAGACTGTAGTAGATATAAACAAAGGAGAAGAAGCTGGCGGCATTGTTACATCATTTTGTATGGCACTCTTTTTTAATATCTCACTTTGTGGCTGGTTAGCTGCCAAATGAAACCTGCTTGTGAAAAATAGAGAGCAACACCCATTTCTTGAGATGGTCAGGAGTCACTAGAGTCATGCAGGTAGCATGGCTCAGCAGGGTCATTTTGGTCTGTCATCCGCATGAGAAGCCAATAATGCATGGTATTTTTTTTATAAATGTAGCTGGGCTTGATACTGAAGATTTTATGTGTAAAGAAGTACTTAGAGTCCACAGGTATTTTCTGCAGGGTTGCGAAAGAATGTTCTTTCATGTCATAGACCAAAGTAGTTAGTGTTTTTCAAAGAACTGGACTATATCACAAATGGTTACGGGGAAATATTTAACTCTAATATTAACAACATACATTTATTCACAGTATTGTCTTCATCATGGTATCATTGCACATTTAATACTGGATCTTTCTAAAAGCTGAAATGATTTCTAAAAAAATATAGTTAGTCATGTTGCTATGATATACAGCTTCAAGATAACGTGGAGAGGAAGGCATGGCCAGGTGCTTTGTCCTGGCAGCGTTAGCTTGCCAGTGTGAGAGAGGGACAAAGGCAAGCACTATGCACCTTTGGTTGGACGTGTGGCATCTCTCACATGAGCTGGATGCACTCCCTTGGGTGCACGAGCTGCTCAGGCAGGAAAGCAGTGGCACCGCAGGGTGGGTGGTTTCTTTCCCCCTTCCCTAAGAAAGCAGCTGGGATGTGGATACGGCCTGTGTGGCCGGTGCTGTGCATGCCCGGGTGGTGTTCGTCACCCAGAAGCTTGGGGGGAGCACACTTTCCATTAGCTCCTTTCTGCAGCTCGAGTGGTGGATCTGAAGAGCCCAGACACTGCCGTGCAGTAGCACGCACTCCTGAGGTGACAAAGCAAAAGGGGAACAAAAGCAGGTGAGAGCGAATCAACGCTGAGAGCTGTGAAAAGGTGAAGGGATTCAGAGCAGGAAGGGCCTGACTCGAAAAGAAACACGTAATGAATGAAACGGCTGTTTCTGCTCTGAAGTTTTGGGCTCCCTGTGCATCAGACGGCTGGGGCTTCCCTTGCCTTGCAGTAACATCATTTCAGTTCATTGATCTGTGCTGAATTGAAGCAGCACCCACATCCCTCTGCTCCGTGCGCCCTGGAGGCAGGGTTGCTTTTGGGGCAAGCGTTGCCATTATGAAATGCTGCTGATGAGCACAGCTGAGGTAGCAAGCGGGTTTAATCCTGGGAAGAAGCCACATGGGGAGGAATGGGGAGCCGGTACCAAAGAGTCTGGGAGTGGAAAAAGATCCTCTCTCTCGGTGCCTTGTGCCGGCTGCATCGTTCTCCACACTGCTGACTCTCACTGCAAACCAGCATTTTCCCATTACCCGGCAGTCCTGGGAGGGAGCACAGCTTAACCCCTCCAGGGTGTAAGCCTGATCCAGGGGGAGAAGCGGGCTGGCGGCACGCCGGGGCAGTCAGATGCGCACACCGCAGGACGCCTGTCAGTCAGGGCCATGGGGGTGAGGCACAGACGGAGTGAAATTCAGCCTCCTGACAGCTGATGCGGGGCTGACAGCCCTGCAACAGACACCAAAAGTAATTGTTAGGTGCAGCTTTGTGGAAGAAAATGATCTAAGCCTGAGTGAGGCACAAACTGTCACACAGAGCATAACATTGGTAGCATCAGCTGTCCCACCGTACATCTCCCTTCCAAAAACTTTGCCTCAAATTCTGTCAATTTTTTTTTTTAAAAACCACAACACATAGTATAAATCGGGAGGTAGATTCCAGGCAAATCTGAGTTCATCTGCTGGAGTCTGAATCATAGCTGAAAGACTGTCAGCTGAAGAAACTAGTGGAACAAGACTTGATAGCCCAAGTTTTGTACCTGCTTAGAGAGGCAGAACAACCTGCTTGGGTGGAGAAGGGTCCTGGGCAGCAGTGGGATGGGAAAAGCAACCCTCAGACTTGCTAGGTACAAGAGACATGTGAAAACTGGGGGAATCTCCTATTTGTTGCTATTTTACTGACAAAATGGGATGTGTGAATGTTCAGCAACAACAGAAATGGTTGTATGATTGTAAATAGGTATATTTTAAATATACTTTTCACAGGAGAACTCAGATTAGTGTGCTGTTCAGTCAATTTCTCTTTCTTCTTATTGTCTGACTTCGTTTTATATCACTTCCTGGCACATTTCACCTTGGTAAGACTGATTTCAAACAAATTGAGTAAAATATTCCAATTTACATTAACTGAGCAAATACTTCAAGTCCAGGGTTCTTCCATGATCTCTACAGGGATGGGCATCTAACTCACTTCAGGATCAACATTTTAAGCTGAAGATCCTTCACAGCTAAAATCTTCACATTTTTCTAAGTCCACATTTTCTAAGTGTAAATTTCTGATGGTACACAAAGAATTGAATTGTGGTATTGAATGTAAATTCCATACTTTCCCTACTAGCAGTTTAGATTTGGAATTACTGTTTCACTACCTCAGAGTAGGGAGAGAGAGAAGAAGATGACAAGATCTGGGGTAGTGAATATAGCGTGATGATCTAACTTTACATAATGTTCAGGTCTGCAGTTCTGGTTTGGGAAACTTGGCAAATGTACATCTTTTCCGGATGTACTCAGATTGGGAATTTTGGATAAAAATACAGAACGTGTAACTCTAGTTAGGAATCTGTTAAACCTTATGGCTATTGATCCATTGCAGTTTTGTTTAAAATAGAAGCACACATAAAGGCAACAGCTATGTGCAAACAAAAAAATTAGGGTTTTTCAAAACAATGAATCTGAATTGAATCTAAAAATACCGGTGAACAAGTTGACATGATTTTCAGAGAAGTCTCCCATGTTCTCTGAATGTTTATCCTTTCTCTAATCTCTGGAAGAGTGGCTGTAGTCTACATATATTGTCTTTTCAAAATGTGCTGAGACCAAGAAATTTAGAAGCAGAATAGCTATTTAGAATAGCTTTCAAATTCAACACATTTGTACGCTTCATATAAAACTAAGAGTCCTTGGATCAGTAAGAGGGAGCTAAAACAAAAGAAAGGGATAGCTTATGTTTTTGGTGAAGAACTGAAGCTGAGCAATACTGTTGACTCTGTAATTTTTGAGTTTATCACATCTTCCTGGGTGTTGTCTGCCTTGATAGATAGCAGGATGACAGATGACATCTGCCTGCATCTGAACACAATGTTAAAACACGCAGATGCACTCAGGAAGGATCCATTGTCCCAGTGATGTGCCAGCCCTTGAAAACATAAAAAAAACCCCCAAACCTGGGGGCTGAAATCAAAGCTTTAAAAATAATTTTTACTGAAATATCTGAAATTATAGAAATCATATATCTGTACAAGACAATTTATGAATTTTTTGTCTGATGGTCAGACATGCTGAAATGACTGGATGCCTTGCCAAAGATTTAGCACAATCTTCTTTACATCTACTGATTCAAGTGTTTCACAACCCTTTTTTTATCTGGGCCTCATTATCACCACTTGTCTTCCCTTACCACTTTTCTCACCAGAACCATTGCAACTGTTTTCTTCTCCATTTCTTGCACTCTGGCCTTACATATTCTTGCTTTCTTGCTTCACTGTTTATCATGACATATATTTTCTGTCCTCTGTTTTGACTACGTTCTCAAAGCAAAAAAAAAACCCAATCCAAAACCACCCAATACCAACACCTTTTTAGTCCTCAGAAATCTCTATCCACTCAACGAAAGTAGCTGTAGTATTATTGCTCTTGAATGGTGATAGGCCAGTTCCTAGGGAATAATCTTTAGAGAGTAAATGAATCTTGTATCATCCCGAACTTTTCATAATCCAGATGTATACTGCCAAATGTATGAAATTAAATGGATGTATTTTCTACATGGGATAAACTTTCTCTTTAATTGCCCATTTGGAGTCCTATGGCACTAATAAAACTTGCGTTATTGAATTATTATAGATGCCAGCCTCATAATGAAATGATTATCATGGACTAGATGGATCCAGACAAGGGAGACAGACTACACGCACCTTCTTCTTTTAGCCCTATTTCCTATGATTAAACAACCTGTGCAAATCAGGTAGAACATTATTAAACCTAGGGAAGAAGACATAAGGTTTCTATGCAAATGTTGATCCAGGTGCAAGATTTACGCTATTACATACCTCGTGATTTCCCTGGAAATAGAATCAAAGTATCATGCAGGTTGGAAAGGACACCTACAGGTCATCTAGTTCAACCTGCTGCTCAAAGCATTTTACAAGAAGTAAATAAAATGTCTTGTGGCTGTTTTCCTGGTGATCCAAGCAAATATAGAATCATAGATTCACAGAATGGTTTGGGTTGGGAGAGACCTTAAAGATCATCTAGTTCCAACCCCCCTGCCATGGGCAGGGACACCTCCCACTAGATCAGGTTACTCAAAGCCCCACCTGACCTGATCTTGAACACTTGCAGGGGTGGGACATCCACAACTTCTCTGGGCAACCTGTTCCAGTGGCTCACCACCCTCACAGCAAAGAATTTCTTCCTAATACCTAATCCAAATCTACCACCTTTCAGTTTAAAACCATTACTCTTCATCCTATCACTACACTCATTGATAAACAATCCCTCCCCATCTTTCCTGTAGGCCCCTTTTAAGTACTGAAAGGCTGCTATAAGGTCTCTCTGGAGCCTTTTCTTCTCCAGGCTGAACAACCCCAACTCTCTCAGCCTGTCCTCACAGGAGAGGTGCTCCAGCCCTCTGATAATTTTTGTGGCCCTCCTCTGGACCCACTCGAACAGGTCCATCTCCTTCTTATGTTAGGGGCCCCAAAGCTGGACGCAGTGCTCCAGGCTGGGTCTCACAAGAGCGGAGTAGAGGAGGAGAACCATCTCCCTTGACCTGCTGGCCACGTTTCTTTTGATGCAGCTCACGATGAGGTTAGCTTTCTGGGCTGCAAGAACACCTTGCCAGCTCATGTTGAGCTTCTCATCAACCAACATCTCCAAGTCCCTCTCGTCAGGGCTGCTCTCGATTTATTCTCCGCCCAGCCTGTATTTGTGCTTGGGATTGCCGCAACCCAGGTGCAGGACCTGGCACTTGACCTTGTTGACCTTCATGAGGTTGGCATGGGCCTACCTTTCCATCTGTATCAAAAAATGCTAGATAGTTACTTTGTTACTTACTAGAAGAGGGCAGATTTAGATTAGATATTTTTCACTATGAGGATGGTGAGCCACTGGAACGGTTGCCCAGGGAAGTTGTGGAGGCCCCATCCCTGGAAGTGTTCAAGGCCAGGTTGGACAGGGCTTTGAGCAACCTGGTCTAGTGGGAGGTGTGCCTGCCCATGGCAGTGGGGTTGGAACTAGATGATCTTTAAGGTCAACCTGAGCCATTCTATAATTCTATGATTCTACAATTCTATGATTCTATGATTCGGTGATTTAGATTAATCTCTTAGAGTTATGAGGCAAACCTTAATTATAGCATCACTCCATTACACTTGGGCACACCTCGAGCAGATTGAAAAAACTTCTTCAGATTTTATAAGCATTCAAAGGTTCAAATGAATACCAAAGTTAAAACCGAATAAATATTACCTGATAGTGTTTGTCAAAATGTTAGCCCCTTTCTCCGCCCATGAATGGTTCGTGATCTCATTTTCATTTGCACAACCATATTTCTTATTCAGGAATATTCATCAAAATATTCATACATACAATTCTCTTAAATTACTTTTTGCTGTGTCATTGATTTACATCACCTGGTATTGCAAAGAGTCTTGATTGCATGACTGAAAACCAAAGGTAGAAAAACACCACAGGGCAAAGAAAACATAATGCCACATGGTACAGTCAATTAACAAAGTCAGGAATTCTGAGACAAGACTGCAACACACAATGTTTGTTCAAATATCTAAGATCTCCAAAGGGCTCTTGAGCTAATCTTTGTAGAACATCTTTGCCATGCCTAAGGACAGAAATGTTTGTCAGCTACATAACCCAAATCTCAGGTTTGCCGCACTCTAGGTTGCATGTCTCCTTCTCTGGAGATGTTCAAAACCTGCCTGGACGTGATCCTGTGCAACCTGCTGTAGGTGAAACTGCTTTAGCAGTGAGGTTGGACTAGATGATCTCTAAAGGTCCCTTCCAACCCCTACCATTCTGTGATTCTGTGATTCTGTGATTCTGTGATTCTGTGATTCTGTGATTCTGTGATGGAGTTTTTAAAGATATTTTAAATTTCTCTTATAGAGCTGACTAAAATTGAGAATAAAAGGAAAAACTGACTCCTAATATTCA
The DNA here is from genome assembly GCA_013397275.1 of Burhinus bistriatus. Classification (NCBI taxonomy): domain Eukaryota; kingdom Metazoa; phylum Chordata; class Aves; order Charadriiformes; family Burhinidae; genus Burhinus; species Burhinus bistriatus. Next base: position 159,124 of record VYXH01006281.1, on the reverse strand, counting down.
AATAGATGTCCCAAAGAATTTTACAGTAATATCCCAAAGGCTTTGGCTCCATACTAAGTGAAGACTCTTATGAATGTTGACAGAGTTGCTTGTCTTTCTACAAAATAATCCAGTGACTTAAACCCCATATATTCTCATGAAAGCAGAAGCACAGCATTAATGGCTCTGAAGTGACCTAAAGTAATTCTAAAAGTTTCCAGTTACCTAACCATTCTCTTCTGTTTTTATAATGAAAAAAAATCCATGTACCATGGTTGTTTAAAAATGAAAGACTCCTGATTGAGCTATTAGAAGTCAGTAACAATTCATAATGAACTTGAAAAAAAAATCTGTAGAGGTTTTGTTTTACAGATTCTTCAGAACATTAATTTCACATCCTGTTCTTTAAAATGTGTTCCCTTTTGTGGTGATAATTATTGAGGATGTGAGTGAATCAGAGTCTGAATCATTTAAGACCTCTACATCCATGAATAATGTTCACCAGTGACTATTTCTTAGCTCCATATTTATGCAGTAATTCCAACAATGAAGTCTTGTTGTGTTTCGAGAAAATAAACATTAAAGTAAACAGCTTGTTCTGTATTGAGATGATTAGAGGAGGTATTCAACAAAGACTAGACTTCTGTCAGTCCAGTAGGAGTTTATTATCCAAAGTTGTTGCAGTAACAGCGTTATTTCAGTGGATACAGGCTGCTCAAGTTTCCTGGGATTTAAAGGTGAATTCAGGTCATTCATTACTTTTGTTGGCACTGTAAATCTCTAGCACTAGGAAGGAGTGGAAAGAGATAAATATGTTACAAATAGTACAAATAAAAATGGAAGGGATCACTTTAACCCCCTTAATGCTTCCTGTATGAAAATCTTGCTCCCCTCATGCTGAAATCACAAAAATAAGATGGAAGACAAAACACTGAATTTCTTTTTCCAGCCATTCTGCATACACTGTCTTGTGCATGCAGGACATTCTCTGAAGCCCTCAAGCTTGTGCACTCTGTGGCTTTCTGTTGGGTTCTTTGAATGGTGGAGTTCAACACCACCAGTGCGAACATCAGAGAAACTGGGGAACTTGCACAATTAACTAGTTCTTGGAGAGTGTGCTGTGATTTTTAACAACTGTAATATATACTGTGAACACTCCCCAATTTGCATACAACTTGTGGAAGAAGGTGTGTTGAAATTTGTGTTTCAGTTGCAGTTTGAGTAGATCTACTCCTCAGCAGCTTTGGATTGAGTATAGTTGGACATATTCCTTTATCTTGAGTACATCCTGCATCTTTTTACTCCTGAAGGAGGTGAAGGAGCAAAAAAGGCATCTTTCCCCCCAGATTTTCCAAACTGATAATAGGATCTTCCTCTTTCCTAGTTGTTCCCCTCAGACAATTTTTTACCATGAAAAAATGTTGAAAATTCATTTCCTGTTACATGGTGACTAGATGGATAACTTCTAAGTGGACTGATCTTGCTTGTTCGTCGCATTAATTGATCCCTTTTGCTAAATTTTTTGAGTTAATCTACTTCTAATTATAGGATGAAAGCAGTTTATTTCTCTTCCTCTGATTAGCCATGGTAGAGGTTTTATATACTTTATCATTCTCTGTATCAGGGAAAGGTTATCTAACTGGCTTAGCTGTTTGTGGTCAGTGGAAGGCTACAGGACTCAATTCACTGGAAATTCCATGCATGGAGATGAAAGCTACTTTTCTGTCTGGAGCAGTGTTAAAAGTACATCTCTGGTTTGGGATCTCATTTAAGCATCTGCAGGCGCACAAATGTTCAAATGTGAGTCTTATGAGTGATCATAGAATTATAAAATGGTTTTGGTTGGACGGGACCTTAAAGATCATCTAGTTCCAACCCTCCTGCCATGGGCAGGGACACCTCCCATTAGACCAGGTTACTCAAAGCCCCATCCAGCCTGGTCTTGAACACTTCCAGGGATGGGGCCTCCACAACTTCTCTAGGCAACCTGTTCCAGTGGCTCACCACCCTCAGAGTGAAAAATTTCTTCCTAATATCTCATCTAAATCTACCCTTTCCCAGTTTGAAGCCATTACCCCTTGTCCTATCACTACATGCCCTTGTAAAAAGTCCCTCTCCAGATTTCTTGTAGGCCACCTTCAGATACTGGACGGCTGCTATAAGGTCTCCCTGGAGCCTTCTTTTCACCAGGTTGAACAACCCCAACTCTCTCAGCCTGTCTTCATAGGAGAGGTGCTCTAACCCTCTTATGATCTTTGTGGCCCTCCTCTGGACTCGCTCCAACAGGTCCATGTCCTTCTTGTGCTGAGAACTCCAAAGCTGGGCGCAGTACTCCAGGTGGGGTTTCATGAGAGCAGAGTGGAGGGGCAGAATCATCTCCCTTGACCTGCTGGCCACACTTCTTTTGATGTACACTGGGATGCAGTTGGCTTTCTAAGCTGCAAGTGCACGTTGCTGGTTCAAGTTGACCTTCTCACCAACTAACACCCCCAAGTCCTTCTCCTCAAGGATGTTCTCAATCCATTCTCTGCCCAGGCTGTATTTGTGCTTGGGATTGCCGCAACCCAGGTGCAGGACTTGGCACTTGGCCTTGTTGAACTTCATGAGGTTGGCACGGGCCCACCTCTCAAGCTAGTCCAGGTCCCTCTGGATGGCATAACATGATGGAACTAAGTTTTGTTATAAAGAATTCAGGTTGGAGCTAGTTGTTGCTTTTCATTACCTGGAAATCATCTTGAACTTTGTAGGTAGTTTTTCAGGATTTTGAGGTTTAATGCCATCAGTACTAAAGTTTCACTTTGCAATCTTGGAATGGTCATCATCCTAATTTTTCCCACTTAAAGGTGCAAGCTCAAAACACCTTGCCCTTTTTGGATCTATATAGTGTTTTCATTATCAGATTGTGGTGGACAATGTTATACTCAGAAAAGATACTAGTAAAAAGGTGAAGCATCGGTCACTGTCCAAGTAGAGATGAAATAGGTGGATACTTACAAAAAATATTAAAACATAGAACAGAAATGTGCTGAAATCCTTTCTGTCATGAACTGTTTTCAATGAGTATCCCTTTTAGAGTGTAAAACAAAGATGCTCTTTTATTTGTAGGACCCAATCTGAAAACTGTCTGAGATCTTAATTTTAGCATTAGATTTCCTGTCTTCAGCATGTACCTTCAAAAGGATCGAATTCAAAACAAGGTGATGAGATGAGATGAGATGAGATGAGATGAGATGATGCAGCCAGTCAACCCCCCATAATCATCAGGGGACACACTTTGAAAATAGCTTGAATGCTCAGCTTCCCTCTCTTCTACTCAATGTGTACAGAGTCTGGCAGATGACACATTCATTCAACCCTGTTCTTACTATTAAACACCTTTCAACAAACAGAAGCGAAAACACTCTACCATAGTAACACTAACTCCCACTTCCAGTGAAAAGCTATTGCAGTTACGAGGAGGAAAAGCATCAGCTGTGTGGGGAAAAGCATGCCCTCCTCTGAGCATAGCTGCTGTCAGGATGGTTAGGTGTCTAGCACGAGTGTTTGTGCAGACTGCATTTCAGCGCAGCTGGGAGTCCTGCTGCCCGACGAGCCCGTTTATCTGTGGAGAACACAGGCTGACTGACACCCTTTAAGGCAAATGTAGAAACTTTGCTGTAAAACCTGATATAGTTTTTGACATTGATGGGTATGAATAGTGAGAAATGTCAGTTCAAGCTGAAAAGCTACTGGTGAAACAGCATCTTCCAAACATATTCCCATGATACCATGGCAGACTTTAGCAGCCTTGATTTTCTTGACATCGAAGCTGGTAACTAAAGGTCTAGATGTAGCTTCAGTCATATTATTTTCAAACAGTTGCTGGAAAAGCTGTAGCCCGATTTGCAGAGCACATTTACACTCCTAATGCAGAGGAAAGTTGTTTTGGTACTGTCAGATACATGGAATATAATACAATACATTTATATGCATGTGTTAAGGCATGCATGTATGTCTGATTTCAACATATAAGTATGGGGGAACAGGACATGCTGCAAAACGATATTCTCTTTCATCATCTCACTTTTCTCTAGCCAATAATCCAACTGCCTTGGTAAGAGTACAGAAAGATGCCTGTTCAAATAGTTACAGATTTTATTTCTTTCCTTAATATATGAAATTTTTTCTTCAAAATTATACTCCCCAGGACTAAGAGTTAGAGGCCTGTATTAGTCCCTAGGCCTGAGACCCAACAGACTACGTGGTACTATATCATAGGCAAAAAGATATTCTTAGTGTTACCACAGGATGCCTAGTATCAGGTTTTTGCCCTTGGAGAGATCGGAGATAAAAGTTCAGAGAAAAAAAAGTTTTAAATAACTTATCTGTTCTGTTTTGGCCAATGAATTAATTTTGTTTGTTTGCATTTTGCTTGATTGCATTTTTCCTGTTAAAAAATACCTAGGTGTTGACTCCTGACTTGTTCTGAGGCAAGCAGACACTTTTCATAACACCTCTGATTTACCAACAAAGTTTGCACAGAAGAAGTCTAACCAATCCTACCTAATCACATTTTAAGTTATGTTTTTTACAACGCATTGTTGTTGTTGTTTTTAGGAATACATTTTGAGCCCTTTTAAAAAAAATATTATTATTATGCTTGGAGAGATTTATAAAGGTAAGAATCTGATTTCACATACAAAAAATTATGACAAATAATCCTCAGAATATATTTGAAAATTCTTCAAAATATTTGTAAATCTTTCCTTGTAAATGCTTTTGTTACATCGGTTCCCTATATACAGCCCATTGTAGAATAGTACAAGAGTTTATCGGTCAGAGCTTACGATATACAGCCCTTATCACAAGAGGTAAGTGCTGCATATCTTATCAACGTGTATAAATGCCCCTAGGTATTTATACACGTTGATAAGATCTCCCTGAGCCTTCTTTCCTCCCGGCTGAACAGGCCCAGGTGTCTCCCCATATGTCAGATACTCTGGTCCCTGAATCATCTTTATGGTCCTTCCCCAGACTCTTGTGCAGGGGAGCCAAAACCTAGTCCCAGCACAGTCCCACCAGGGCTGAGTAGAGGGCAAGAATGACCTTCTTTGACCTGCTGGCAAGACTATTCCTAATGCAGAGTGACCTCTCCCAGTTTTGTATCATCTGCAAACTTGCTGAAGTTTCACTGTGTTTCATCGTCCAGGTAATCAATGAGGAAGTTACAGGACTGGACGCAGTATTGACCCCTGGGGTACACCACTGGTGACTGGTCTCCAGCTGGACTTTGTGCTGCAGATCACAACCCTTTGAGCCTGGCAGTTCAGCCAGTTTTCAATCTACCTCACTGTCCGCTTACCTAGTTTGTATTTCATCGGTTTGTCAATATGGATGTTACGGGATATGTTGTATCAAAAGCCTTACTAAAGTCAAGATAAACACCATCCACTGCTCTCCCCTCATCCACTGAGCCAGTCATTGCATTGTAGAGGTCTGTCAGGTTGGTTAAGCATGATTCCTCCTTCATAAATCCATGCTGACTACTCCAAATCACTTTCTTGTCCTTCTTGTGTTTGGAAATGACTTCCAAGATTAGTGGTGCCATCAGCTTCCTAGGGTTGAAGTGAGGCTGACTGGCCTGTAATTCCTCAGATCCTCCTTCTTGCCCTTCTTGAAGGTAAGAGCAAAGTCCAGCCCTCAGGAACCTCCTTGACCACCTTGACCTTTCAAAGATAATTGAGAGTGGACTTGCAATGACATGAGCCAGCTCCCTCAGCACTTGTGGGTGTATCCTGCCAAGTCCCATGCAAATATTATGTAAATTCCAGTTTGTCTAAATATTCCCTAACCTGATAGTTCTCCATCAAAGGTGTCAGGAGCCTGGGATTCCTGAAGACCCATTTTACTGGTAAAGACCAAGGCAAAGAAGGCATTTGGTACCTTGGCATTTTCCATGTCCTTTGTCACTAGGTCCCCTGCCCCATTCAGCAGCAGGCACACATTTTCCCAAGTCTTCTTTTTGCTGTTTTTGTACTTGTAGAAACATTTCCTGCTGACCTTCACATCCCTCAGCAGATTCAACTCCAGATGATCATCAGCTTTCCTAACCACATCACAAGCTCTGACAGTGTCTCTATACTTCTCCTGTGTGACCTGACCCTGCTTCCACCTCTTGTATGCTTCCATTTTAAGTTTGAATTTAATCAGGAACTCCTTGTTCATCCAGCAGGCCTTCTTCCACCTTTGCTTGACTTCTTGAACATGGGAATGGATCAGTCCTGATCTTGTAGGTGGTGGTCCCTGAAAATCAACAAGCTCTCCTGCACTGCTCTTCTGTCCAGAGCTTTATCCCATGGAATTCTTCCAAGCAGTTCCCTGAAGAGGTCTAAGCCTGCTCTCCTGAGGTCCAGAGTTGGAGATCCTGCTATTTGCTTTGTTCCCTCCACTCAGGATCTTGGACTCCACCATCTCCATGATCACTGCAGCCAAGGCTGCTCCCAGTCTTCACATTCCCGACAAGGTCTTTCTTGTTTGTGAATATGAGGTGCAACAGAGCATGTCCCCTTGCTGGCTCTTCGATCACTTGTTTTAGGAAGTTATCATCAATGCCTTCTGGAAGCTTCCTGGATTGCTTGAGCCTGGCTGTGTTGCCCTTCCAACAGATAATGGGGTGATTAAAATCTCCCAGGAGGTCCAGGGCCTGTGAATGTGAGGCTGCTTCTTGTCTGAAGAAAGGAACATCCTGTGCTCTTTAACTCCCAGGTTGCACAGTCTCTCCTTTTTAGAACAAGACATGTCTGCAAAATGTTTTGGTTTCAAGATTATACTTTTATTTTTGTCAAAAATGGCATGCATGACCGGCTTGACTTCTGAGATAGAAAAGTTCCTGATGTGCAAAGAAACATGACTTTTGAAAAGATACACATAATCATTTCTGGCATACATAGCTGGGATTCAAAACCATGCCATCAGTGCTCTGAAGGTAATCCAGAATATTCTAGTCCATAAACTCAAGGAGCAAAGGACCAAACTTATCTCTGACTTTGAGTTCCTGTTTGACATCTCCTGTGGCTTTATGGGAATGTCTGTACTGGACAACATTATACACCTCTGGCCAAACCCTGTTCCTTGCTATGCACAGGAGTTTTATAGGAATTTACCTAAATCTCCTGCATTCAGTTACAAACTCTTTTTAATCTTTTTTTCTTGGATAATTTATATCCCCTACACAAAATGTGACACTAGAGGGTATGGACTATCTCTTGTTCTGTGCTGCCATATTCTTGGAGTAGTTCATAAGAGTCCTTGAATCTGCAGGATTAAACCTGCATTTCTGATGCCCACCTCATCAACCAAAGTTACTCACTAGGCTAGAGTGGTTCTGTCACACCACTTTTTGTAGCTAATGCAGCAGTGTAGCTAATATTCTTAAAAGATTACATTCTTTACCCTGCTACCTCTGGCTGGGCTTCAGCAGCAGTCTGGCTTGAATGTAGGTCTGTGGATGCAAAATAAAGCCTAAAAGTCTCTGAAACCATGCAGTGAGAGGCCTTTTGGGGCCATCTTTATGTGTATTCTGTCTTAGAATGTTCTTTTTCATTGTGTTATGCTATAAAAGCCTTTACTGCTTACCTTACGGTAATATACTGTGACATTCTGATTTCTCTTGCAGCAAGTTAAATATCTTTGTGAAGTTTATTAGTAATTCTTAGTCTTATCTATGTATTTTCATTTAATGGCTCATTTTGAATTAAGATTACTTCAGTGATTACATGTAAATAATTTTTTTTTGTGGAATAAAATTCACATTTTAGTATTTTTTTCTAAAAATTTCCAAAGTAGTAGATTTAAACCACCACTGAGTTTTACTAAAATATGCCAATAGGGTGACTGGTATTTTTCAAGATACAAAAACGTGGGGAAAAAAATCTGGTCTCAGTAGTTTATGATCAGACAGAAAATATTTCATTAATTCTGAAATAATTAAATTGCAGTGTTTGGATTTTGTGCCCTCTATTCAGGATCAATTACTTGCAATTGAAACCCTGGTTTTAAGTCTGTGTTGATCCCATAGCTTAAAACACATGCTAATAAAATACTAAAATGGCAGATGGTGTGTCCTTTAACATTTCTAGTGGTGTATCAAATGGGGTCACTTTTGAACTGGGTTACTTTTGAGGCAGTACTGATTTCTGTAGCCGTATTGTAACTGCAGTACTAGATTTTGACCACTGAGTGTCAGACACTGAATAATCTTTTGACACAGTTTGTTTAGCCTTTTCGTTTCATCTCTTTCCCTTTGCAGCACAGAGTTAAAATGAAAAAGTTATAGCAGATACTCCTGGCCCTGCTTTAACCTCGAAAAGATTCTGATTATTTAATAGATTAAATTCCATCACTTGCTTAAAGAAGAGCTTTACAACACATGCTACAGAAAGATGAGTGCCTTCTTGCGTGATTTACTGGTGACACAGCATAGAAAAGAGTTGTGTTTTATTAATAAGAAGTTACACAGGCTGTTCTAATCTTGTTCTTGGTGTAGCTGTTACATGTTGTTTGTTCTTCCTCAAAAGCAGAGGATAGACATGACCATAAACTACTTCTCAGGATTATTCTGGGGTTTATTATTCTGGAACTGTGCACTGCTTGGTGACTGTCTCTGTAATATGCTAAGGGTATGCATCTGTGCTAGAAAGGCTTGTAGGGAGCTTTGCGAGCTTTCTTGGTGGAGACACAATTTAAACAAGCAATGACTTCTTTGCTATCATATTCTGTTTCCTTTTTCTCTATTGCAACTATACAGACAAAACAATGAAGCATAGACCAGACCTTATGGCACTATTATTGCTACCTTGGGGAACCCATTGTCATGTGAGCGATATAACTGAGGCAAATGCTTAGTAACAATGAGATAATTGTCATAGAATCATAGAATCACCTAGGTTGGAAGAGACCTTCAAGATTGAGTCCAACCATAAACCTAACACTGCCAAAACCACCACTAAACCATGTCCCTCAGCACCACGTCTACCTGTCTTTTAAATACTTACAGGGATGGTGACTCCACCACTTCCCTGAGCAGCCTGTTCCAATGTTTGATAACCCTTTCGGTGAAAAAAATTTTCCTAATATCCAATCTAAACCTCCCCTGGTGCAACTTGAGGCCATTTCATCTCGTCCCAGCGCCTGTTACTCGAGAGGAGACCGACCGTCACCTGGCTACAACTTCCTCTCGGGTAGTTGTAGAGACCAATAAGGTCTCCCCTCAGCCTCCTTTTCTCCAGACTAAACAACCCCAGCTCCCTCAGCTGTTCCTCATAAGACTTGTACTCTCGGCCTCTTACCATCTTTGCTGCTGTTCTCTGGACATGCTCCAGCATCTCAATGTCTTTCTTGTAGTGAGGGGCCCAAAAGTGGACACAGTATTCGAGGTGGGGCCTTACTAGTGCTGAGTAGAGGGGGACGATCAATTCCCTAGTCCTGCTTGCTTCACTATTCCTGATACAAGCCAGGATGCTGTTGGCCTTCTTGGCCACCTGGGCACACTGCTGGCTCATATTCAGCTGACTACCAACCAACACCCCGAGGTCCTTTTCTGCCAGGCAGCTTTCCAGCCACTCTTTCCCAAGCCTGTAGCACTGCATGGGGTTGTCTTTCTGTTAAAATGAAAAGACACATTTGTGGCAGCCACCACTGCACCTCTTAAAGATGGAGGTGCTAGCAATAGTGTCTACTTCAGATTCTCTAATGCTTTTTTTAAGTCTCTGGCTTTCAGCTGGTCATAGTTGCTGAACTTACACACCTGGTCTTGCTCTCTTGGTGCTTCCCCTCAATGCGTCTGCATGATAAACAAAGGGATCTGTCATGCTGGATTGCAGAAGAAATGGTAGAAAGGCTGATAAAAACTGTTCAGAAGAGCTGGTAGGGACTAAAAACCTGAGCTAGCCTGCAGCAAAGAGATGACGATGACTGTGGCTAGGAGCAGAGGGAGAAGCTCAGGTGACACAGGGCAGATATGAGGGATGCGGGGCTGGGAGATGCAATTGTTAGCTGTGTCTACAGTGGATGTGAAACCCTCAGCTTTGGTTCAACTCAAAAGACAGTTCTGTGCAATGAAACTTGCTGTAGGGAAATGCCTAAATCAGCATTGCCTGTGCAACCTTAAGTCAGTCACCAATGGATGTTGAGTCTTTAGTAATGGCCACTTAATGGTTTGTCTGTGTCATGGTTTAACCCCAGCCAGCTGCTAGGACCATGCAGCTGCTTGCTCACTCCCCCAGGTGGGATGGGGAATAGAATCAGAAAAGTGTGAAAAAACTCGAGGGTTGAGATAAAGACAGTTTAATAGGTAGAGCAAAAGCTGTGCACTCAAGCAAAGCAAAACAAGGAATTCATTCACTGCTTCCCATTGGCAAGCAGGTGTTCAGCCACCTCCAGGAAAGCAGGGCTCCACCATGCGTAATGGTTACTTGGGAAGACAAACGCTATCACTCCGAACTTCACTCCCTTCCTTCTTCTTCCCCCGCTTTATATACTGAGCATGATGTCATATGGCATGGAATATCCTGTTGGTCAGTTGGGGTCAGTGGTCCCGGCTGTGTCTCCTCCCAGCTTTTTGTGCACTCCCAGCCTACTCGCTGGCGAGGCAGTGTGAGAAGCAGAAAAGCCCTTGAGTGCTTAGCAACAACCAAAACCACCAGTGCGCTATCAACCCTATTTGTCATCCCAAATCCAAAACATAGCACTACACCAGCTGTTAGCAAGAAAGTTAACTCTATCCCAATTGAAACCATGACAGTCTGTAAGATCATGTCAGGAATGTCACTACGTGGGATCTCTCTTTCTGCTATAGAGCTAAGACATTATGCTGCAGGAGTTATACATATGAAAATTGTTCTAGGTTTCTCTGCCACGTGATGTTGTAAAATGTTAAACACTTTGAAACGACCTGAAGGACAATCAACTAAACTGGACCCAAATATCCCGGTGCCTCAGCTTCCCTTCTGCGAAGCGTTCTTGCTGCCGTCTCTGGGGCATACCGGAGAGACAAATTCATAATGGCTGTGGATCAGTTGTTGTGAAATGACACCATCACAGAAACTTCCAGGAGGTAATGATTAACTTCGTACTTGATAAAATATTGTGCTGTGGCACTGCAAATAATGCCCAAACCATCCCTTGAGAGAAGGTACAGAGAAAGGTTGAATAAGAGTTTGTACATCAGCTATTCTGCACACTGAATGAGCCTGGGATATGATGCTGTGTTCACGTCACAGTATGTACTCTATGTCACACAATAGAGTATTTCATCTCACAATGCTCATAGACAAAACTGTTGGATGAAATTTGGACAGGCAGCTTTTTTCCTATTGTAAAGCACCGAGTGCTTGGATTTTCTAATTTTAATTTTCTTTTAACATGATTTTTAATCTCACAGCCCAATTGTGAGAAGGCAGCTTCTGCTTTCCTAAAAAACAGGCTGTTGGTCAATTTACTGTCCAGTGAGAACAAATGTTTCTGACAATGGTCTCTTCAGGAGGGATCTCTCTTCCTTTCTTCTTTTCCCCATCTATCAAACGCTAGATAAATTGCTTTTAGAAATGTGGGCTTTCAATTTATCCTTTTTTATGCAGCACTTTCATTCCATTTTAGTCCATTGTAATCTGATCACTCACAGAATTGCCCACTGAGGCACATTGCTTCCAAGAAGTATGAGTAAGATGCCATTATGAGGATCTAATAACATAACCTAGAGTTTTCACTCAAGAAGGAATAATCTGGCCTGACCTGGGAACACTATAATAAATGGTAAAACTTAAAATCATTCTAGTGGGTTTATGGGTTGTAAGGCTTCAAGCTAGTAGGAGAGAACAGAGAAATGCTGCTGGACTACAGGTTTGTCTCCCCAGTGAGAAGAGTTTTCCATATAGTCTGCCACCCATCTGGAGGCTCAATGTGCTTACTTCATTCGGGTGGTTTTGTGGCCTCCTGCTCTATAAGACAGTTTGTATTTTGCCTTGGCACTCTTTGTAAAAGACATGCTGCTTAGTGCAAGGTAGAGTCCAAAATACCCTGTGCAGTCCCCCAAAAGAGACTGACCCTCCATTGCACAGCACTATCTAGTTTCTTTCTTGTTGAGACAGAGAGTGGAGCTGAGGCAAAATGTAAACCTTAAGATGGATAAAATAATTAACTGAAAAGTAGAAAATTTAATTAGGCAGGAACAGGGCCTTAATGGAGAAAGCCTTGCCTGTTAGCACATCTTCTGACAAGGGTGGTGCTGCAGTTTATGTCTCTGCTGGTTGCATTGAGTACAATGAAAAGGAAAGCAGTGATCCAAGGATAGAAACAGATTACATAGACGTTTAATATTTGAAAATGATCTGCAATGCTTGCTGTCACAGGATCAGATCTGTTTTCAGCAGTGAGCTATAGAGCTAATAATAGAAAGCTCCTGGTTGAGCTAAGTAGGACTCAGTTTTACACAGATTCAGTTGGCTTTTGGGTCAGGCCCACAAGCCCCCACCGGCACCGCTGATCTTTATCTGAAGATCTTGGTGGTCTGGAAAAGGCGATTCAGACCATTGTCCAGAGGGTGGCACACTTACACTGGTGGCGGAGGAAATCTCCTTCCCCAGCTCCCCCATTCCCTTAAACATCACATCTGGTTAGAAGTTGTGCTGCTGTCTGCAGGGTTATCTGGGTCTGTGTGAGCAGACATAGCTCTTTGGAGACAGGAATGCAAATAGTTGAAGCAGTGAACACAATAAGCTCTAATCAATTTAATCAGGAGACTGTTGGTCTCTATGGAGTATTTCTAAGAGATCTCAAAGGAGAGCTTAAAAAGGCAGCTTTATTGCCTGGAGGCTTGACAGAAGTTAACGCCTTTCCTTGAAAAGCGCAAGTCAAAAAGGATGAAAATTGCTACATCTAAACCACGGATGAGTGAGTTTGGTGGAGGAATGACTAGGAAAAACTTTACAAACTGTTATGCAAGAGGGCAAGCCTAGAGAGCTCCCTACCAGTCTTTAAATAGCTATGAAGATGTTTTTTTCAGTAATTCTGAAAACCATGATGATGATGTTGAGCCAATTATACTTTCTGCCTTGTAACATGGGAAAAGCCATGTAAAACTCTGATACTTAGGTACTACGGACTGCAAAAAGCTCCTTATAATAACATGAATTATGCCTAATAATGTTCAGCCTGTAGTGAATCCTCTAGGTATGGTTATCCCTGTTTTACAGGTAGGTAGCTGAGTAGAGAAGCTGAAGTGGCTTCTTCTTGGGTTACACAGAAGGTCAGCTAGTGGTGTAGGAAAAGGCAGGAAATCCACCTTGCAATCCCCTCTGCCTTGTCTTAGAGCTCTTACATGTCTGCATGTAAAAAGGCAGGAAGAAAAGGATAGCACTTACGCTGTGCCTAACCTGCTTGTGTGACTGCCTCACGTAGGCGTGCATAGTGACATCACTGAACTGTGATGCAAGAAGGAAGGTCATAATGGTGTGAATGATTGAGTTCGAAGGAGGGAGGAGTGACCCAGTGTAAGGGGCAGGAGGATAAGCCCTGCAATCACAGTCCTGCAATTTTTCCTACCAGGGCCTCTCTGGTAAAGGCAGGAGACTGAGTCTGATAAATATGCAGAACATTTCTTAGGGAAGAGAAGAAGTGACCAAGACTAGAAAGGAACTACCTCAGACCTGAGGGCTTGCGAGGAGCCTCCTGCAGGGTGGGCTGTGAAGGTAGGAGGAGATAGGAAGGGTGACTGTGCCATCTTTGAAATAAACTTGGTGGCTGGAGTGCCAATGGTGGCTAGACATCTTGAGGGATCCCCAGAGGTGATTTTATATCTCCTCCTTGCCATTTTTGGTGGCCCTCTTTCTGAATACTGCATGTGCATGCTGGGCTCTTCTGGCATATCCCATGGGCAGCAGAGCCCACTCAGAGGTGCCCAAGCACCAAGTCAGAGAGCAATGGGTGACTGCTCACTGATGGCCTGGCAGCCTCCGGCAAATCCCATTAGCTTGGGCACTGAGAGGGGTATTGTACTGTGGGGTAAGCTGCATGCCTTGTAACATCCAGCCAGCGTTGGTAAAGGATATTTAGTACCTTACAGCTGATGCCGGCTGGCTGTAGGAGGGAAGCAACCAGCCTCTTACTGCCCGGGCAGCCATCTGCTGGAATAAGGACTGATTTACCCTGAGCATGTTCTCTTATGTATTTTATTTTTGTCGTGGTTTAACCCCTGCCAACAACCAGGACCATGCAGCCGCTTGCTCAGTCTCCTAGTTGGGAAGGGGAAGAGAATTGGAAGAGTAAAAGTGAGAAAAAACTCATGGTGTTTAAGATAGTTTAATAGGTAGAGTAAAAACTGCATACGCAAGCAAAGCAAAACAAGGAATTCATTCACTGCTTCCCATTGGCAAGCAGGTGTTCAGCCATCTCCAGGAAAGCAGGGCTCCACCATGCGTAATGGTTACTTGGGAAGACAAATGCCATCACTCTGAATGTCCTCCCCCTGCCTTTTTTTCCCCCAGCTTTATATGCTGAGCATGACTTCATATGGCATGAAATGTTCCTTTGGTCAGTTGGGGTCAGCTGTCCCGGCTGTGTCTCCTCCCAACTTTTTGTGCACTTCCAGCCTCCTCGCTGGTGGGGTGGTGTGAGAAGCAGCAAAGGCTTTGAGAGGTTTAGCAACAACCAAAACCACCAGTGTGCTGTCAACACTATTTGTCATCCCAAATCCAAAACATAGCACTACACCAGCTGTTAGCAAGAAAGTTAGTTCCATCCCAGCTGAACCCATGACAATTTGACTTCCTGTATTTTTAATTGGAAATTTTGGGGTATGTGGTAAATAATAAGATCTCAAGATATGGCAATAATTTTAAAAGTCCTGAAAGATCTTCCTGTATAGTATAAGTTACAGGGGTGAGCAGGGAGTATATAGAAAGATTCCTATCATTTCTCCTCTTGAACATTGTCAGGTTTGCTTCTCTTTTTAAATTTCACTTACCAGCAGATTGAAGTGTTTCAATATATGCTTTTGGGACAAACTTTTTAACTTTGGAAGTATTTTCTTTGCTGTGTAACGAGCTAACATCCAGGAAACAACAGGAATTGTTTCTTCTGTCAAATGGTATAACGTTTTGGATCAGCAGACTCTGAACACAGGACACTGTGTCTCAATCGTATCATCAGTGTCCCAGAAGAGGGGTTTGACACACAAAATCTAGAAATGTCCAGCCTAAGTCTGTTCCCTGTTCATCTCCCCTCCCTCCCTCTACATCAGGTACCCTCAACAGCTCTGCTAAGCTTCCCGCTTGCAGAGGAGTTTCAGGAATGCCTTATGGATCAGAGCTAGGTTTCCCTCCAAGACCATTTCCTTTAGAAAGGAAATTATGCTTCTCTTCACAATGTCCTTGTCTAGAACAGTCTAGGAAATTGTTTTCTCAAAGTTTTTTCAAAGTTTAAACTGGGATAAAAAGTTGAACCTCTGAAAATTTTCACCTTCTCCTATTCAATCTTCCTCATCTGGTCAACAAACCAACTCAGAAAAGCAAACAAAGGCAGTTAACATTAGATCAATTAAAGTGTGCTTGGATGTTGATTTTTTAAACTTCTAAATTCTTTGTGGTGCAAATAAAATCAAATCCCCAAACAAAAAGTTGTCTTCAACTTGGGAATAAAATGATTTGATGTTAAAATCCACAAAAATAAGATCTCAGAACACTTTCAAGATTGGAAATCTTTTTGAGATCAGAAAATTTATAAAACTAGCTCAAGTTCAATTTTGACTATTCAATATTTTATAAACAAAAACAAGTCTGTTAACAGCCTCTCAACTACCTCTGCTCACACTTAGCAGCCAGGATTAGTTTTTTTCTCCTACTAAGACTTGCTGCTGAAGATGAGATATTACATGGCAAGAAGCTGCGGGCAGATGTGCATTGAGGCTCACAAGAGTTTTTATTAATATAAATTTCCTACTTACCAAGATAACCAAAATACAATTCTCATTTACGACATATCCTGCCAGTTTCCATAACAGAGCCAGAAACACCACAAAGTCCTTATGAGGCACAATCAGCCAGATAGGCTAGGACAAAAATGGCCTATTTTGCAGTCAGTTAATTTGAACAGAAAAATATCTATTTTGGATTGAAATCTAACCAAGTGTTTGAGACAGTTCTGTTTGGAAAGGGCAGATGATTTTCACTTTGAATTGCTTCATTTCAAAATCTCTGCCAAATCATCTCGCTGGCAAGACGGAGCCACCTGGCATTTTTGAATGGCTGCTGGGGGTGGCTGCCTGCCAAAAATTTGCCAGACTGCAGCGATTAGTTTTAAAGAATTTGGCCTATGCTGTTTTTCCTCTGTGCAATGCCATCGGGTCCCTCAAGCCAGGCAGATTCCTGCACGCGTATCAGGAGGGACATGGAGCTTTTGAAACTAGGGAGGATGCTCTTGCATCAGCAGTTTTGGTCACCAGAAGGTAACATGGCAAATGGCACGGGTATTCCCAGGAATCTCCTTGCTTTTTGCCTTCAATCTTCCACTTCAGAAGTATTTGTTTGTTGAGAGGCAGAGGTTGTGTGGAGTAATTACACTTCTGCTTGTGCTGATGATTACAGAGGGACACATGTCCCTGGAAGGAAATGCTCAGCCTGTAAATTATATGTACTATTTACTAACAGGTCTTTTATTGTTCCTTCACTTTGAAGTCCAGGTCCATTTGTGACATGCAAAATGAGTTTTGTGTTTTGGCTTTGAAACTAGAAAGAGTTTTCTCGACAGAAAAAAACATTGTTCCTATTTAGATTAATTGCCTTTCTTAGAAGATAACTGTTCTCTAGGTGCAAGTGCTACAGAGATGCCTCATCTAGTTTTAAATGCAGCTGAAGCAGAGTTTGTTCTGACTCCACAGTGTAGATGTAGTTTTTACATGTAAAGCAGAGACTCAAATGAGCTAGGGGTATAGAAAGTGAATGAGCTTTTGGCTTCAGAAGTCATTGCTTCAAACTGGGATAAAAACATGTTTCCAGAGTGGATGGAATGGGGAAACTTGTGATTACATGTACCAAATTTATGGTCCACTGGAAGACTTCCGTCTCTGGATATAAGTTCATAAACACATCAGAAAAGACTTCTTGTCTTTGTTATGTGTTTTAATATGAAATTACCCTTACTCCTGCTGTGTTCTCTTTTGCTCAGGGGAAGGGAACAATAGCAGGGATAAACATGAATAGTAATTTATTCCAGAAATAGTCCAGTAGTACCAGTGGGAGTATTGTTGGCATAAATTACTGCTCAACCTAATTTAATGATGTCTTGACTTGGTCAACTAAAACTGAAAAGATAGTTTGGGCAGTGAAATGATATTCAGTGTGAGTGAGAGTGGCAGATCCTGATCATTAGTGAGAGTCTCTGTATTCTCTCTTTCTTTTCAACCAGCAAATCAGCCTTAGGTGCCATCCAGTCAGTTAATTATGTAGCTAACGTCAATGACTTAGGTGGCCAACAGATACCAGAAAACTTCCACTAGCACTCTTTCCTGTTAAGTATGCATTTCTACTGTTTGCTGTTCATACTCAGAAGCATCTAAATTTATACATAAAACTTTTATGAAGAAAAGCACACTTCCATGTCTGATGTAGGAAGGGTGCAAGCTTGCAGGGTAACACAGAATATGTAGACAATCCCCTTTGTCTCCTACGCAGGGGATTAAATACCCCACCTTTCAACAAGGCTTAGAGCCAAAGTGGAACACCTAAGACAGCCCCTGCGGCACACCAGCCTGAAATTGAGTCTGGAAAAAAACATCTGCCAAGCTGCTACCTAGTGGGTCCTGGACCTGCCTCTCTGTGCATGGTGAGGACTGCCACAGGCCTCTCCATCACCTTATGGTGTTTAGTAAATAGATTTTCCATCTCTGCCTTGGCTCACAGGCTCCTTAAGTAGGTGTTTTCAGATGCCACCTGATATGCTCTGACAGTATTAGACTTCTCTCAAAATGCAGCTGACAACAGTTGCTTTCTTTTAAGACAGCGGTAATGCTGCCCCGCCTTTTATTTGGAGAGAGAACATATGCAGCAAGAGGAGATCCAGGCTCATGTCTCATTTTCTTTTGGAATGCACACTTGTTATTCCTTCAGCAATACCTTAACCGAGAACTTCTAACTCCTGGTTGCTCATGTGGAGCAATGAAAAGATAAGGATGCAGCTTCTCTTGTAAGTCTGATTAATTTGTATGCCTACAAAATGTATACATGTCGTTGTATAGACTGAGAGAAGCTTAGGAAATGGTGTTGCAAAGGCTAAGGAGGTTACTGGCACGATGGCTGTATTGTTTATTAATACTTGTTTCTTGTGAAGTAAGGGGTTGCTTTTTCAGGCTGTGCTGCTTAGAAACAGAACTGGGTTATGCTCTTGATCATATTTTTGCAGCCTCTTTTGTATTGCTGTGGCTTACCTTTCATTCTCTTCTGAGGGCTTTGTTCATGGGTTTCTTGAAGATTTCACCACACCTGACGTTGTTTGCCCATCGTCAGCTCATTCATAAGTTACTGTCATGTAGGGGTCCACGTGTCCATAACCTTTGCAAGGTGCATTTGCACTGCACAGCTCCTGCTATGTAAGAGATGGATACCTGTAGCCGTAGTTGACGCATTTGAGTAGAAGACCACATGAGGTGGAGAAAAAAGAGAAATGAGAAGGTTGATATGCTGTAAGGCCACAATGGGAGGCAAAGGCATTCTTAGCTATATATCCATTGTGAACACTCCCAATTAAGAGGTTAATGTGCCACTGGTTAGGAGTGCCCTTTGTTGAAGGACATTTTTTCCTTAGCCAATATATAGGTTTGATAAAGCTCCCACACGCTGAGTAACAAGCTGACGCCAAGCACCAATTAATAGTCTAGTTTATAAATGGAGAAGGAAACAGAATCTGCCTTTTAGCCTCTGAATAGCAAGCCTGCTTTAAATGGTTTGACTGACACCTCTTTAAATTCACCTAGAAGATCTGGGGGTTTTAGCTCATTCCCTGCACGGATCCTTTGCACTCACAGGCAGGTTTTCCAGGACCTTGGCATAAAAGAGGGTTAGGCCTGCTATTTGTGTGTTACTGAAAAGTTCTTTCAAAACTGCTGTGACAAGTAGAACAGCACCATTATAAAGCAAGAATTTTGGGAAATGTGCCTTTGGAACTTTTTAGGAAGGAGGAGGAGAGACCATCTGTTTTGCTTGTCACAATTCTTGTTTGTTTAAGATGTGAATTGCCAGAAATGTGGAAAGATTGGGTACAACGACAAGTGATAGAGTAATTTTCACACTGGACTTATGGGAAGCATGTGTTGTCCATCTGTGTGATTCTCATTTTATGCAAATTTAGGAAATATAGTCTTATGTCTAATTGTCCAAAGGTAGTTCTGAACATTCAAATGGAGGAACGATATCATGCCATATCGTCAGTAGGCCTCCCTTTGGCTCCGTAACACGCCAATGCAGAATGCTGCTTGCTTGAAACTACAAATCATAATAAACATTTATATTTAGAATCCAATAAAATAATGTTTCAGGGTCTGCAAAACACTTCAGACCCTTGCTTGTGTTTTCCTGGAAGTGGAAGAGGATGCTGCAATTTTCCTGACCTTCCTAAGCAGGTGTTATCGACCTGCCCAGAGCCGCGTACTGATGCCTGCTGTTTGACGATGCTGGGGGAATACTAAAAGAGGCTGGTGCAAGTCTTTGGGCTAAAAAATACACAGCTGTGTGTGGTTAAAGCTTATACAAGGAATATCTGAGCTTCTGGGAGGGAACTTTGATTTAAGGTTTGTTTTGGGGGAGTAAAGTGTTTGGTTATTTGGCTTCTTAAAAAAAAAAATCACACGTCACAGAGGGTGATGGAAGTTTTACCTGGAGCATATTGCATTTTTCAGAGCTGGCAAAAATGATACTTCCCCTTACCTACCCTAAGCACTTTCAGTGAATAGCTCCCAAAAGATACAAATCTTTTTTTTCCCCTTTTTTATTTTTTCAGTTCATGATTTGTCTACAAACTGCAAATGATTCGTATCTTTTGACCCAGTACAGCAACTGTAAATTTGACTAGAAATAACTCGTAATTCCACTGTCATTAAAGTGCAAGCATCCCCAATTTAGAATACACTTTTTGAGAGCGTTCAGTCAAGGAATGCTTCAGTTCTTGATCATTACAGAAAGAAAGACAAAACAGATCCAAACAGTGAAAATGAGATTCAGTTTGGAATTCTTACCAGAAGTTCCCATGAAATGTTTTCCCTTGTTGCTGGTTCTTTAAATGATACAACGTCAGCAGTGCCAAAGATTTAGGTTTGTGTGATGTTGGTTACTGAACCTTCTTTAGCCAAGCACTGTGGTTCTACATACAGGCTTTCCGATTGTCTTAACTTAAGTCTTCTTTCCATTGTTGCTGTTTGGATGATTTCAAGGCAACTCCCATTTGTGACTTCCAAATTATTTTATTTTACAGTACGGTGTATCATCAAGGCAGAAAAAAACCAACCAAACAAGAAGACAAACCTATTTAATGAACAGCAATATAGTGACGGTAATTCCTAAAAACTGAAGAAGAAACACTGATTCTGAGTCCTTGCGATGTGTCTGGCCTTTGGAGGGAGCTCTGTTGGGTTTGTGAGCAGAGTGGAAACCTTGTTCATCAGGCCCACGGGTCAGCTCTGTGATGGCTGATGTTGAACAGACTGCTCCTGAATGTTGGAAAGACACTATAACAGGACCTGAGGTTTTGGCTGGGTCAAGAGTACAGCTGTAATAAAACTCAGAAGCTTTTGGGTATATGAAGCTAAAACAAGGTAGGAGAAATGGACTAACTGAAGGGAAGAGAGGGAGCATTACAACCAAAGAAAATGAGAAATTAAGCAGCCTCCTAGCTTGTTGCAGGTCTCATATGGTAAAGGGACAGAAGGAAGTGAAGTTGGGTCTTGTGCATCCAGCAGGACAAGGGAGAGCAGCAGGGAAGAGGTAGAAATCCACACTTCATTGACTGAGGTAGAAATCTGTATTCCATAGAGCAGTCCATTTTTCAAAGATGACTCTGAGAGAAGGGGAATGAAACATGTTTTCTTATGTCCTGTGGGATTATTTAATCAGTAGGTTAGCTGGCTTTCAGCTGGGAAAGGCTGGGAGATGTTTCAAATCTCTTTCGGTGGCAATATCAAGATGCTCTTTTTGGTGGTGGTGGGAATAAAAGATGGAGGAGGAAGAAAGGTAGGAATTGAGGTGGCAGAAGAGAGATGTTCCTGTGCAACTCAAGATGGGTGGACTCAAAGGCAAGGAACTGCAGCCTTGTGAGACAAAATCTTTTTTCCCTGCCTGTTAGAAGCTGACACCTGTGGTAGCCTCCTACCGAAATGTGTCTTCTATCTGGAGGAAAGACTGGTCCAGACTTAGTCAGTTTAGGAAAGTGGAAGCTCTTTTTCTGTTCTGGAAAAACTTTGAATATTACAGCTTTACTCAGAAAAGCTGTTGCTCACAATACTTGTTAAATGCATCTCCACGGTGGTATGTGGATAAGTATAGTAAAGATTATAAGGTTCTTGGATATGTGTAATTGGAGCTATAAATAGCAAGTTATCTGAATATAGTACAACCGATTGTTTAAAAATTTTAAATGGAACAATCAAGTATATTTTATATGTAGCAAACCCATACCAGGCCCAGTAGAAGCAGCTCCATAATTCAGAGGGCTTCTTCTGTTATCAAAGTATGAAAAATATATTAAAAAAAAATACTTAAATGTCATTTTATAGGTTCCAAGTTTAAAGAGAAATTAGTATCTTTAAGCTAAACATGGCAGCCGCTTTGCAATAAGCAATGACTTATTAATGTCTTCGGATACTGAAAACTTGGCATCTGAGGAAGGAGTGAACTGCAGTACTAGTTCCGCTTCCTCCTTCTTTGGATTATATAAGGATGTGTTTAAACTCCAGCTGATTCACTGAAAACCCCAGATTTTCTTTTGATGCTTTCATCATGCGTTACCTTATTCATGCAAAACAAACAAGGAATTCAGGAGATTTGAATAAACAACTTGTAGCTGTCCATGTTTTCTGCTTGCATGTTTTAATCAACCAATCTTGAGCAAAATGTTGCTATGTTACTGCTTTGTCTTTGTCTGCTTGCCATCAACAGGACTGATTATTCCCAAAGCTGCACCATGCTCATGCCACACTGCAATATGCTGTGTAGATGTGTCCTAAGCGAGTTAGTTGAAGTATCTCTGTGTTGTAAACTGATTTAAGAAAGCAGGAAAGAAGAGGTACACCTCCTCTGTTCCACACCCAAAATATTGTGGAATCTGCAACAACTTCAGAAATTCTTGCATGTTGCTGGAGGTGGTTTCAGTTTTCACACCAGAAGTAATTTAATTTCAGCACTTAAAACCCAAAAAGCTCCAACATATTGCTAGCGTGCAAAAATTCCATGTGTGCTAAAAAACAACAGCATATGGTTGGGTGGGGTGTGACCAAAATGAACATAGTTATCACATTGTGAACTTTCTTTTTACAGACTTGATTAAATAAGTTGGGGGGGGTGCATATAGGACGAGAACCTGGAATCCTCCTAGAGTCTGCCTTTTCAAATGTTGTGTAGTTAACAGAAAGGTTCATCTTGCATAAACTGTGGCTTAAAATAGGAGACTGACATTTCATCTGAACATGAAGAACACACACAAAAGAAAGGTAGAAAGAAGGCAAGATGTCTCTGGGGTGAACCGGAACCGTTGGAGAAGAGTGGTACAGAGCACAAGCTGGAGGGGCACATCAGCTCTCACTGTTTGCCATTGGAAAGTAGGCAGATTGGGATTATTTGCTTTTTATTTATAATCTATCACCTGGGCTTGAATTGGGTAGAACGAGTTTTAAGTGGACTCATTTGGTGGGACTGTATGTTTCAGGATATTTAAATATTGCTGCCAATTCTTCGCAGCGTACTTTAGTGCCGAGGTAATTGTGGGCACAAATAACTGAAGTAATCTGTGATGGTGACTGTATATATATATATCCACAGCCATTTTTTTTACTCAGGTCTTTTTTCTGTTGAGACCAATGGCGCTTAAGACCTTATCAGGTTCTCACAGAGGAATATCTAAAAATTGAGCAAACCAAAATCAGAAATACTTTTGGAAACTTAGCCCTAGATATTTGACTTACCCTTCTGAATCCCTGATGACAAGGTTGAAACCCTTTAAAATAGTAATAACAAAAAGCTCAGGGACTAATATTAACGTGCAGTTGTTTTGTGTGACTATGTGGTTGCACTTAAAGCCACTCACCTGAGTGTCCCTCTCTTGGGTCATCGTTAGTGTAGGTTGTCTGCTTAGTTCGCTTTGCTCTTGTCTGCTTTTTCTGCGCTCTTCTGGGTGTAAATATATCTGGAGAAACAGAATCCTTATTTTCTGGCACGACTTGCAATTCTATCTGCCATTCAGCTGTGAATAGGACAGTAGCCCAACTTTGCCAGGTAGTGGCTCTTTGCAGGCTGTTTTACTGTCAGGTTTTTGGCTACCTGCATGACGAGCACTGCCGTCCTCTGGGCAACCAGGGAAGATGTCTTCTACTTACATTCCCAGTCAAACGATGTTGTTTCTGCTGCAAAGACCAAACACCATCACTGGGCCAAGTGAGTTATACCATGCAAAATGTGCCTTTATTTTCTGCATGCAAGTGTGTCAGATGGTTAAAAATGGAAAAGAGTTCTAGTTGGACTTTTTTTTCCGAATAATTGGCGATTTCCATGAACTCTGTAATCTTCTCTGGTTTCTAATGATGAATGATTTCACACTTTGTGTTGTTCCCCTCATCTTCTCAAGTGAACGGCCACCCTTGAGCAGCCTTAATGAATAGAGCTTGGTCCACTTTTGTTTATTTTCTTGCAAAGTGGGTCTTACAAACAACAAAATAACATTTCACATAAAAGGCCATTCTTTCAATTTCAAGGGAACTGAAAATTACTTTGGCTGCCTTTGCAGCTTTGGAAAAACTTTGAATATTAGAGCTTTACTCAGAAAGGCTGTTGTTCACATTACTTGTGTTGACCAAGAAAGCATCTTTTTCAGAATAAAACTCAGGTTACTCTGTGGAACAATAGGGTCTGTCAATGTGTGACAAGGCTTTCATATCTCGAGGGGAGGATCCAGTTGGTGCAACAAAGCGTCAATCAGGATGTAGAGCTGCAGGAAGTTAACTCATGCGTACTCCAGGGTTGTCCAGATCAGATGAAGAAAGTGCCAAAAGAGGTTACCCTTCATCACCAGCTGAGAGATGAGCTATATATGAAAGACAGGACAGCTTGAAGGGCCCTGAATGGTGATCTCAGGAGATGTGTCCCTCAAGAGACAGAGACATGCTTCATGTCCTTGTACAGTCACTTGAGCAACTTGACGTGAAAATACTAAATAAAACATACAGAAACCCCAAGAGGGCATTTCACCAAGAAGCCCGAATGGGAATTATCCAGCCTTCTAGCAGGTGTAGGGCCCTGCCTGAAAGTGGCATCATAGACGTCTCCTGAGCCTTCCCAGTAAGCCAGTAATGGATCTGCAGCTTGCCAGATAGTCTGTCATAGGTTGTCAGCCACGGCTGGGAGGAGGGACGGCAGCCTCTTTTGTTCCCATGTCAAGCATGCAGAGAAGGGACTACTAAGTAGATAATTCAAGGGGAAACAGCTGCTGAGTTCTCAGTTCTCCATGACTCTAATTTTGCCACCTTCTCTTAATGTATTTGCCTGCTGCTGGATGGATACTGCTTGCTGACAGTCAGACAAATAGAAAAATGCTGTAAACTTCATTGAAAACTACTGCGAATGAAGTGTGGCTATTTTGATGAAAGTTGAAAGGCTTTCCTGAATGTGTGGAATCACGGATGGATAATTTTAAACTCCTATATAAGGGCACACTAACTTGATTGCCCTAGTCCTGATCTTTTAAGTCAAACTAAGTATTATAAACTCTTCCAATTTTGTGATTGTGAAGGGATTTTTTTCCCCTTTAAAAAGCCGCAGCGCCTGACATCACTTGTATATATAAGAATCAAACTTAGAAGTAAATAAACATTTGAATTGTGGCTTGAAAATGTAAAACCTATAGGTACAAGAAGCCAGACAGCTTATAAACAAACTTCCCCACCTGATTAATGTCGCATTACTTTTAGGCTAATATCAGGTACCTTACTCATAGGTTTTTGGATATTTTGGTTGAATGTGCTTCAGCTTCTGCATGACCTAGCATACCACAAAAGTGTACCTGAAGTCCCATAAGAATAATTTATTTTGGACAGTTTGTGTCTATGAGAAATTAACTGATATAGCCAGAGCTGTATAAACATATCATTGCACCCTTGCAAATAAACCTTCTGTTGCCCTTGCCTGCACTGACACTGCTGTCTGAAATATCCTATGCTTCAGTCCTGGGCTGTGTTATTTGTAATTTGTAATTTGCACTTAATTTGTAATTTGTAATTGTTCGGACTCTGGTTAGCTCTGATCCTAGGGCATTCCTGGGGCTGCCAGCTCATCACATTATATAGTAGCTGAGCATGCTAGGGGGCTGTTCTCCCTTCCTCCCCTGCCACCTAGTTCCTAGCAAATGTTCGCACCTATGTTTTAAGGGAGATAAATGTAGATTTGGGGCCTGCCTTTTAATTTTTGTGGCTTTACCGACGTGCCTTGTTCGCTGCCTGATTTTGGGGTGCTATTGCAGGGGTCTCCCACCCAGCGGCAGCTGCGGGGCCGTGGAGNGCCGGGCCGGGCCGGGCCGGGGGCTGCCGGCTGCGGCCTGCCCGCCTCCGCCTTGAAGGGCGCCGGCAGCACTGGGCGACCGAGTCCTGGAGTCCACCCTGCCTGGAGGAAACTCGTTTCACAGGGCAAGCCCAAAGTTGTATGAGAGCAAAGTGCCCAAAACTTCCAGAAGAACGAAATGGGCCTTCGTTCCCCTACGCATCCATCACAAAAGACAGGCACAGCAGCTGGTTTGGACTGCATTAGCCGGTTTATTTACGTATGCTTCAGAGGATATAAGGTTGGAAGCCAAAAAGTATGGTCGTATTGTTAAAATGTTTCCTTGTTTGCTCCTGGACTTCTGACAGTCTGCATGACCGGAGCCTCTGTTCCAGCGTTTTAGTTTGGATCGGGAGCAATATTAGGACCTTAGCACGTTTTGGTACACACCACAGGGTGGTCTCAGAGCACACGAACTGTTTTTCTTTAGGACGAGGTGAAGAAATCCTTATGCAAGAAGCAGAGAAGATACACAGACACACCAAACACACGTTATCTGTTAAAACTGTTAAAGCATTCAGACCCTAGGCCAAGACTAGAGACTGGACTGAAGAACCACCCCCCACCAAACTTTCAGTGTGGATGCTCTTGGCTCCAACAGTTTCGCTGTATGGATACGCTCCTATCAGGCTGTGATAGGTGCTAATTTCGATATAGCCTGAATTCACTGTAGTGTCAGCTGAGCAAGACAGTGACCCACAGGGGAAACCAAATGCCTCCAGTTTAGATTCCTGCACTTGCCTCAAGTAGGTGATGTGGATAAACCCGGTAGTGATGAGAGGCTTCCCGTTTCCATACACACATAGGCAGTGTGGGCATCTTGTTGACTGTACCACTTGTATTTTGTGCTACTGGCTGTTCAGAGAAGAGGTTCAAGAAATAATTTTTTTTTCTTGGTTGTTTCACTTTTATGGCATGGTCTCAGACTTTCTGCAGACCCAGACAGTTGTTTCTGTATGAGTTATGCTGAGTTATGCCAGTTTTGAAGCCCTTTTTCACTGCAGTCTTAGGCTTGTCACTTTTTTAAATCCAGAGCAAAGACTGTGGAGAGCTGTTGAGAAATTAGTTCTCATCCCCTTCCTTTGAAAAACAACCTCAAACTACAGAGATCTTGACAATGGTGGTGCTTTCATTTTGCAAGCTGTCATCACTTACTAACTCTGATATTTTTTGTTATAGTAAACCCTCAAATATGATATTTCTGGAAATGAAATTTTTAGTTGCTGGGTAGAAGAGAGTTAATAATCCTTTATTTATTTAAAGGTTATGTTTTTTATATTCATGAAAAATTGTACTCAGTGATGCACAGAGATGGGTGGTAAATGCTACGAAGCATCCAACAACTTGGTGAGTGGGCATCCAGCACCTCCTTTCTAGAACATATCCCAGGATTGTTGCTAAATACATTTGAGGTAATTTGCAAAGTCCAAAATCCTGGAAGCAGGAACTACCAAATTTGGGTTTCCTGCCTTACTTTCACTCCTGCTGTCTGAGCTGTGTGCTGCAGTCATGGGTGGGAAAAGGATTTTGTGTGATATTTCCATGACTGTGCTGCCAATGCCGCAAAGAGGATGCAATGAGACTTCCTAGACAACTGTGATTCTGGCATACTCAAACTTCTTCAAGTGTCTGATTTTTTACTGTAGCTCTTGGTCTTTCAACTGAGGGGCTTTAGGCAAAATGTCATTCTGTTTTTATGGAAAAAAAAATATAATAAGCAGTTAAAAAAAAGTTTCAACGAGATTTCAGCAGGACTACTTGTGCTGAAAATTAATCATGTTCATAAAACATTGTTGAATTTAACCTTGTTTTTTATGGTCCGAATAATTTTTTATTTGAAAATATATTGACTGAAATTTTACTGAATGATAGTTGCACTGAAATATTACTCAGCTTTCCTATCTAGGTATTTTGAAGGACCACAGTAAACCCAGAAAGGAGCCCTGTGTTCAAAATTATGCTTAAATAGTCAAGCTGTTCTCTGTGCTCCTTTATTTAACTGGGTATCTTCTGGGGGTAGCTTTGAATTGCTAGAAAATGAGTAAAAAATGCTGTCATTTCTCTAAATGCTTTGTTTTTAGTGAATATAAATTGCAAATGAAATTATAGCCTCTGAGCCTGATTTGTAATAGTCAAGGACGTGCGACAAAGAGATTGTTTAAAAAAAGTTTCTTGTGTTTTATATTTAAAGATGGATCGAATGAAATATGTTGAAGGCAAGTTGTGCCAGCACTGCTTAACCTGCTAGTATCTTGAAGATTATTTCTGCTGGCTTTGTGGGTCTTTTCAGTGTGATCCTTGAAAATGCTAATTAATTTCAGAATTGCTGTGTGTGAGATATGCTTTGACATACACAGCAAATTAATAATAATATAATAATCTTTCCAGAAGAATTTTGAGGGCAATTTATACTTCATGCCAGATGTCAGTTGACTGAATAATTTAACACACTTGTGTAACTGAAACGTAATAGCTTTTGCGAGCTTGCCATGCTGCTTATAGATATGAATGACAAAATTTATGGGGTTTTAGCTATGTGCATAATCCGAAAAATTCACTCCCTGTTGCAGGGAATAAGCAGTATCACAAGTCAATGTGTTTTAATCAGCTGAAACATATAGCCCAAATACTATTTTATTTGTTTAAACCAGGAAAAGACATAATTCCTCTAAAGGAATTGCTGTGAATGCAAGACCAAGAAAATTGTTTTTGTCCTATCAGTAGCTGCAGAGACCACATCTCCATAAAAGTCGTTAAAGCAGCAAAGACAGTTCTGTCAGCTTAGAAATTGTGCTGGAAGGTCTACTAAGCCTCTGGCCCTGGAATCAAAAGTGGTTCTTCCTATGTTTGTGCCCAGTGTAATGGACCTGAATCTTGCAGTTTTCAGACCTGGTTGTGACCCTGGGAACGGGGGTTAGGGAAACCGAGGATCCACCTGGCCAGACTTGAACTGCCTGGAAACCATTCAGCCTGAGCTGGACCTCCTCTGGAGCGAACAGGGAGAGACAGGCACCTCCGGGAGGAGGTTCATCCCCAACAGGTAGGTAGGTGGATGAATTGTTCCTTGTAGGGAACCAAGTCTAAGTAAGATGAATATCTTTGTTCTTCATACAATGATGGTAAACTACAGAACCAAGTGGAGGGTGTTGCCTTTACCTGTCAGGAAAATGACGGTTTCACAATCATCCTGCAAGTTATGACACTGAGCATTTTTAATTTGTTCTAATTTTACAAGAAGTGCCATACTTAGTTGTTTTTGTTTCACCCTTTAAAGCAAAGCATCTCTTTCAGCTCTAGGTTCCCTATAAAGTGTCTTAGAAGCTCACATCCATAGTGCTCTCCACAATGTGATGGTGCATCTTAGGGTATCGGCTCATGAAAGCCTTCCTGGCTCTCCACTCTGCTGCCAGCTCCAACTCCTTCACCCTTCTTTTTCTCTCTGGGAAAGGATAAACCATGCAAGGTGTCATTAAGGTTAACAAATCTGGGGCTTGTCAAGCTAAATTAAATGGA
This sequence comes from Burhinus bistriatus, assembly GCA_013397275.1. Taxonomy (NCBI): domain Eukaryota; kingdom Metazoa; phylum Chordata; class Aves; order Charadriiformes; family Burhinidae; genus Burhinus; species Burhinus bistriatus. The sequence continues at coordinate 129,815 of VYXH01006281.1, read as the reverse complement.
GTAACCACTTTGGAATGTAAGGAAAGGAGTTTCAAGTTCAGCTCCTGCCTGACTGTCATTGGTTTCCTTCAGCTGAGACCCTGTAATCCCAGCTCCCATAGAAACTGAAGTGTGCTGGATTGAATCCTGGGTTTTGTTTCCCTTTTCTGTTTGTTTTTGTTTGTTTGTTTGTTTTAAAAAAATCTGTTTATGCTTCCCTTTTAGTCTTAAAATAGCAACTAACATATCCTGAGAATATTACACCCTGGAATTTCCCATGCATGCACTTACATGCCCAAGTACCTCTTTGAATCAGAAGTCAACAAATAGAAGCCAGGGAAATCGAAGGGAGGAGGACTGGAAGTGAATTGGTTTAATAAAGAAGGGATGGGAAGTCGGTGAGCGGTACAAGACCACATTTTCTGCTCCACTCACTGTCCTGCACTGAAGTCCCACCGATCTAGAAGAGCTGTTACTCAGATGCGCAAGCAAGAGGACACATACCGTCCGTGACGCCTCCAAGAAACCCTACAAGGATTATGAATGTGCTGGGTTGTGATTGCTATATGCTTGCCATAATTTCCTTCAGCTCCTCACAACTTTTGCGTGTATGTGTTTTTTCATCTAAGGTTACTAGGCAAGAGGCCCTTGAATGTAGCCCACGCACGCAGTGCCTAGCAGGGAGGGACCTTGGCCTTGAGGACCATCCATGGCTGAGGTAAAAAAGGACAGTTACAGTGTGTGCTTAGGCTGCTTAATGAGTCATTTTCCACTTTTCGTAGGAAACTTTTGACATCGTTATCGTACTGACACGTGCTATGCTAAACTGCAGGACTCTCAGAGGGTTGGTTAGAAAGCAGCATTTCTCAGCAGCAGCCAGCGAGGAGCTGATGCTCTGTAAGGCATCACAGTCTATACACGCTGATCGCAAACAAGACCTAGGCATGCATTCCAAGGCACAAAAGCAAGGGCTCAATATGGGGAAAGTAAAAGTAATTTTGCAAGTACTGCTCAAATTTTATTGGCTTGTACATGCAACTGCTCTCAGCACCGTAGCATGAGACAGTCTGTCTTACTTTTTCTCCTCAAAAGCTATGCTTCAGAGAATGCAAGTAGGCCCTGTGCATAAGCACTGTAAATCTGTAGCGCCTATAGACCTATGTGTTCTCACCATACCTGAAGGACAGATTTTAGTGTTTTCAGCTGAGATTATCTAAACGTTGTTGATAAGAGAGGTAGCTAAATCTCTAGCTCTGACATTTCCGTCTGAGGTTTGCCAGCATGACAGTAAAGCTGAGTAACATCTCTGAGGCAAGAACTGTCTTTGTCTTTGATTTGGGATCTTAAATCCAGCTCAGAGGCACCTCTCATAAAGGTGTGAGAGGAATACTGTTTTTTCCTGTCTGTCTGAGACCAAAAAAATCAGGGAGTAGACCCATAGTCCACAGGCAGGGCTTTGGTTAGCTCATGTTGCTCCAGACAGTCTTTATCTTGTTTACATCTTCCTGCAGATTTGCCTGAAGTCAGTAGAGATGCCTACAAGCACATCAGTGCAAACTTTCTTCTGCATAACAAAGACAATTTAAAAACAGTCTTCATTCCTTGTAACAATATCTGTGTTTGCTTAAGTTATAATGTGGCAGGATTCTTGTTAGACACAACATGATTGATAGCTTTGATAACAGACTTGAAAATCTGCCCTGATCTAAGTCATGCCTTCTGCATTATTCTGACTGGAACTATGTGCTGTGGTTCTAAGAAGTAATTTGCTTATTTATTGTAACAGCCCATTTAACGGAACTTTAATGAAGAGCAGTCCTTATGGCAATTTTAAGTTTCATGCGTGTAGGAGGAATATTGGATTGGCATCATCTTTAACATTTTTAGCTCAGCATTTTTATTGGTGTGTTAGTAGCAGGACTGTGTTTCCAGTTGCCTTTTGTGGCAGTGCCACAAACTAAATGCGGTTTCTCAAGAGATAAGGACTTGCCAAGTGTTGTCCTCATAGCGAAAGAGGCTATGTGAATAGCTGCAGCATCAGACTAACCATGGCTTGCAATCGCATGTTTCTTTTTTTTGCTTCTGAGAGGATAGAGGCTGTGCTGGGTTTGAGAAAACTAGTAGCAAAACTTGGCAATAGTAAGGTGCCCTCTTGGGTGCGTGTATGTGTGTATGGTGGCTCACTTCCCCCCCAGTAACGTATGAGAAGTGTCATTTTTTCCTCTGATATGAAACAAGCAAGAATTTGGAAATCTTAGCACTTTTTTTTTTTTTTAAATGTTCTTTCTGGCCAGACCCACTTTATTAAGCTAGCATATTCATACCAAACAGGGAGATCTGAAGTTGACTAGAGTCACTGCCGCTGCCTTCACAAAGCTAAAAATCTAAAGGAGGATAAATCCCTTTTGTGTAGCAAGTAGAGCTGGTTAGATTTAACTATCAAATGCATTTAGGTATTTCTTTCTTCTGAGCACTTCTGAACTGAGCCTGTTCTTCAGGGCATTTGTTAAATTATACCACTTAGGAGCTTACATAGTTCCTGGGCCATTGTTAAAGTGTGACCAGTTATCAAGCTTTAATATAAAGTCCTTTAATATAAAGAGGCCTTTTCTCAGTGGCAGTGTTGTTTTTCCCCCATCCCCTTACACTCTTCCCAGTTGCTTATTCCTTCCTTGTGCTTTTGTCCTTGTCCTTGTGCAAGTACAATTTGTTGTGGTACTATTTGCTGAACTGTAGGAGCAAAATGCCTGGGTTTCACAAAAGCCCTCCAACTTGTGGGTGGCCCTTCAAACAGGAGATTCCCATTGCGGCTCCAGAGCTGAGAGAGCAGTGGGAGAGAGGGAGTGCATGGCTGGGAGCATTTATGGAGGAAATGGAAATGTGCTCACCCTGCCACTGTCAGGAAGAGAATAATACCTAGCACTGTGCTAGAGTGCACCTGGGATCGTTGGGGTGAGGGTCAGGCTGCGAGGCTGGTGGTGATGGTCCTCCTCCCCTGCTGCACTGGCCACAGGCTGGACTGTTTCCACAGCCCCTCCACCGCACCACTGCTGAAATGCTTGGTCACATATTTTATCCCATTCTTGAATTTAACACACATGCTTTTTGCAGAAAAGAAGGATAAGTAGTGGAGAGAGTTTTAGGAACATCTCTGTTTACACTCAGGGAGCCTTGTGTGTCTGAGCTTTGTGGAAATAGAAGACACTTTGCATGGGCAAACACCAGTTTGTACCTCGCACACACACACACACACAGAGGTGTGCAGGTTCCTAGGTGCACACCAGACGTAATCAGTTCTGACAACTATTCGCAATGCCATCAATGGTTACAGAACCGTAGCGGCAAACTGGAAGCTGAGTTGTATGTTGCTATGGATATAATGGTTTGCCTAGAAGAGTAGGTCAAGTTTTCCAAAATAATTACTGATGTAGGGTGCTCAGAGGATGACTCTTTCATTGTGAACCTGATTTTCTGAAGTAGTGTGCTTCTGAAAATGAGGCTCTTCAAAGCCATCTTATGCCTTGACTACTGAACATGTGGAGCCATCTTTCCCTATCCCACTATTTGTCATCTTAGTGGTAAAAATGGAGAAACGTGAAAGAATATGAGAGCAGCACTACATTGTGAAGACATATCAAATGGAATTGTTTATTAAGGACTGTTTATTAATACTACTTTAAGTTATGAGGCTGATTCAAGAAGTCACTTACCTTTAAGAATGTACTTAAGTGTATGTTTAAGTGCTTTCCTGAACAGAGATGTTTTTCTGAACGAATTCAGTAACAAAGTAACTGGGTTAGAACTAAAGGTAAACACCAAGCATGTCTTCAGACTTTAGTAAGTTAAATATAGAAGAAGCACGTTTAGTTGGGTGGAAAGAACAATAGAAGAAAACATAGAATAAAGTATTTTGGAAGATTTTTTTCCTCTTCTTTTATAAATCCAGTATTTTAAAGCTTCTCTAGACCCCTTTGTTTTAGTAGATGTGTTATAAATGTGTTTGTGTATATACACACACACATATATATACACTATATGCATATGATGTCTAAAGGTAACACATGGGAATAAATAAGCATGTAGCCTGCAGACGTGATGTTGTAGCCTGAAAAGGTGGGAGCGGGTAGGAAGATTTGTCTATATAATAATACTTCCCAACAGCATGCTTGACCGAGTTTTCCAGATCTCCCCTTTCTGAACCACTTTCAGCCACACTAATAATAAAAAAAGGAAAAATCACAGGCTACCCAATTCATCCCAGTGCTAAAGTGGACTGCCTAGTGATAAGCATTCAATACAAATGTAATTTACATAGACTGCAGATAAATTAGGAGAGTTCTTCACACCCAATATCCAGATTTTCTCATTATGCACATCCCAGTCCCCAGAGCCCTCCTTAGAAGTTCGTTAGCAGCTCTGATCCCTGCAGAGCTCTTAAGCTCCATCTCTGCCCATACAGAATTTAGAAAACGTGTGGCTTTGGATAATTGCCCATACATTAGACTGTCCTGATTAAGCCGTCCCTACTGTCCCTACTTTGCTATAAACAGACTTGCATCATATAAATAATAGAAAGCAGAAGATACAATCATGCGAATTAGATCCTGCAAATGTAATGTTTGTAATGCTGCTCCTCTGCCCTGCCACTGCTTGACCTGCAGAAATACTTGCTCCAGTTTCTTCTTAATCACTTCCAATGAGAGAGCATCTGTAATAAGCAGTACTGCCATGGTCACAGCTTTCTTACGCTGGGAACTGAGAAACTTTAGCTGGAACTTTAATAAGCTGTACTAGTGCTTCCCAAACTCTGGCACTGGGGACGCAACCTGCTAAAGGACTGTGTAACATATATATACATATGCTTATCCACTCATGCCAGGGTAAGCAGGTCTCAAGAGCTTTTTATAGGTAGTCACCGAAGCCTAGACAGAGTACCGGTACTGACATGCGGGCCTACCAGCAAGTTTCTATCCCTGGAGTTCACCGTGGTGAGAACCAGCCTTTAGATGGAAAATAATAGATATTGTTGAATTTAGATGCCAGTTGTCTGTCTGGCAATTGCTGTGTCTGAAGCTGCTAGCACGGTTCTGCAGGCCTCCCGTGCCATGCTGTCTTCTCAAGCCCTCCCAGAAGCTGTCTAGAGGAAGGGTAGTCAAGCCTATTGCACCTTTTTCAGAGGAAAAAAAAAGAAAAGTAGGTAAACAGACTTCTTAAAATTACTTTTTTTTGTTTAAGTAGCTGGGCACCCCTGAGATGGCATATTGAAATAATAAATTAAGATCCTGTCCACAAAGCTGTGATCTCTTTAGGGATGCGGGCTTTTCCCACACGCAATGATGTTTTCCAAACACTTTCTAAGTAATTCATAGTCAAAAGCTGGAATATAGAAGACTTTTAGGAAAAGTGTGTCAGGTCACTTTCCCTTATTCATCTTGATCATATTCTTAAGTTCTTGCTGTGCATTTTTCAGGGTATTATTTTTCTGAAGCTGCCGATTTGGGAGAGCTCAGAAATTTTGGCCCTGTAAGAATACCTGTTTCATTAGATTTTCCCTCACTGTTGGGCAAACTGAAAAAGAAGGAAATTCAGTTCTGCTAAACCAGCTCTCCAGAACCTCTCCAGCTATCCTTAGATTTTTTTTCTCCAGAACCTCCAGAAAGCATGAGCCATTAGTGTGATGTCTGCCAATCCCTCCCTACCATTGCAATCACTTTCTACACACGCCGTCTCTCAGTAGAGGTAGGAGGGCATGGCAGCTCTGCATGCAACTCAGGCACTGCAGCTCCAATCCATCTCACCTAGGGGCAGAACGTTCATTTCACCCAACTTTACTCCTGACGCTGAACAGCGTTGGTGGTTAAAACCCCACCCTGTGGTTCTCAGCCAGACGAGCAGTGGTTGCTAGTAGGACAGTTTCTAAAATTAAGGAAAATGTAGGAGTCGTGTAATATAGCAAGCAAACTCTGAAACACGAAAGAGAAATGCAGAATTTTGGGTGGGGAACATATGCAATACTGTTGTGCATTACATTGATTTGTGTTACATAAATTAGTGTGTGTATATGTAGCACAATAATCTAATGTTTGTGTATGATTCTAACATATTCAAAGCCAACTTTCTGCTGCTCATTCTGTAGGGATTTTTCAGAAGCATTTCAAAAGAATCAACCATCTTTCTCTTTCATTGATAAGGCTGTTCTGATTTATCTCTGACATTTGTAATTGCTTCACAGAAGTCGTTATTGCCTTTTCCTGTCTGGATTCAGCTACTGCTCTCCTTCTTTACTGGTCTTTCTAAACTCCAGTTCTGGATGTACACAAGCAGAAGGAAGGATTTGTCCTCCTGTTACTTAGAAGCCTCTTGTATCCCCTCCTTCAAGGCAGGCTTTGGGCTGAAATTGCAGTCCCAGCACTCAAGGTTTATCCCTGCTTTCCATCTCCTCTGCCCTTCATCCTACTTCATGTGGCTCAAGGGAGAAATAACGCAGCAGTCGGGAATCCAACAGACACAGCTTCCTCTGACACACTCAGCAGATATTTTGGTTTTCAGCAGAAAAATGCTCTTCGAAGGCATTCCTTATTCACTTGAGACCTGTCTGTGTTTCTTGCTTGCTGGACAGAATTGTTCTCACTTTCAGAGGGGATGGGTGCTTTGTATGGAATCTCAGTCCTCATTTCTACTCAGGACCAGTTGCAATCTTCCTAATAAATGCTCAGCTTCTGTATTCTCCTAATATTCCAGGCACTTTTGCAGTTTCCATGCAGATGAGCTTGTGTAGTCTTTCATCTTTGCTCCTTCACATCCACACATGAGCCATAGAACAGCCTTCATCTTGCAGTGTTTGTAGTTTAAGATGGTAAAAACAGTCAGGCATTTTCAGTTCTAACTTCTTGTTTTCCTGTATTTAGGATTTCCTCAAACTTTTGAATCCTTAGGTGATTTTTCTCCGATTCTTGCTTTGTCTCCAATGCTTGCTTTGTCTCCAAAATTGAGGAAAAATAAAAACATTTTTATTACATGAAGAGTACGTATTGCTGAAGCTTGTAACATGATGTAACATGCCTTTATGGACTGGTAATTGTTTGAAAATGGATTAATGTTAATATAGTTGATACCTGGGGTATATTTATTTATCCATATTTTTTAATCTATATATGCCTATCTGGGAATCACCATGCAGACAAAACCGAGGTGTCTGAGCTCCAATGGGCGTTTAATCATAAACATCCAGGAACTGTGTTCTTTGATTGCCTGCAGTTAGTAGAACATAAACCTTGCTAAATGTTCTTCTTTCAGTCCACAAAATCTATAAACAAATTATCTTTGCATTTTCCTTATCCTTTTGCTTAAAATCAGAAAAAATAATAAAGAGAAAAGCTTCTGAAACCCTTGATTTAGAGAATTTATTTCCAGCAATGTTAACAAAGCCATAACATATGTTGATTTCTGTTCCTGTAAGCTTACAATATTAGTGACATATTGAAGTCTACCTTATTATGCAAGTTTTGCATAATGACTGAAGGAACACTTCAAAGAAGAAAGAGGGTTAATTGTATAGCAGTGCATTTAGGATTTTTAATTTATTTTTTTTTTAAAAAAAGCTGATACTTTGAAACCAAACAGTGAAACAGTACATTTTGATAAATTAACCAACTCAAAAATACCTTGAATTAATTAATTAAAACACCTTGTTATGAACTTTTTCTTTTATTCTAAAATATTTATTTCTTTCTCTTTCTCTGTTTCTCCCTGTTTTTCTTTGATTCTCCCTGTTTCTCTCTGGCTCTTCCTCTCTCTTGTTTTTGCTCTCTTGCTCTCGTTCTTTTTCTTTCTCTCTTTCTCTCACTCCCTCTTTCAAAACAACCTTTTATTTTACACTTGTCATAGATTCAGAGCTCAGAAATACATGTGAAATATTTTGCTTGGTCGAGGCTGAGATCTGTCCTATTTTTTAATTAATTTTTTATGAAATTTCAACATCTTAGAAAAAAAGGATAGGAATACTCACTCTTAAAATCAGGTTTTTTCCCCCTCCACCAGCATGTGAGAAGGCTGTTTATGAATTTACTTCACTTTATGCTTAGAGTAGTGTGTTCGGGGTTTTTTCAAGATAATATTAGTGCTAGCATCCTGTATTACTTCTTTGCCTATCCCAGTGTTGTTTCTCCTCGGGTATTAGCCAAAAGCCATCATACCTCCCCTCTGACTTCTCTTTGCTGAGCTGACAAGCCAAGTTCTTCCGATCATCTCATGGACTGGAGGTCCTTCATCCTCTTTGCTGGCTTGGCAGCCCTTTGCCTGACCATGACTGATCAGACTGTACATAATATTCCCAATGAAGGCTTGCCTGCAGCCAGGGTTGTAGCATAAAATGATTTCCTCTAATAGCATCCCGCTGGCCTTTTTTTTTCCAGGTGTATACCACAGACCTGGCATACAGATATTATGCAACCAAACGATACCTCATCTCTTTTTCTTCCCACTGCCTCCAGCCATTTGTAGTTCTAACTTATAACATGAAATAGTTTCACTAATTGCAGAGTGTGATCTTCCACATTCTCATGCGACATTTAATGCTGGTTCTATTATTCCCAGTCTTTAAAGTCATTCTACGCTTTCTTACGTAGTATTCCAAAAGTCCTACATTTTTCATAGGTCAGGAAAAGTGTTCCTGGGCCATCTCTGCTATTATTATGTGTTTCTTCTCTTAATGCAGAGTTAATGCTGTATTTTGTGCGTCTAAAGCATTAGGAAGCCGCTGGATGCATTTACCTAACTGCACTAAGCGTGTAGTGTGAACGCTGGCCTTGGTCATACCCGTTACTCGTGTGAGTAGTAGTATGACCCTTCAGCTCACATGGATTCAATGGTCCCAAAGCGTCTGCCCTATCCTGGCAGTCAGGGGGACCCTGAGGACATGGGAGCTCTTACCCCTGTATGGAGCTGCGGGGCCTGAGCAAAGCTGGAGACTGCAGTTATGTGGTGCGGCGCCATCTTAAATCAAGACTTCACGTAGGGAAGGATGGAATTCCTTTCCGAACACGTATTGCGTCCTACATGCTTCAAATCTTCATCCTGTATGTTTAAATGTTGCTTAAGAGTGCAACGTCTTGCTAAAAAGTCAAGCTTACTAAAATCAGGCTTGTGAACATGTAAGTGCAGGAGATCTATCTGAACGGGCACGTAGGTTGTTTTGATTTTATACTGACCGTGATAAAATTAACACTTCCTTCTTCTCACCTGACAGGTTAAAAAAGTCAGGATTTCTAATTATTTCTTAAATACTTGTGACCTGAATTCTATACCTGGTTTTATCAGTTTGACTAAGGCAGGGAACCTGACATTTTAATTGCTTGAAATGCAAAAGTGTTTGAATTGCAAAAGAAATGCAAAGAAGCAAAACCCTCTGATTTTTCTGTTTTCTTTTGGGGTTTTGGCACTCTTTTCAAGATTATTCTGATTGGCCTTTAGAATCCTCTACAGAAGAGAGATGAGGAACTATAAATCTTTAAAACAGGTCAACATCTCACTAATTAATGCTTTAATTAGTGACAGCAACATCTTTTTTAATTATTATTATTTTGTTCAATTTAATAGGAGTCACAGATATCCCAATTTTGCTAATTTGAAAGAAGTTGTGCCCTTGATTTCTATTTGACTTCACCCAGCTTGTCAGATTACCTGGAAACGTACATGGTAAAAAATATAAAGGCTGTACCTTTAGTTTTCCTGTCACAGCCGCTCTTTTAATTTTTGCCACAAATATTAGTAGACTGAACATATATGGTCTAAAGAAAGAACAAATAGCAAAAAGTTCTTAATTAGGTTTGAAAAATAACAGCATGAAGGTGAGAGCTTTTCACAGTGACCTGTACGCTGACTATAAAATGTTTTCTCAGTTGATTGCCTTGTACTCTGGATGTATACAGTAAATCAAATCATAAATGTTTAAATGGCCCAAAAATACTTTAAATACCTCTAACAGGTCTAGTCTGTGAGATCTGAATGGTGTATGGCGGAAGTTTTAGGTTCAGAAATGACTGAACAGTTCTTTTACAGAGGTTATACAAAATGACATATCACAGTGGTGCCATAACCCTCTGAAGTAGGGAAGACCTACGTGTGTTACGTTTTTCCATGTTCCAAGCACTGTAAAGATGTCTTCAAAGAATTCTGTATTTCTCTGCTAGAATCACTAAGAAATTGATGCTATTGCCTTGCTTACTAACTCCTTTACCAGTTGCATTCGTTAAGATCAGTTTAAATGTACACTAGTTCGTTGCTGTGAATAGAATAGTTCGTCTTGTATTTTCTTGTACACACCACTTACACAAAAATTGTTTGTGAGGGAGTTAACAACCTTAGATTAGATTTGAAGTAATTTTGCATGAGTATTAAGTGTGTATTTAAATTAATATTATTTAACATACAACCTGTACTTTCACTGCCGAATAAACAGAATTACTTTAACACAGCAAATTATAACCCAACCTTAGCATGAACAGTACGTGAAGTTAATTTGGTAGTATCCTGGTGCTAATCAGATTGTCCTTAAGTTACATTTTCAAATATTTTATAGTAACAGTGTGTTTCAAATTTTGTATGTCTTCCCTGTTTCCTGATTGTGGGACTTCTCTAGTCAGATTTTTTTAAGACTACTTCAGACACACAAATATTTGATATTAAGAAGTGCTCTACTCTTAATACCCACCATGCTATTAAAGCAGTGCCTGATTAAGAGAGAATTAATTCACGTTAGACTGCAAATTACTATCTCTATTATCTCACTCCTTAATTATTGCAGTAATTTATCAATATCAGCGGAGCTAAGTAATACAAAAGAAATGTAAAGGAGTTTGTGCAGAGTGTGAAAATGAATCTCATGCCATACCTTGCTAGCTGGCTCCTCCACTCTCCCGCACTGTGGCAATCGCAGTCGTGCACCAGGCCTTGAAGCGCTGGACGTGATGCTTGTCCTCTGCGTCCCTCAGTGGAGGCATCGGGGGAGACCCTGCTCCTGGGGCAGGCTCTGCAGGGTGGAGGCAGCGGGAGCGAGCTTGCTCTGCTGGAGGGCTTGCTTTGCTTATCGCCTGACTTACCTGAGCTCCACACCTTTCTTTGCCACCGCCTTGAATGCAGGAGACCAGGTGAAACGAAATGAAACACTGACACTTAATCAGCCTGATTCACAAGCTAAATCAAAGGCTTCCTTTAACTTTCTTGAAGAAGACTGGCCTGTCTCTGTAACTGGGCAAAACCCTTACTCTGCCTCTTGCTATGGTAGGGCTGTTTGTCCCTGAGTGAAACTGATGCCCCAGACTGCCTCAACAGCTGTAGTAAGCAGGTAGTAACCCATTTCCCTTCACATTTTCGTGTCACAGCTCGTACTCTACAGCGCTGAATTTACACGAGAAGGACCGCCTTGATTTCCACTGGGCGGACGTGTAAAGATAACTTTTCATATTCTGCGTTGCCAAACATTTAGAATGACGTGCATTTAACCTCTTAAGGCTATTTTCGATTCAGAATGTTGCTTCTAAATTCTTCTTACTTGGAAGATCCCCGAGTTCTGCCGCCGAGGCGCCAAGGAGCGCGGCGCGGCGCCGTGATGTGCTGGGATGGGCGCCGGGCGCGGCCGCCAGGGGGCGCGGCGGCGGCGGCGGCGGCGGCGGCGGCGGCGACCGGGCCGAGGCGGAGCGTCCCGCCGCGCCCCCACAGCCCGCCCGGCCCCGCAGCTCCGGGCGGGCGTCGTTTCGGGAAGGAAAAAGAAAAGAAAAATAAATTAAAAACAACAACAGCAAAAAGGAGGGTGGTGTGTCTTAACGCTTCTGACTGCAGAGGAGGCTGGCAGGCTGCGCTCCCCCTCGCCTCCCCCCGGGAAGCCGTGATTTAGTCTCGGAATCAGGCTACCCCGAGGAAAAATTGCTGAGAGCAGGGTTTTCGTTCCGTTTTCAGAGCAGGAAGGAAAGCGCTGAATATTAAATGCAGGTTACTTTCAGACGCCGCCACCAGAACCTCAGTACTCCTGCGGCAGCACTGTGACATCAGAAGGGGAAATGCACGGCTCTGGGTGGCATGATCCATCACCTGGGTCTTCAGACCTTGCTTACATCCATTTTTTATGTGCTACATCATCAGCACCACCGTCATTATTGCTACTGCAGTTTAGAAGGCAGCAAGGTTCCCTCTCTTTGGAAGCTTTCCAAAAGAAAGCTCTATGCTTTCCAGAAGAAAGCTCTATCTATTCCAAAGAAAGTTCCATTCCTTTCCAAGCGTTCAGAAATATTTTAAAGGCTACATTGAGAGATTGGCAGTGGCAGGTTTGCTTACATAGTTACATTTCTTTTGCTATGGAATGATATAATGTTTATAGCGAATCTGTAGCATCCATTTCCAAGAAGAAAAATGGAAGTGTGTTGTAGCGGACATAATGCCTCGATGCAGGGGTGATCAGCTCACGTTTGTAATCCTGCAAATAGTTTAACTGAGTGCTTCAGGTCGCTCAGGACACATTGCACTTAAAAGCCCTCCCCGCTCTCTACCTGTGTAACGGTCAATCGTGGCTGCAGCTCATCCTGGATCATACACGAGCAGGCGAAGACAGACCTTTTTCTGTTCCCTGCGTGGCTCCCCTGAGATCCTACGAAGCTCTGGGTCTTACAAAGGAGATATAAGCAAGAAGCGATGATGAATAGAAATTATGACAACCTGAGGCTACATAGACAAACTCACACAAATGTGCGTATGCACGTGTAGGTAGATGTATATATGCGTACAGGTATCTCAAAGCAAGAAATGAGAACAGCTATGTGGCATGGCAGGAGCAGGAAACATATCGGGAGAGACTCGACTCCCAACTTGCTGAGCTGGAGGGAAATGACGGAGTAGCCCGTGTGCTTCATCTGTCCGCTGGACCATGCAAGGACGATTACAAGGGGATGAAGAGGCGGGAGGCTGGGGAAAGGGCAGGAATTGTCCCCTTTATCCCCTTGCAGAGAAGGGTGACTAGTCCGATCTGCAATCCAGTCTCTGGCAAAAAACCCACTGTGATCAGCACTGTGTGCTGAGCGCAAGAGGAAAGAGGGCAAAGCCCTCCGACCTCCGGGCGGACAGTAGTGTTGTCATTATTGTTCTTGTGGTTATTACTGTTACCTAGTTGGTTTGGCTTATCTAGTGTTTGAGAACATCCCCTGCCCTTGCTTGCCGTGGCCACCGTTTGATAGACGGCAGAGCAGAATTAGGCCGCGGCAGGTGGCCGCGGATGGAGCCTGGAAGGGAGCAGGACAGAGTCCCTGCAGGACCTGCTTCAAACCCGGCTGGTTCAGACGGGGAGCGGGGGCGGACTTGCGGGGAGAGATGCGTCGGGGGACCCGCCGGACGACGCCGTCGGGACAGGGGCTCTGCATGGCGCACAGGCGGAGGCGCAGGCCGAGACGCTTCCCTGCCCTCTCCGCACCCCTGCCCTGCCCGCCGCTTGTTCCTCTGCGCTTCAACCCCATTGGGATGCTGCGTTTTTCTTCCCCCGGGGAGGCTCCCGCCGCGCCGGCCACCCGGTGCCGCCGGGATGTGCTTGCCCGGCCG
>VYXH01006281.1:80044-104163 GCA_013397275.1 Burhinus bistriatus | reverse complement strand
TTTTTTTTCCCCTAGTAACTTCACAACAAGACACAAACCCCGCAAACACAAGGCACAACCAAACACCCAAACCTCCTAGCCGTTTGGTGACACGTGTAAGTGGATGCCATAGAGGAATGGCAATCCGTGTATAACAGGCTGGAGAAAGCAATTAAACAATACTGCGATCCTGAGGCCTCCGATCCATCTAGCCGTGTTCCTACCCAAAGGCTCGACAACTGCGAGAGTTATTTATCCACATGGTTAGAGCACAAATAAACGCCTAGGTTAGAATGAGAAATGTGGTTTGGGCCCTACAGGTAAATCAGAGCAAGTCTATGGAGTGGCATTTGCCCTCCTTGGTGGCTGCAGATGAACTCTTTGTTTGGAGCGTGGGGAAGGGGCCAGCCTGTGAGGAGATAAGGCTTGCCTAATCAGGGCAGAAATAAACCAAGAGATTTCAATCTTCTGCCCTCCTTTTTTTTTTTTTTTTTTTTTTTTGGAAAGGAGCAGCACTCACCAGTTGGCTCCCACTCAAAGAAAGAGGATGCTTGAATACAGTTATTTTTAGGAACTGCAGCGATATGTAGTGTGCATTAAAGCACAGTGATATGCTAAGAAATAAAAGAAAAGAAACCTCATTTTTCCACTGAAATCGCTAGGGAAGCAGTTCCCCAGGAAAAAAAGTGTTGTGTAATTAAAAAAAAAAAAGAAAGTATTTATTAAGAGAAAATGTTTGTTTTCTTAGGTTTATATAGAAAGTCTTGAGTGATGAGAATAAAAGCCCAAATCCTAGGAGTTTTCATGAAATGCAGTTAAGGGGGAAAAAAAATGTTAAGAATGGTTGTTTCCCCAAATGCAAAACATCAGGGAGGAATCTGAAAAGAGCTTTACTTTCTGTGCAAAATCTCCATTGTTGCTTGGCAAACAATGGGAGCTCTGGGCGACTGGAAGGCTGTGAGAATGAATAGGGAATCCACAGGATGTGTGCGGGTCAGTGCTTGGGGTCTCTGTCCTAAAGCCCCTTTCTCAGCTTGCCACAATAAAGTAGCACAAGGTTTAGTCTTTCCTGGGTCACCGGCCATCTTCTATTATTCAACACTTCACAACAAAAAACACTTATTAATCAGCGCTGACCAGAGGCCCCTTTTGAAACAAGAGAAGGGGAGAAAGAGAGGGGGGAGAGAGAGAGAAAAGAAGATTGAGAAACCCTGAACAGACCCTCCCAATACAAGAGCAACCATAGGCACTTTCTCAACTGGCCAAAGAGATTTTTTTTTTTTCCTTTTTGCCACAACAAAGTTTCCAATCAGGTCAGAGAGGACTGGACTTTCCCCCCCTACCCCCACCCCTGTTTTCCCTCTCACTCTCTTTCCTTCTTGCTCTGAAGATGATGGAGACTTTGTTTTGCAAGTAAGGATGGCTTTAGGTCAAATTGCCAAGGTTTGATCTTAGAGGTGTATCCTTGCTATATTGGAAGATAAGGCTGTTTCTCATCTGGGCCTCAACTCTGGAGATGGCGTAGGAGAGAAGAGGTTTGCTTGTGGGGCGCTGCTCTTGTGCTTTAAGAGCTGATGGATGAGGTGTCAGGGCAGTAGTTGAGTGAGGACTTGGTTCAAAATGGTATGAGAGAGAGTCAAATGTGCCATTTATTGACTCTGCTGAGGGCAATCGTGGGCTTGTTGTGGTTAATCCTGATTTTCTAGCACTATATATTGCAAAGGTCTGAACGGTGAGCTTTGGAGTGAAAGGGAACTGGTAGATTTAAGAGAAAAACTTTGTATTCATCTGTGCAAAAAAAGGATTCAAAAGCAGCAGTGAAAAGGGATCTCGGACTAATAAGCGATAATTTAATTCGCAGGGGGAGGCTTTTTTTTTCTTCTTCTTTGTTGCCTTCTGATAATTTTTTAGGATGTTTAATTATTCTTAAGTAAGTCGGTGTTTCTATGTAAAGAAATATGCAGATTGTCACACAGCCCACATTATGATGTTCATGCCTCTTACCCCCCTGAAAATTATCTGAATAACTTTGTACAGACAAGTTTAGTTTGTTGACTAAAACTATTTTTTGAGTGGAGAACATGACTGAAAAATGGAGGTAGTTCAGACTTTGTTAACACTACAGGTACGGCTGTACCTAGCAGAACAAAGAAATTTGTACTCTTTTTTCATTTAACAAATGCGTAGAGGCAGCAAATATTGAATCCCCTGTGGATTACCTGAGAAAATGAAATTGTCCTCTCAAGAAAAAAATTAGTCCACAAGAAAGGTAAAAACTTACTTTATTTTTTTGCTGACTAAATCGTGTGCGTGCCTGTGTGTCGTGGGGGGGACGCTTTTTTGTTTGTCTGAAGTCGATGTGCACATTTTGGCTAGGGTATGTCACTAAATAGTATGAACCTAAGGAAACGCTGTTCCTTAAGCCCTCTGAGTACTCTACTTTGTAGCATGTAAGCTGCAACTAGTACACCACAGAACTCCTCACTAAAGGGTTTTGTTAGTGGAAACCAGAATAAAGTGTTATTTGGGGGGTGACTTCAGTGGTGCTTTACCACAGTTTGCATTGCAAACACCAGGCTGCAGTTCACGTTTTGTTCGCAGGAAATGTATTTTACTTAAGTGCTTATAGTAGAGTATTCTCTCTTTTCCCCTCAAATATTGTGTTACTCAGATTTTGCAGAGCTTGACGTTCCGGCAATGGAGTAATCAAGTGTTACCTAAATTATTTAAAGCCTGGGATTAAAGGCCTTAGCTCTGAGTGCTGACAAGCTTTCAAATGTAGCCTGGGAAAAGTTTTCTATCCTTTCCTGTGTGTGTACACTTTGAAAATAATTTGGAAAAGTACAGTGAATTATTCTCAAAATGTATGCACAGAGAGAATGAATAATTCTTTTACAAGTTGCTCTCCAAAGGAATGAGTGACTATTAAAAATACAGCAGCAATGTATACACAATAATATTGTGGCACCTGCAATGTTATTTTTAACAGACCTATTCCTTTCACTGGAGCATGCTTAAAGGAGCTCTTTTATTTTAGGACTTTGGTTTGGTCTGCAACACAGAGCGTGCATTAATTCAACAAATCTGACCGTTTCAAATGTTAAGTTCCTTTATGTTTCGAGGCCTTACCCTTCATTTCTTGCTCTTCAGGATGCTCAGTGGCTTCACGCTTCTATGTACTGAAAATTAATGATGCTAACATATGATTACCTTAGAATGTTGGATAAAATGCACAGAAATGCATTTTCAACCAGCTAAATTTCATTTCCACCTGTATGTGGATTTGGTGGGCTACGTGTGTATTTATTTATTCGTGTTCTTCTTTATCATAGCTTTGTTTTGTGAATGGGTGGATTGCTGGTGTTAAACAGTTATAGATAATTTATTTCTTCTTTTAGATAATGCACCATTTCTGCTATACTGTAATGTGAAAACAGATGCATAGGTTTGTTCTGTTCCGAGCTTTCACTGCATCACTATAATATACTTTGGATGATATTCTTTAAAACTAATGTCATTCACAGAAATGAGGATTTTTCAAGTTTGTCAAAAAAGAAATAGAACTGGCAGTTACATTTTTGCAAAGGTTTCATCATTAGTAGGTTGTTCTGTGTCATCAGAAGACATATATTAGAAATGTTACTATATAATGTCAGCTTCTCTTTCCATTCTTACTAATGGCTGATTGTGTGAATAAGTCCCATTTAAATCAGTGGGACTATTCAAAGGCTGAGCTACTACTCTACATGACAAAGGGAGCGACAAAATTTGGCCCACAGAATTGAATGGGACTATTGGAAGAATGAGATAGCGCTCAGAGTGAGGAAGGATACTCAAATCTATCTTTAGTATAATGCACCATCTTTACACAGTGCTTTAAAAACACTGACATTTCTGCACATACGAGTTTGTAGCTTGAGCCAAGAGAGGCAAACACAAGCCACTAGGGATAAGTAAGGCATGTGAGGCTGGCAAAGATAGGAAGCGGAGAGTATTGATTGCAGGCAGAAGTGCAGGTTAGGGCAGTGAAGAGCGGAAGGGAGAGGACACCAGCACTTTGTCCATGGAATATGTATGCCAGGCTAAAGGGCCAGCAAAGAGCTGGAGATGGGTTTAAGAGATAAAAGAAGTTTGAGGTAGCTACTGTAAAGTACTCAGAAATCAGATGATGTTCTTCCTGTGTGTTTACACAACATTTGTAGTTTTAAAACAGTTTCATATTTATTTACATTGCTATTTTAAGGTAGAAAGTTTTTTTAAAATATTGCCTTGTCTGTACAGTACATCCTCGGTTAAAAATGACTTATCTTACAGTAACTGTTCTAGCTATCTACGGGAATTTAGATGCTCTTCTCATAAATTATCTCTGATCCAGTGAAGACTGCTTTACTTGTATGTGAATTGTATCCACTCCACTTGCTCAAGGTTTTCCAGCCAACTTATTTCAAGGAAGGCTTGGTTACAATTTGAAATCAAGGTTTTATAAAATGAGTTCATGAAAATCTGGCAGGGAAAAGCCAAATTTTAGCCCGGTACACATGTACAAATCTGTTTGACATAGCCCTGAAGAGCTACGACTTTTACATTTGTTTGCACATATGTATCACTATAGACTGATGAAAAAAATATCTTGCATACAGATACGTTGGGTTTTGGGTCTGCAACTTGGATATGTATAAACATCTATGTGATTATTTTAGTAAGTCTGGTCCTTGATACTGAATACAAAGGTTATATTCATTCAGTAGGAAGTGTGATCTGTTTAAAGATAGAGAAAAAGGACATGTGAGTTTACCTCCTAAGGGACTTATTTATTTGTCCACTCCAGAAATTGTAGTGTTACTATGACTGAAGGTGTTTTTGGCAAAGACAGGTATCGAATAATCAGTTAAAACTGTGACAGAGGTGTATCACACTTTGTTGGGTGTAAATGCACTTTCAGTTCAGTGAGAGCACAGAATACGCAGAGCTGTGAGGGGTACAAAAAAACCTGATGCACACAGCCTCAATGCACCTTCACTCCTGCTCACACCGCAAGTTTTCCCTCCTGTTCTGCACAGCAACATTGGTCCTTTGTGGAGATTTTGTCCCATGTTTTAATAAAGGCATTTATCTCAAAGGCTTGTGACACGTGGTTCCATTTAAGAGCAGGCTGAAGCCAGTCTACCTACTGGAAGGTCTCAGCTCTTTGTAGAGCAGGAGCTCGGGACCTGCAATCTCAACAGCTGGTGAGCTGAAGGCCTGCCGGGAGGAGAGGCAGGGAATAAAGGGCTGAATTTATTGGTCAGTTCGAAAGATGTTTTTATAACTTTTTTTTTAAGGTGGAATCTGAGTAGTGAAGTGTTGACCAAAAATTAGTATTATGTATCTAAAGAATTCAAAACTCATGAGTCATTCTTTCTAAGGCTTTGATTATTTTTTTTTTAATGATATGTTTAGGGCTTGTTTGCCTGTTTTTGAGCCTGGGGCCCTAGTGCTTTCAGACTTTTCATCTGCAAAGGCTGGAAATTTACTTTAAAAACAAGATTTGAGCTTCCCTTGCAGATATCTTGATTGCAGCAGCTGGGGCTTTATGAAACACTGGCTCATGGAAGTGGGAGAGCTGGCAGTGTTAAGAAGCTAAGGAAAGGGCCTGGAATTATTATGAAGTCTTCTAGCGCAGAGAGATCAAATAACGATTCAAAAGGCTTTAAAAAGCCTCTGTAACTCTGTGTGTGTGTGTGGGTTGTTTGTGTAGGGGCGTGAGTTTGTTCACAGATCCTCGCTAAAGGACTGTGGAAATCTGCAGAGAGGATGGCGGTGAGAATAAAGTTTGTGGCTGACGTGTTGAGCGAGGCTGTGTACGGATGGCTGAGCATCGCAGAGGAGTGCAGGGATGGAGGCAGTAACTCCTCGCAGTGGCAGGAGCAGGGGTTTGGGAGGGAAGCTGCTGCTCAGGCACCTGATACCTGGTTGCTTAAACACATCAAAATTGATAATCTATACAGCCAAATGCGGCTTGCTACAGGCAAGAACTGCTCCGGCTTGGCTGCAAAAACTTGAACTCTGTGTCAGGTTGAAATTGTTCAACTACGCCTTTCATGGCAAAAGTGTTTTTTTATTGATAGAAGTCATGGTTTGGGGAAAAAAATTACCGGTAGGTGGCGTGCAAAAATATTCAGCACTGTTCACGGGTTTTATTGGATAAATGTAAGTTCTTGTTATTACAACTGGCTTTGGGTACGGAGACATCTGAGTAGTGAGTTTATGAGGAGGTCCCGAGTAAGCACGGAGGATGGGCATGTAAGGGGGGGAAAAAAAAAAGGGTGAGATTAATTTAATCTTTTCTTTATCTGTTTTCACAAACAGCTTTTCATTTGCTGTTGTTTCTTTTTTTTAACCCAGTCAAAGCATGCACACTTCAGCAATGGTCATTTCCTCCCCGGCCTTCACGCTACAGTCTCCTTTCATGTAAAGCTGCCCGAAATACGTGGTTAGTCTTTCACTCTATCTTGGGGAGGAAAACATAGAGAAAGAGAGGAACTTGTTTCTTCGCATTTTATTCAAATTTACAAATAAAAGTAATCTGCAGGAAAGATCAAGCATTGAATACCTTGTGTGAAAATATCAATGCTTTGGAAAGTTATGGGTTCACAACGTAGTGTCTATTTGGCATTCCTAAGTTTAGTCGGTGTTATTATTATCGCATGTTGATCTGCTTAATCTTGTGTAATCTTCCTGCAGAACTGGAAATGTTCACTTTAAAATAGTTGTCTGGCTTTTTTTTGTGTGTATATGAAGTATCAACAAGAATTATTTTCATTTATGACAGTGGATTTTGGTAGCTGCCAGTTGACCCTGCCCACCGGCAAAGGTAGAAGTAGTATCATGTGAATTTGCTGTAACAGAAAAAGATGCTGAAACTGTTTTTAATTATAGATGATCATGGTTGTTGTAGTGTGTCGATGAAAATATTGCGTTTGATAGGTATCTTTGATCATATTAGTGATGCTCTGTCTCCTGCTCAGTAGATCTCCAAGGATGATGTTGAGGTTGAAGGTGTTCCCCACTTGCTCCACAGAAAGAAATTATATAGTGTTGTCAAACAGAGTCTGCTATTGGTGTCAGATGACCTCCTAGAAAAACTGAAGTTTGTTTGTAGTCTGATATACATTTAAAACCCCAAAATTGGGAGTCACTGCTTAAGCCCCCTACCAACCAACTTTGTTCAGGCATTTACAGTGACCAAACACCTTTAAAGATGCAGACTTAGAAAACTCTGAGAAACATTGTCTTCGTTTTCTGTTCTTACCCGTCCACTGAAGTCCCGTGAAGGTGTATCAGAATTTGCAGAGATGAGATTTCTGTAACAAGGACGTGATACAGCTGTGCCAATGCAAATGACTGAAAGAGAAAGGACCAGCGGACAAAGTTCAGGAATACGCTGTGCTGCTCATAGGCTTTCTAGGTCTAACAAAACCAGCTGTTCATGGAGGTTCAGGCTAGAAAATATGAAAATCTAGATTGTTGCTAGGTTCTAACCTGGTGCTTTGCAGAAGTAGAAATGGAAGTCTGCATGCATTGGAGTCCTCTTCCAAGAGAGTGAGACAGGCAGATTTTTCTCCTTTTGCAGTTGTAACAGATCTGTCAATTAACAGAGATATTTTGGAAAGTTTTGCTACTATTTATAGCTCATGGTTTCCTTTTGTCAGTTCTGCTTTTTATTTGCACAACTATATAAGTGGAAGGACATAAAAACAGGCCTTCTAAATATAAAATGAAATATCCTGTGATGGCTTTTTTTCCCTATTAGGTTTATATATTCTGTGTCTTGCTTGTGTTTCTACAGTCTTCTGTCTTAATTAGAGCTCATTTGCAGCAGTCTGCATAAGTTCCCTGTTTCTCATGACAGTACTACCATTTAAACCAAAACCAATAAAACCTTTTCATCATGCCATTCTTTCTTAATTTCTTGCTTTTATGTGTGTGGTGGTGAATCTTAGATGAGATTACAGTTTGAAGATGAAGCATACACATAATTCACTTAATTAATTTATATTGTATTTCAGTACATTTAAATGGTCACATCTATTTTATTTTCTTGACAACTGAGTATTTTATGTCTACCGGCAAAGTAAGGTATTGGTACACTATGATGAAATGGAAATGGGAGGTGCTGAATTCTGCTCTGTTGTATACTTTCCCCACATTTAAAACAAAGCATGTAAGTATCCATACTAGATGAAAGGTTAAATGATAAGATTTTAATTTTTTATTACTCACTTGCCCTTTTGGCAGTGGAATTTAGGAGGAGTATATGATCTGAGGTTTCCAGTGGAGAGCTTCAGTCTGGTACTTGTCTCTTAATCTGTAATTTTTATTGTTTTTTGTTTTTTTAAATTTAAATATTTCTGAAAAGTAAATGTTTTTCATGTCAACACATGATCTTTTTGAGGGACAAGCTCATTTTAATGACTTCAGTTTATTTGAATCAAGATTTAATGTTTTTTACCAGGACACAATTTTGTGAATTGATGAATCCCATCACTCACAGGAACGAATAAACTGTCTTTTAGGAATTAGTGTTTTATGTGATGAAGATTGTATTGGTTTTATGCTTATGAATGATCAGTATTTATAATATGTACTAAGAATTATTTTTTGTGTTTCCACTGAGAAAGACAATGTGATCTACTGCATGTCCATTAATGGCTTTACTGGGTGCCTTGAGATACTTATTTGGGAAACATCAGGTAACAGTGATGATGATATGTGTGAAGGAAGATATGCAGTGCTGTTGAAAAACATCTAATTTAATGATGTCTAGTTAACCGAAATTTGAAATGAACTCTTTTTTAGTAATATCCAGCTTAGTCAACACCTTCCGACTTTTATGGACCTTTCCTCCCCTCTCTTCCCTTTTAAAAGCAGCCAGTCAGCTCTTTGTGCCAAATAATTGTTACCCAAAAGTTTTTTTGATCTCTGAGTGAAAAACTCTATGTACATGCTTTACAGCAAAGCAAGTTTCTATAAGAGGCCTGGGACCACTGCTTAGGACAATAGTCTTAATTCCCAGAGACCAATTCAGAGAAGCAGCCAAGCCAACAACAGCAGAACATGCAAGGTTAGAAAAAAAATCCTCTGCTGTGATTTAAAATAGTTTGTAAGCATAATAATAACAGCTCCCTTGTCTTTGCAAGGACATCCAGCTTTATTTTATCATCTCCAGAGACCTACTCACCTTTAAAAACACTAATTTCAGGGTTCATGTCTCTGTTGTGCTGCTTCTATGCTTTGGATTGATAACCTGACTTTGGCCACAAGGATCAAAGTGAAAGGGTGGATGGGCATTTTTTAACATTTCTGTGAATGGTTGGGTTGAGTTTTAAATTTTGCTTTCAGATTAGTCAGGCTCAAAACCAGTTCTTAGTCAAAGGTCCAAACCACCACTGTTACATTTAAAAGATATCACTATGAAAATCCCTACAAGTTTAAGATGTGGGCTTTTCCTGTATTCTTGCTATAAATTCCTGATATTTACTCCTAATGAAAAGTAGGGTCTCCATTCTTCAATACCCCTCTCTGGGCTAACATCTTTGACTATATCCTGTACCTAATTCTATTTTTTTCTCTGTTCTCCCCTTACTGCATGGAATATCACTCTCTGTCACATTTATTTTACCTGTACAAATTACTTCTTTCAAATTATCCTCTGTCCTCCCACGCATTCTCTTCGATAATTTTCTGGAATCTTACAAATACAAAGGTTAATTAGCTAATAGTCAGATGCTGGTTTGACATGGATAAGTGAGTATTCTCTCTTTTTTAGCCGAGGGAGGGATGTTGGAAGACCTGTCTGGCAGGAGAAGAATTTGATCCAGAGGTTTGGTTCTGAGGTTCCTTTTTTTTTCTCCTCCTTGACCCACGTAGGTAGTCTGACAAGCGGAAAGCTTGGTAGAAAGAGGGGCTGCATAGTCTACCCTCTCTATAGTTTGAAGAAATAGAGCATGCTACAAGCCACGATTTCCCCAAACTTCATCCTCTGGGATACCATGGGGTGCCAGGGAAGGTCAGGTCACAGGGCAGGAGCAGCACCCTCCATGTGAGCTACCACAGAGGAGCACGGCTATCTGAAGGGTTTCATCTTTGACCTTAACTGTAGTATGAGCTGTAGCTTTCCCCCAGTTCTGAGACCCGTCAGACGCCATCAGGAGGGCTGAGAGGGGCTCGATAAAGGGAAACTCAAGCCCAGCTACAGCATGACAGAAGATCCTGTTTCTGGTGTCGTGTGCATGAGGTCTGCACAAGCATCCCACCAGCAGTGGTGGGTAGGGCAACCGTCTCTCACATTGTTTTGAAGGTTTAGGGGCTCGTGCTAAAATGCCTTGTACAGCAGTTGTGTGCTGACTGTTGAAAGCTGGAGAGCTGGCTCTCATCTCAGCATTACTGTCTGCACTCCACCTGCCCCAGTAGCGGACATTTAGCTGAAATTAGCATTGATCAGCCTAGTGTTTGCTCCTACGAGGCACAGAGGGAAGGGGCTACAACCATCATGTATAAGAGCTATATCTAGCAGAGGTGTTATATCTGCCTTAAAATGTAGATTTGCCAGAATAAGGCTTTGCTCTTTGCTTCTCTTTTGGGATGATGTATTATTTAACAAGTTCAGTAAGTAACATTAGAAGCAGGCTTGAAAACCTTACTTCAAGTGATAATATTTACCTAGTTGCTTAGTGTAAAATATACATTATATGCTGTGTAAATGGCCTGTGATCAAAAATAGACTCCTTTTTTTCACAATCCTCCAATTGACTTGTAATTTTTTTTTTTTTTTTTCTTATTTGGACATGATATTTAGCATAAAATTGTTAAAGTTGAAATCAGTTGGATAAATTCTATCTCCTCTGCATGAAAGAAGTGGACAAATTACAGGCCGGTGAAGAAGGAACTTTCCTGATATTTTTGCTTGTGCACGCATGCTGTTAGGACTAATCATAAGTAACGGTTTATAGATAGACTATTATATAGATAGACATTTGAATACAGAAAAAAGAAGACAATGTTTACTTATGTAAGCCCATACATTTCCTGAAGATGACCATATCAGTCGAAGGGACAGGTCTGGCCTAACTAGGGTGGAAGATTTTTTTACCCTGATTCTGCCTTAGTTAAACCCCCTTTGCCATTGCATTAACAGGCCCATTCGGCACCTCTCAGAAGCAAGCTGTAAATGTGTACAAGATGTTAATATTTTTATGAGAGGAAACCATTGTAGACCACAAACTCTGTGAGGTAGGATTCTTCTCTAATTATCTTTTCCCTGAGGTACCTATTATACTTCATGGTGGAATAAATTGTATTAATAATTTTATTCATTTAAATGGGAATGGTTTCTCAAAAGGAGAAACTAAAAGAGACAGCATCAGAAGAGGAAATGAAGGCTCCACAAGGTTGATTTCTGAATGTCCCACAGTTATGTATCCCCATATGATACCTTGGATAAATGTACTTGCTTTATTTTGTACAAGAAGTCATACTGACTTTAAATGGGAGCTAATCCTGTGAGTAGTCCCTACAGTATTTTTAAACACCTAGTTTATTTTAAGGTGAGCTTTAGTTATAATTTGTGTTACACTATTAAGATCTAGATACCAAGTACTATTTTGTTGCATGGTCTAGGTGAGTGCTAATGACTGCATTCTGCAGTAATAATATTTTTAACTTCATTGTAGTCATACTACATCAAAAAGAGGATGTTGATAATCCAGCTATGGTAACTTGGTATGGTTTAAGATAGTTAATCCAACAACGTAAAAGCATCAAGGTTCCACAGTATCCAGTGGTAGGTAACAGCATGAAACCAAGCAGGGGCAACTCTCCCACCTCAAGGACTGCCTGGTGTTAACTGTGGGTAAAAGTTGAGGTTTCAAGTGACAAACCTGAACTGATAAATACAGTGTTGTTGACTAACTGAGATTAATCCCAGCTTTTGAGCAAAAGGACTATATTCACTGTGATCAACTGATACATCCCCAGTGAGCACTGTGTGTGGGATAGTGGTGCTGGATGGTTATTGTTAGAGCCTTTCATGTAGTTGGTTGTTGCTGTACAAGGTTATTATCGACTGATCAAATTAAATCTCCCCGCACCTGTATTGCTATGGAAATGGTGGTGATTGGCAGGTGTGGCTACTGGCAGAAATGGGATCTTGTAGGGATGGTTAAATGCAGGGTCTAATGTTGAGGAAGGGAATTTACCATCTTCTCTCAGATCCTGGGAAATATCATGGGAAAGTGAGAAGTATTTGAGGATGGAGAGAAATGAGGTACTGAATGAAAGGGGTTTCTGGAAATGACTACACAATGATATTGCAGGTTTTAGTATGGCCCCAAGGCTGTTGTACAAACCTAAAATCTGCCAAGCAGTGCAGGGATGAAAATCTCTTAGGAAGCAGTATCTCCTGCTTCTCCCCAAGACCAGAAAATGTGAACTGAGCTCAGTGTGCCTGCAAATGGCTTCTGCAGGACAGGAGTGCCAGGGATCAAACAGCATTCACTGCAGGTCCCCTCTGCTACGCAGGTTGACACAATATGAGGGCTACCTATATTCCTGAATCTGTGCTTGGGTGCTTCACAGAGTAATCTTGCATTAAAAACCATACTCTTTGATACAGAAGGCACCATTGTGATCATGCTTTGGAACCTCACACGGCACAGCGCAGAATCTCATCCTGAAATCCCTGTATCCGTCCTAAAGGATGGAGCCCATTTTGTAGACAGTGGTAGTTTCAGGAGGAGTTGAGTATCCATATGTGGACACATATGGAGTTAAGCAGCTGTGTAAGTCCATATATGGACTTTGTAGGTTAAATTACCTCTGTCATGTCACTGGATAATCTCAGTAGAGTGAGCCTCCTTTTGTGCAGCAGGTTTGTTCTAGTATTTCCTTTCAAACATGGACACCATAGCCCAAGATGGGTTCCAGTAGTGATCTGGTTAATAGTGTACACCAGAAGCCTTGTACTAATGCTTTGTCTACTTCTCCTGCTGTTCCCCCTCCTTATAGACCCAGGGATCCTTTCACTCACTGCGTCACACTGAGAGCTCAAATTTAGCTGCACCAGGAGGTCCTCTTATGGCAGTAGGAAGATTTTTAAAGCATGACTTGAGAGTAAGTGGTGCAACCTTGTTGCCTTTTCTGAGAATCCTCTAAAGCAATAGTTCAGAGATGTATTTTTTTCCACTTTTACGTGGGATTTAACACAGACGTAAAGATGAAAATTCAGTTGCCAATGTAGTTTTTCTATTGGTTATGTATTTTTTTTATTTTAAAGCTGTTATTCAGTTACTGTACTTATCCCAGACTCCTAAAGTGTGGTCCATGACTTCCTCAGTGCACAAGTTCTCTGTGTGTATATTCCTTTAAAGGTATCGCAGACCTTCCAACAAATGCAGCAAATTCAGGGGACAACATGCAGAATTGTGTCCAGCTTCAGTGCGAAAGCATAAGATTGTGTGGTTCCTGAAAACACAAGTGACAGGCTCCAACCCACTCTTTGCTGAGTTGGGGCAGGGTTTTGAAAAAGAGCCTTGAGCTGGGCTCTGTTTTGTATCTAATTCCCAGTTGAGAATTTGTGACCAGCAGGTGAGGATAGCTCTAGTCTGGAGCTGAGAATACTCACCTCAGAAGTGAGCCTCTGCCACACGGAATGTTTAGTTATTTATACCAAGCCAAACGTCATCACTGAGGAATAAGTCTTTCTCTGATTCTCTGCCAAATTTTGATAGCATCATGGTTAGGGTACTGTGCTGGTAGGTAGGAGAGGAAAGTGTGTACGTGAGTCTCACAGCCTGTACCACTAGAGGTGGTACTGGAATTAAAAAGAGATTATCATTCTTGTAGATCTCTCCCTGAATTTTCTCACTCCCTCATATTTGTCCCCTAACTAAAATAGTTTGGGGAGTTTTACCAAATCCAGCATAGATGAAACAACACTTTTGGCATATGGATTATGCACTGAAGAAAATTCCCTCAGCTCTGCACATGAATAATTGGCATATCCTGCTCCATGGAGAACTAATCAACAGCAGCAGAGTAACATTACAGCATAAGCTGCTATTGCTGGAAGGAATGGGAAAGGGATGGTATGATAAAGAGATTTCTCAGAGGCTGAAGCTCTTGGTCTTTCAGCTATTAGATTGATCTCTTTTCACAGTGGAATCTGGCAAATGTTTTGATTTCAGAGAGATCCATGGTCTACGTCAGAGATGGGGTCCAATACATCTTTGAGACCTAGATGTTCTGGGTATGTTATTTACATAGTTTGTGGATATAAAAATGGAAGTAAGTTAACATTTCTTTCTCTTCCATTCCCTGTAAAGGAAATTGATGGAAAACCTGTAGAAAGAATTTGCATTATTATCTAGATACGTCCTTCCATGAAAAACAAGCTGTCTTGAAGGCAGAAAGACTTCTCAGAGTGGTCCATTTGTAAACTCTTTTAATCTCCTCTGGTTTTACATCATTTCAGTTGCACAATACTAAACCATTCACAGTTTCTTTACATCATTTCCAAACAATGCATCCTCTTAACACTTTGACATACTTAGAGGATGAGACTTTGATTTCTTTCACACCTGACATCTGGACTTGGTCTGTGAAAACTTTACTACTCTCTTTTTAGGCTGAAGTCAATAATAACCATCCTGAACAGAGGATTATGTTTACATTATTAAATATGTATATGATATAGCAGTAATATCAGCTACATCTTTCTCTGTGATTGCCCGATTTGACCTGAGGATGGTAATAAAAACTGGTTATCTTAGAATCATAGAATTGTTTTTGTTGGAAGAGACCTTTAAGATCATCAAGGCCAACCATTAGCACTGTCAAGTTACCACTAAACCATGTCCCTCAGCACTACATCTGTCTCTTAAATACCTCCAGGGATGGTGATTCCACCACTGCCCTAGGCAGCCTGTTCCAGTGCTTAATAACACTTTCAGTGAAGAAAACTTTCCCTAATGTCCAATCTAAACCTCCCCTGGTGCAACTTAAGGATGTTTCCGCCTGTCCAATCTCCTGTTACTTGGCAGAAGAGACTGACCCCCACCTCACTACAACCTCCTTTTAGGTAGTTGTAGAGAGTGGTAAGGTCTCCCCTCAGTCCCCTTTTCTCCAGGCTAAACAACCTCAGCTCCCTGAGCAGCTCCGTATAAGACTTGTTCTCAAGACCCCTCACTAGCTTTGTAGCCCTTCTCTGGACACACTCCAGTACCTCGATGTCTTTCTTGTGGTGAGGGACCCAAAAGTGGACACAGTATTCGAGCTGCCACCTTACCAGTGCTGAATACAATCAGTTCCCTAGTCCTGCTGGCCACACTATTCCTGATACAAGACAGAATGCTGTGGGCGTTCTTGGCCACCTGGGCACACTGCTGGCTCATATTCAGCTGACTGTCAACCAACACCCCCAGGTCCTTTTCTGCCAGGCAGCTTTCCAGCCACTTTTCCCCAAGCCCGTAGAGCCGCATGGGGTTGTTGTGACCCAAGTGCAGGACCTGGCACTTGGTCTTGTTGAACCTCATACCATTGGCCTTGGCCCATCAATCCAGCCTGTCCAGATGCCTCTGTAGAACCACCCTACCCTAAAGCAGATTGACACTTCGCCCAACTTGGTTTTGGCTGCAAACTTACTGAGGGTGCAATCGATCCCCTCATCCAGATCATTGATAAAGATATTAAACAGAACCAGCCCCAATACTGAGCCCTGGGGAACACAACTTGTGACTGGCTGCCAACTGGATTTAACTCTATCCACCACAAGCCTTTGGGCCCAGCTTCCAGCCATTTTTTCACCCAGCAAAGCATACACCCATCCAAGCCATAAGCAACCAGTTTCTCCAGGACAATGCTCTGGGAAACAGTGTCAAAAGCTCGCAGAAACTTCTTTTCTGGGGTTTAAAATAAAAAAAAAAAATAATATTGAATTACTAGCAGTATAATCAAATGGTTACTTTATTCCTGACCATTGTTCACTTTTCTCTTCCAGAATGTGACCTTCCCTTGGAAATACACTTAAATGATTTTAAGGGCATAGAATACACTATTTCAGTTGGAAGGGACCATCAACAATCACCTAGTCCAACTACCTGACCAGTTCAGGGCTGACCAAAAATTAAAGCATGTTATTAAAGGCATTGTCCAAATGCCTCTTAAACATTGGCAGGCTTGGTGCATTGATCGCCTCTCTAGGAAGCCTGTTTCAGTGTTTGATCACCCTCTTGGTAAAGAAATGCTTCCTAATGTCCAGTCTAAATCTCCCCTGGTGCAGCTTTGAACCTTTCCCATGTGTCCTACACAGGATCCCAGGGAGAAGAGATCAGCACCTCCCTCTCCACTTCCCCTCCTCAGGAAGCTGTAGGAGCCATGAGGTCACCCCTCAGGCTCCTTTTCTCCAAATTAGACAAGCCCAAAGTCCTCAGCCTCTCCTCATAGGACATTCGTTCCAGCCCTTTCACCAGCTTTGTTGTCCTCCTCTGGATGCATTCAAGGACTTTCACATCTTTCTTAAATTGTGGGGACCAGAACTGCAAGCAGTAGCAGTGACCTTTTTTTTCATAGTGGTGTTTTTTAAAAGTTAGGTGACATCTAAACACAAGTATATGTGGAATTGCACAAAGAAATGAGGCAAATCTGTTTTAAAATCATTGATTTAAAGATATTGTTCTTCTGTTTTCCAGGACTATAATTTTTCAGTTGGCAGAGGTAAGGTGAAAAAGGAGAGAATTGTAGCTATACAAAGTGTGGGGCTGAAAGGCAGGACAGCTGGAGAGGGGATGGTAGAGGCTAGCCACCATGAGAAAAGGGAGGGTGTGCCCTGCTGGGGGGTAAGTGGAAAGAAAGAGGGACTTGGGATGTAAGGAAAAGAAGATTAAGAAGACTAGGAAAGTGAATGAAATAGGATAAATATTTAGAGATGTAAAGATAAAAAAAAAACTTTTAAAGATTAGGAAAAAGTAGCATTTAAAGAAGAGCAAACTAAGTGAGGTCGTGTACACTTTGGTACCAACGTGGTTGCAAGCAGCAGGCATGGGTTCATTAGCTTTGCAGAGGCCCAGACATGTTCGCCTTGCCTCATTCTTATTGATTTGATTTCCACAGAGGCTTAGTGCTTAATTAGCCTTTTTTTAATGCATCCCCAATGAAGTAAAAAAACTCACCCAAATTTTTGTCCCTCAGCTTCAATCCACTCTTCTTAGAGAGTGAAATGTGAACAGTATTGTGTTAATTCTGGGAAATTCATGAAAGTGTCTTCATTAGAGTATGTATCCGATTCCCCTTGAAATCAGTGAAGTTTGGGTGTTTGACTTCCTTTGAGATCCTCATACCAGGTAACTTGGTCAAGGTCACCTGAGAAGTGTGGTGGGGAGGTGAAATTTAAGTTCGGCGTCCCTGGCTATTGCTTTTGTCTCTAAGACATTTTCCGCTCTGGGACATAGTAAAGTCTAAAGTCTGTTAACCTAAGGGCTCCCTGGTTCAGGAAGCAAGAAGAATCTGGGAAGCAGGGTACCTACTTGACCTAGAAGGGTTATATAAATAGTTATCAAACTTAAGCTAAGGAATGTTGGTGTCTCCCTCTCTTTTTCTCTTTCTTACCCCCTTCTTTTAGGCTTTGGCTGAAATAAGACGTCCCAAGATTAACACTTTACTGCCTGGTTAAGGCAGGTTGAGAAAAGCCTTGGTGAGTCTGTGCCTGTGCTAAGGTAGATCAGCACTTCACCTGGAGGAACGTGTTCAATGAAGGGGTATAGTGCAGCTTCCTGCTTCTTTTCTCCTTTTCCTTTGTACTTGAGGCTATGACCTTGGAGCACACTAGTATTATAGAAAACTATTCTGAGAGAAAAGACTATCATTGAAAAAAAGATAGATTAAGATATTGTAAAGGCATAAAAGGTGATGGTAAGAGACTGTCATCCTGGAAAAAAACCAAAAGGTTTATCTTATGAAAGTTTATAACATGCAGTTTTTCAGTGTATCATCTGGCAAGTGATGTCCCAGCAAAATGTAAACCAGGAATTGTCCTTGGTTTGTGGTGGGTCATCTAAGAGAGCCTGAGGGTCCTTGCACCAAGGCAGGGGTTACTAGGGAAGATTGTCTGAAAGCTCAGATGACAGGTATGTAATGCTGAGCAGACAGCCCATCCATCACTGGGGACTCTTGCTACCAAACTTCATCATGTCCCTTTGAAAATCTTCTTTATTTTTCTGAAAAGCTGACAACCATATTAGTGAGTCCCTGTTTTGAAAGGAGATTCCTGGAGGATTTTTTTGTAACTTTGGAGAATGTCGTATCTCTTGCTGTCTTTTTGTTAGTGGGTTTTGAAAACACTGAATGACGTCTCTTTTAAAAACAAACAAACAAGCAAAACTGGCAACTCCTTGTTGTTTTTTTTTTTCCTTAAATACATAAAATGCTTTGTTTTGTTTTGTTTCTTAATAGCTGCCTACAGCAATTCACTAGATTGAGTTGAATTCCTTTCCAAAGAAAATAATATGCAACCACTGTAAATTTGTGTGTTGGTTAGGGTTCCCAGTGGTGACTAGACTCTTGTTCAGGCTGCATGGGGGTTCGTATCTTAGTGTAAAAGACATCCAGAGTGAGGAAAGATTTATTTTTCTTTGGAAGGGCAAAGGAAGGTAGAGTGAGAGGAGGATTAAAACTGAGTTTTGCTTTCTGATGCTGAGGCCAATTTTCAGTTTTATTGTTGCAGGTTTACACAAGTCAGATGCCTCATCCAGGAGTTAACATGTCTTTCTTGTAATTTATATATTACCTTGGCTTAAAATGAAAATAGGATTCAGCTGGAAATGTGACTTAAGCCACACTGCCCAAGCTTAACTAAACTGAGTGAGCAGAATTCAGGTTACTCTTGGAAACCCATCTCCACTGGGTATAGAGAGACTGAAATCTTACCTCAGTAATGTGGTTTAATCTAAATCTAGACTGACTAGTGGCTGCACGTTTTGAGGTGACCTCTGCCTGGTACCCTGGCCATACAAATGAGAAACCTGCCCAGGTATGTTCTGGTTCCTCTCTGATGTTCTTTGGGCTTATTTTCAGTGGGGTTTGGCATGTGAAGGGCTGGCATGGGTTAGCTTGGCTCAGGGAGAAGACCTCTCTGTGGGTTCAGGCTGGTGTTATCAGCAAGTTGGCCAAGCTGTGAACCCTCCCCCCGCATGACCATGCACAATGTCCCACATGACCATGCACAACATCCGTGTGCTTACACACAATGTCCCACGTGCTCACAGGGGGCTTTTCCAGGGCTGGCTCTGTCTCTGCTTGCCCTAGTGCAGGAACGCAAAGGGGCTTTGCTGGGACTAAAGAGAGCGCTCACATCTCACACACACAGTCCTGACCAGGTCCACCCCCTGCAGAGGACAGAGGATGGAGGGAGGAGGTTGGAGGGTGCTGGAGTGGTTGTGAGAGCTAGCAAGGGAGGAGAGTAGCCATGGGTCTGCTCATGAGGGGCTACATGTCAGAGCAGCAGAGTTACTTGCACCCTAATAACCTGAGATTTTCTCTTATGTTAAAGGAAGAGTTTAGTTTTGTAAAATGCAAGTCTCTGTTCAATGTGACCAGGAGCACATTTATCTTGTTAGCACTTATTTACAACTGACAATTCTCAATTAGCATTTGAGTCTAGATTCCCATTTCTATAAATCCCTAATGAGAATATAAATTACTAATGAAAGAACTAAATCTCAGGGCCAGAGTCTTACTTCATTGACACATTAGTGTAAATCTGAAGTGTTTCTGTTCATCTGAACAGAGTTACTTCACAATAACACTGGTGTAAGCAATACCGGAATGAATCCTCGAGGCTTTTGTAGTGGGCAGCACGAAGTAAAATAGCTCTGTCTGATTTTCAAATTTTGTTGCTCTTAGGGAAAATGTCTCAAATGTTTCTGTAGTGTTGTGCTCAAACTCATTTGTCTGATTTCTCCAACTTGAGACTATTTGATTCCTTTAAATGTCTTTTTTCTTCTTGCACCTGCTGCGCGGTAAATAAAGACTGTGTGGAACCTGAAAATATTTGTCACCTTTTGGTGTAATCAGTAAGGATTTTATATTTATTTTAACTAACCCAGCTCATAAGAAATAGGTAACAATTTCAATTTCAGAAATGGTAGAACTGAAGTAATTTATGATTGATTTTAAATTTCTGTCTGTTTTTCAATGTCTGTTGCTAATCTGTGGTAGTATTAACAGGCTGCTGTAGCAAAGGCCTAACAGCAAACTCACTGTACTGACTATATCCTTGGTTTGAACACTTTATAAGAGTGCTAATACTTGGTCAGGCGAGGGTTATCTTACCTAACGTAACCACTAAAAATAGACCCTTTTACGAAGGGTTGTTTTAGGAAAGACTTTTTGAAAAGGTCTTTTAGGAAATCACCTAGGTACTAATGTGCGTCCTATTGGAGTCAGTGATGCTGTCTTTGACGTAAATGCCAAAAAATTCAACAGCCTTACCTGGTATCACAATCTCAAAAATACATTAAAGGCACTGGGCCTGGTCCCGCTGGGTACCGCTCCATGTCTGTTCATCACTTGCTGCATTATAGTGTTTGGCAAGGACCTTTCTCATCCTGCACTCTCCGTAAAGTTGATGCGGGTCTAGCGTGAGTTAAAAACTACATCATCCAGCTTCACGTTTGATTCATGATGTTCAATGTTCAGATTTCAAAAGGCTGAATCTTACAGGTAAAAGTTGTATTTGAAGACCAAATATTAATAAAACGTGGATTACAATTTCCTTTGTTAGGTTTGCAAACTCTTCCTCTTAATAAGCTCCTTTAGTTAAGCCTGTTCAAAGAGTTTCTTGAAAAGTATATGAGGTAATTAATTAGAAATCCTAACCAATATTATATCGATGACAAATTATAAAGCTAAAATTGTTATATTTATGAAGAAAGAAAGCTAGTATCGTCATGTTGAGTGAATAACAATTCTACTGTTTCTCTCAAGTTGGGAAAGTTAAAACACGTTTGGTAAAGGAGAAAAGGCAACTAAATATTGAAATACTGGCACAATTACAGTAAAATTATTCTACAGTTTTTTTATCATGCTTTATAATATATAACTAAGTGAGTTTCTAGTGTTCTTAGAGCATTAGCATTCAACCTTGTAAAGTATTGTATGCTGTATATTACAGATGATTGTACTGGCTTACAGGCAATCGAAAGATGCAGGAAAAATATAACTGCAAATAGATGCTTTGGTTATGCTGAAATGAACTTGGAGGAAGAACACACTCTTCTAGATCTTAGAATCTTTCTTCTTTCTAGAAAAAAATGTAAAGAAGCAAAAACTTGTTGCATGTTAGCAGAAGATGCACATGTTTAACATATAACGTTAAGCTTTAGTACGGCAATCACAAGCTGGTTTTCTTATTTTCATGAAATATTGAGCAAGTAAAAGCTAGTAGGGGAACTTATCCTTAGCGGAAAGCTGTCTTTCCTGTAGAAGGTCAAACCTGAGATACTTAAGATGAGATTGGTCGTGTAGTTTATAGCTGCTGAAGCCATTGCTGTAGCCAGTTAGATAAGTTAGGACTGTTTGCGTGAGGGCTGTCCGTGAAGTTATGAAGTGATGCATCAGCTTTCCCTCTGAACAGCACAAAATATTTATTTCAAACCTCTCCGTGCCTGAAGATAAAACATAGATTTGGTGTCACATAGTTGGCAAAGGCAGTTTCAGAATTAGGCATTCTGAATCCTACGTGGCATGCTTTATAAATGGCTGGTTTTAGTCTAAAAACATAGTTGTCATCTTGCTATTATACCAATATGTAAACAGCAAAATGATGATGTGCAAAAATGGAAGAATGAATATAAAACATTTTGTAACAGCTTACTTCATTTCTTGTAAATACTTCTTTTTTTGGTGACATACTAAAATAAACAATTGTAAGTAAAACTGTAACAATTTTTGTGAGCACAGTGATATCTGAATAGAAATGAGGACTGGAAGAGATTCTTAAGTTTAATTTTTGCCAAGAATTTGTCTTTTAGGGGTAGAGGGGGTTAGTTTTTTATCTGTGTGTGTTTTTGTTTGGGGTTTTTTTTTTTTTTTGTGTTGTATTCTCTGTTCAACCCATGATTGTTTTGCGGTTATGAAAGTTCAGACAGATGTGAAAATGAAATAAAATTGTTGTTGCGTGGTGCCTGAAACCTGTTTTAATTGATTAAATATAATCAAGCTTTCAAAAGAAAAAATAGTAACTCTGTCTTTTTCTAGTTAAGAAACAAAATCAATTTGAAAACCACAGAACAAAATAAAAGCAAATTTTTTAAAAACATTCAGAAAAATAATTCAGTCAGTAAAACTATATTTCATTGTGTGTACAGTATTTAGGTTTTACAGGAGGCATTTTTAGAGTTAACAGTTTTGTATACACCATAAGTAAATAGATGAGGAAGGATTTCTGTCAGATACTATAGTGATGGGCTTTAGTTTAAATCCTTAAGACAGATAGATAGAAGTAGATTAACTGGCCTTAGTTATTTTATGTTCCCTGTCTGAGTGGAAACATGTTTCCGTGTTGAGCTAGAGTGTCCTAGCAGCCTGAAGTTGTAATGTATTTGCTGTCTTTTGATGCATCTTGTTTAACATTTGCTTAACATATTTATTCAAATGAGGCCGGGCATTTGTTTATGCCTTATCAAATGAGCTGGGACAGCTCTAGGACAGGAGCAAATAGACAGTATCAGCAGAAACACCTTAAGACTTGTTTGGTGTTTTCTTTTTTTTTATAAGATAATACTTAGCAAAGAAAATATCAACACCAGAAGACATGCTTGTGAAATTAATTCTTAGCCAAACTTTGGGTAAGTTTTACTCGATCTCTTAAAATGTAATAAACTGTAAAGGCTGCAAGAAAACAAAAAAGCAACAAAAAAGCTTAAACCCAAATGAAACTTCTCCCTCTCACCCCCAACACAAAGCAAACCAACTAACTCCACTCTGGGAACATCTAACCCAATGAAATAAATAAACAAACTTAAGGATAAGGCTTCTAGATGGAGTATGATTAGAGTTCAGTTCAAGCACTTAAAAGATAAAGCCCAAAATAATCTATTCTGACTGGCAATGGTTTGGATTACCTTGAATAAAGAATTGTGCACTGTGTAGCTTCTAACTTTAACATAATGGCGATGAATGCATGCTCTATCCATCGCCTGCTCTCATTTTGTCTCTCCTGTTCTTTTCCGTATTGAATTCTGTTCTACCCTGCACTCATCACTGTGATTCGTATAGACAAAAAGTGTACCAAATCAGTAACAGTCTTAATCACAGCTGATACACCATTCTGGCCTCGCTCTTCAGGCATCTTCTGTCCTGTTTTGTTAGCCGCTTTAAGGATTAAGTGCCCAGACTTCCCCTTAGATCTATCTAGCACAGTCCCACCACGTCAGTAGGTCACACAGGTGTGTCGTGGGGACAACTGTGGAAGGTAAATGCAGAATGCCTCTCTAGTGACCCTTAGGGAAAAATCTGTCCATGTAGCCACAATAATTTCCTGTGCAATCTTTGCTTAGGAATGTTTACTACAGAATCTATGCTTAAGTGTCCCAAATGTGTGAAATGTGATTTTAAATATGAGAGTAACCCTCAGAAATTACCTGCTAACGCTATAGCAGTGAGTAGTCTCACATAAACACGCTAATCTCCAGAGAGCACGAGAGGAAAAGATGTCTTAAAAATTATGGTGATTTAATTTTATTTTGCCCTAGAATGACATTCTCCTGAGTATTTGTGAAAATGAAGATGAATATGCAGGGCTACATTTGGTTGATTTCGCGCCAGATGGCCAGTTGCAGAGGCTGAACTAAGCTGAACTGATTGATTCGTTTTTGCCATATTGCATGCTGGCGTTTACCAGAGTTCACATCATTCAAATACTAACATTTTTGGTGCTTTCTCTTTTTATTTATTTTTTTATTTTTCTCGGTTTCTTGGGATGACCTCTGCTTTCATAATGGATTCTTCCTCCTCTCTTTTCTGCCTCAGTCTTTAATGGAATCAGTCTTTTCCCTACCAAAGGGTTGGTTGTTTTTTTGTGGTGTTTTTTTTTTGTTTTGTTTTGGTTT
>VYXH01006281.1:51123-80024 GCA_013397275.1 Burhinus bistriatus | reverse complement strand
TTTTTTTTTTTTTTGGTCTTTAAAAAAATTTAATAAACTGCTCACAGAGATAGGGAAAGAAGAAAATGCAGAGGGCAAATGTGCATTATGGTGTTTTTTTCCTCCAGAGGTTTAAATTTCTCTTGCACTAATTTATCACATGTGAACAGAAAATACAACATCTTGTATTAAAACAGAATTCTTAAAATTCTGTAGTTTCAATTTACCTATTATTCTTGGGATCACTGAACTAGTAATTTAAATTCTCAATGTTCTGACTGTCATGGAGATGTTCCATTAAAAGCTAACGGAGATGATATCAATAGTTACACAGAAATTACTCCAGAAACTCATGGAAATTAATAGTACAAAACCCCTTTCCATTTGTTTTAAGTCATCTTATAGATATTTATAGTAAATTATACATAAGGAATAAGGTATCGTGTGCAAATGTGCACATATGCATCTTATAATTCAGAATAGGTGTCTTTTAGGGGAAGATTTAAAAGATCTAATGAACATCGGTTTTCTTGTTAAGTTCTGTGGATTTTGGAGACATTTCAATAAAATCTTACTATAGTGCCTTTCTATGAAATTGGCAGTACATATATTTTGATTCATTTCTACACATATGCAAAGCCTGTTGGAATATAAAAGGAAATAAGATCTTCTCAAAGGCATTTTAAATTTTGCTTTAAAGTACAATAGTTTGATCATTTTGTAGAAGGAAAAAGAAATCTGAGTATATACTAGGAGATAAATATAAGCAGCGTAGTCTTTTGGCAAAAGAATACCCATGTTTGTGAGAGGAGCTTTCTTTTCACTCGGTAACCAGCCATAACTCTAAGCGTAGTGTCAGGAGCCACCTCTTTGTTAGGCCAAGTCATTTGCAAAGCACAATTCCTCACTGATTTCATACGTTAGATAATGAGGGCTTTGGAGGGTCAGAGGAGATGGAAAAAAGTGATGAGATTTATACCTTATGGACAGCACTACCCATTGATTAACAGAAGAAATTTGGATCAAAATGTTGGTCAGAAAAACAGCAAGAGATGGCAAAGCCCTACCTTGACAGATGCCAGCAGGGATTTTACTGTGGACCTGAAAGGTACTGGGATTTTGCAGAGAGGAGTTTGGGGCGTGCTTGTTACGCAGGGTTGGACCTACAGATAGAGCCATCAGCTTAATCTCTAGTATGTTGCAAAGTCCACCCAGTGCTTTATGGGACAAATCCTTCTCTGGCCAGAGCAGCTGACCTGCGTGATTGACACGTGCTCATGTGGGGCTGGGAATCCTCCAGATTACTTCAAAACAGATATTTATGCTTGCTGGTTGCCGTAGGCCAGATGATTTCTTCAAGAGCTACACTTAGGGAGGGCAGGGCTGTTCTCATGTCTCCAGTTCAACTTCATTGCAGCTTGGTCAGATACTCCCCACCAAAATTTGCTTCCCTCACCCAGAGAAACCACGTGGGTTCCTCTGCTGCAGTGGGTGATGTGGAGGCAGGATCACAGCTTGTCCAGGGCTGCACACCTCTGCTCTGAAACACCGGCTCTTGGTAGCCCCAGAGCTCAGGCGCAGGCATGCACTGCTGTATGTACTCACTGACGGGGGTGGCAAACGGGGAGGGTTTTTTGAAGTGTAGAAACGCACATATGAACAAAAATACCTAGAAAAAAAACCCCAAAATACCTAGAGTATTATGGATTTATTCTTCAGACCCCAAATATTCTCTGAACTTTTTCATATAGTTATTTTACCAGCTGGCAGAGTGAAAAAGGTATAGCGCTGAAGCAGCCAGTCCTAAAGTTTGCCATCTACCTCACCCCAAGCACCTCCTGACACTTGTGCTCAAAGATGCATGGTGGGTTTGATATACATTTCAACTTTTCTCAAGAATTCTCTGCACGTCTTTGTCACCTATACCAGTTCTGTGAGTCAAACAGAGCAGTCAGAAACCCAGCCTATAGGATTGAGAAGGATTAAAAAGGGTGAACCTACAGTACTTTATTGACCTAGGTCCTCACATTAACCTGATCTGATCCTTTAATTACTATGAATAGAATAGGGCTTACAGTCCTACTTAATAACACCCCATGCTTTTTATTCTATAAAGAGCTTTCCTATTCATGTGGCCTCTTCTTTTCAGATTTACAGATTTGTAGCAAGAAGGAATGCGTGTTTTTTTTCTGGCACTCCAGGGGAGAAAGCTACCTAATGTGTATGTGTGGGATACTGGAAAGCATAACCGCAAACTTTCTGTTTGAAAAAAGTTATTGGAAAATCAGTCCTCATTCAAATTATTTGTTATTTGACAGGAAAAGGAGAAAATAGAAAAGGCAACCAAAACATAAGATCTTAATTTTATAAAGGTAGTAGAAGGAGCTTAACGTAATTTCTATGTTAATCGGAACTGTAATCAAAGTAGACATATACTTTTCCCTCTTCCCATGCGCATTTCCCCCCTCCCCATAGGCTCAGAGAACCAGCACGTTACTGTAATCGAGGCAGACTGATATACACACATATGATCATATATATGGGTGATATATGATACTATAATTAATAACTGGTATTTTCTCTGAATTCAAGAAAGCAGCTGCAGCCCACTGATAAGGTACTTTATGAGACTAAAATCAAAGCTGAGCATTAATGATTATAATTTGTTGGGATCGAGAATGGTGAAACAATCATTTTATTTCTTGAACTGAACTGAAATATGAGTGGGCCGCTGGGTTAAAAATGAAAAGGGGATACAGGTTGTGATTAAGAGCCTAAGACATTGTGCTAAAAGTGGTATGAAAAGTAGGAACAGTCTCCCTAATTTTTATATGAACATATTATGCCTAGCGTTTTATGTGGATCCACCCAGAGGCTGGGTTGAGGGAGCAATCTGAATCTGTTTTTGAGTTAAAGGTGGAATGAGTGAAGTAGAGGGTTTGGGGATATTTAGGGGGGAAGGAAGGGGAAAGAGAGAAGGAGAAAGAAGAATCTGATGGAAAATATTTGTGTAGGTGGTGGGAAGCACCCCATGAAAATCAGCTCTTTCTCTTTCAGTCATCACTTCCAGTATGATTTGCCTGAGCACAAGATCCTTTCACTATCATTATTATAAAAAGATTATAGTTGTATACTGAATTTGGAAGAGAAAGCGAGTAGGATGTAGATATTTTAGCATTTTGAACTATTTCTGCTTATTAAGGAACAACACATTTCAGCATTTTTTTAAGGCTAAAACTTGATTAACATGCAGCAATGAAAGTGGTCTAATTTTATTTCACTAAAATTGCTGTAAATAACACTGTTAGTAAAATAAATACTGAAAGAATATGGTATTTGACAGCAAAGATGTACTGAAAATATTTTATCGTAATTCCTTAGCTTTCACAAGACAGGTATTGTTAGGAGCCAGTCTGATTAGTCTATCAAAGACACATCGCTGCCTCCCTCTCCCCCACCCTCCACCCCCTCGAAGATAGAATAATCTTTACTATGCTTTTAAGGAATAAGGATTTAAATTGAAGCAAACGGTGAAGCTGCCAAAGCATGCTTATTATTGACAAGTTATATGAAAATGATTGCTTAAAGTTCCATCCCACAGAAAGACAGACAGACAGACAGAGGTATATAATCCCTACTTTAGCGTTATAGTCTTTCTCTCTGCTGTTGCTTTATATGGCTGTAATCTCAAAAGACCATTTATTAAATGTGAAATATTGTATGTTCCTGTAGCCTGCTTCCTTGATTGTGTTCCTAGGGCCTTGTTGGGCAATTGATTACTCTGTGCACCATCCTGCTGCTTTAGGTATTAATGGCAAAACCCCCATTGTCTTCAGGATTTAGGCCCTTTATGATTTTTTTAAAGTTCATTATATTTTGCAAGCAACTGAGTTTAAAATCTGTGATTGGAAAGACTTACCCCTCACATCTTCCTGTGAAATGTTTTACCTTTAGAATGAAAAAGCATTTGGAAACTGTAGGATGGTTTTGATCTGTGGGATTAAAAGGAATCAGTACTGAAAATGGATTCACATCATTTTCTTTTTGGGTACCCAATACATGGGGGGAGGGGGAGGAGAGAAAAAATAACAGCTGATTTAATATAAGTGGGCTGAATTCCCTCTCCTGGTGGGTCTTTCAAACCTCCAGTTTCTGTTCTTGCCATCGCTCTGTGAATAACCCCCTCCCCTTTTTGTTAAAAGGCATTTCCTATGAAAGCCTACAAAAGCAGCTTTCAATCTGATTAAGCTTCTCCCATAAAAAAGTACAAAAATAGGGATACATTTGGGTCAGTATCACCCCTCTATTCAACTGCCTTAATTTGCCTAGGCTACTTACTAAGGACATCGCACATGAACACGAAAGGATCCTATGGTCATTAGGAGCTACCCAAAATTTCATTTATGAAATTCCAAGGGGCAACAATGACCAGAACCCCAAACCAAATTGTTGGAAAGGCCCGAGCAGCTTGGTGTAGCTGTGGGCTCACTGCTGCTAGGTACCAGTTTTCCAGCCTTACCTGGAGTGAGCTGTTGCTTGATGGAGGTAGAGGGAACAGTTGTCCCATGAGATCCCCACCACTGGTGATGTTGACCTCTTGTGTTGCCTCCCGTGCAGAGGGGCAGTGTCTTGCCCTCCCAGCAGTGAAACACTGCTCTGTGGGTCCACTGCCGGAGCTCGCTTGCCAATTTACCCTCAATTAAGGCAAACCATGCCCCACCTTACTCTACCTACCTGTAAAATGGGTACAGAATAATTGTTTCTGATGCGGTTTGTGAGGGAGGTTCAGTTCCTGAAAAACTTCTCTGGTGTTGACTTCTCTCGACATCAGCATCGGCATCTCTCACTTGCCCATTTATAGAAATGGGTATAATATTTGTCTCCAGCAGATAAGTATGTGCGTGAGATATTTGTGCAGCAATTTACAGAGGTTCTGCGATAACACATGTAAACATTTTAACAGGGCAGTGCTGAAAAATAAGCTTGAACTGGAACTGTGATTTGTTTCTGCCCTTGCAAGGGGTTTGTAACCTTTCTTAATAATTTTTTTCTTTAGTACATGGCAATGTTGAAATGTAATCTTTATTACTAAATGAATGAATGACTGGTGTTGCTTAGGGCACAGGCTAAAAACTGTTTTCATGTGAAGCCCAAGTATTGTTGCTGTTGCAGTTGTCCTGTTGTTTTATTAGCCCTGAACAATGTTGGACGACTCTGGAAATCTAATAATCTCCTAAAGTGTCTTCCCTCGGTAACATCTTAGACAATGGAGAGTAGATTCTAAAAATACTGTAGAAGAGAATATTATGATAATTGCTTTCAAAAACTAGAAAAAAAATGAACAAGTAAAAAAGAGGCAGACTGCATAGAAAGGAAAAAGATGAAAAGATACTAAATGTTAGTTTTCAATCACTTTGTGTCTGTATTTATGATTTAATCTCCTAACAACCATGTTAAGTACAGCATAGGATTTCGTGGCTATATCAGTGCCAGCTGCACGCTCTTTTTTCCTGAGGAGAAAGAGAAAAAATTAAC
Source organism: Burhinus bistriatus (assembly GCA_013397275.1). Taxonomy (NCBI): domain Eukaryota; kingdom Metazoa; phylum Chordata; class Aves; order Charadriiformes; family Burhinidae; genus Burhinus; species Burhinus bistriatus. The sequence continues at coordinate 74,510 of VYXH01006281.1, read as the reverse complement.
CAAAAATGTGATATGTTTTACTCAAGTTATTAGCTGAATTCTAAAAAAAACATATTTTCTTTTTTTATGAAGGCCATCAAACATATTTAAATGGAAAATGGTTGTTTTAAATATTATAACTGTTCTGTATATTCCTTTTATTAACTAAGCATCTTATGATCTCTGAAGAGCAGAAATGGCCCTCGAGACAAAAGCATCTTTCCAGTATGTGTGCGCGCATGCATGTGTGTGCGTCTGCCTATATGTATATATAGATAAGCATGTGCACAAGGCAAAGAGCTTCACAGGTTTATAACTGGAGAACAAACTCTTGTGGTGTTCATTTGATTTTTAAAAGCAGAAAACACGAGTTGTGTCTTCAGAATGTCAGAATGCTACAGCTTTTTTGCTATGTAAGTGGAAGATATATTTTTTTAATTATAATTTTTTATACCAGTGACTTTTACATGAAGCAGCTTTCAGATGTTTTATGTTTCACATTTATTTAAACAATCATTGTCTCTCTCAAAATATTTTCCCTGAAACCTTATGTACAGGTAATAAAAACCTTGTATTGGAGCAGGTTCATCTGATAATAGAAACACAAGGTCCTCTGATTATGCCAAAATGATATTGGAGAAAGGAGATTTTATTAACCGACTTAGAATGAAATCCATAACATCTATGAGCTTTCTCCCTTTCAAATGGACCAAAAGCTTCATTAGAGAACAGAAATATTTTTTTAAAGGATACATACTAGAATATAAAATACGTTTAAATTGAAACCTAGGGAATGAACTATAACTATTAAATTTCTTTGCCAGAAAGATAATTTTTAATTTTACTTTTTTTTCTCCTCCATGTTAGCATCTTGATGCAGGCAGCATCTACATGCTAAGACTTCGGGCAATTCACTCTCCTGTTTTAAGTAGTTTGAGAGGTAACCTCAGTTGACAGAGCATCCGAAGAGCCAGGGTCAGTGCTACTGGTTGCCGTACTTCTAAGGTACCTTTTCTTCTTGTGTCTTTGCACAGGGCAGTAGTACCTAGATTCTGCCATCCACATTAGGCTTTTGAAAAGCTACTCTTCCTGGTGCTTTTGATGTGCATTTCACCTCAGGAAAATACTTGTTCCAGAAGGGATTTGGCTTGGCATGTTTCTATGCAGGAACAAAAAAATGAGCGTTGTTAGCTATGTTCCTGTAGAAACAAGGAGGTTTTTCATCCCTGTGTTTGCAAAGGCAGTTGCCCACTAGCACTGGCAGAAACTTTTTTCCCTCTTTGACTATCCGCAGGGTGACATGTCAGCAGGAGCTGTTGGTAGAGAGTTGTATATAGGCCTCTGCTTGCCTAACGGTTGCTTCTTGCAAGAGCATTTTGCCTCAAATTGGACTCTTTCTGGTTTTGTAAGGCAGACGCTAGCAGAAAGAAGATACACCACTCTGGGGACTGTCCTTCAGTCTTTCTTCCTTTGGCTCTGACACATTCCCCTTTCCACTTCCCTGAAGGGAATCTAGCTTCCCATCTAGGGCCTTTACAGGACTTCCCTGTGCACAATCTGAGGAGGAATCCCAGGTATTCAGGAAGGCTTTTCCCATGGCCACTTTACTCTGACCTATTTGCCATTGTGCACAGCATATTTTCCAAGCAATGTTGCTTATGGTTCTCACGTCAGAAAATGAATTTTTTTTTTTTCCCACAAATATTCTTAGCAGTGGTACTTATTAAATTTTTATTTCAAAAGCTTTTATTTGAAGAGATGAGAATAAGTGACTGTGTTCTATATATGAAAGGGTATTTTTGCTTAAAAACAGACCCTAAAAGCCTTATTACTACTGCAAAAGTTTTAATACAAGCATTTTGGTCAAAGCCTTCAAACACCTAAAACTCTACAAGTCAGTAAACAACAGACTTCTCCCATAAAATGAGATATAAAAGCCCAGTACTTTCAAAAAAATCAGTCAATAAATCAGGGAAATCCATATTTAAAAACAAACAAAAATAAACACCAAAACTTTGGCTTCAGTCTGTGGTGATTAAAAATAAGGCCACTGTGGGGAAAATGTGTTGATCGACGTAGTGCATATGGTTGTGTGTTGCTGGAACAGAAAACATCAAAAATTACTTTATTTTAAACATTACAATCATTTAAATCAGAAACAGCTATCTTGTAACTGGCAAAAAATGAAATTGGAAGAAGAATTTTGTAAAACTGACATACTAAGTTTGGGACTTCTTTTCTTTGGAGATATGCTATTCTTTTCACATGATTTCTAGCCTTGCTTAAATACTGAATTCTCAACAAATTCAACAAATTACCAGATTTTGCAGATGACACGCAATAAAATATGAATTCTGAATGTCTGCTGCAAAGGTAATTTATTTCAGACAATTGGATTATTTTGACAAAAATAAACCATTTTCAGCAGGAAAATAGTTGCTGTTTGCTGCTCAAAAATGTATTTACTTAAGCAAAACTTATTTTCTGTTACATAATGTATTTCCTTCAATTTTGAATCTTTGTACATTGCATTGCAAATATTTGCTTGCGTCTAACTGCTAGATTTAGTACGGCCATACAGAGTTGCAGCCTTACATATTTCCCTTGCAGTCATTTCCGGGGCCTTATTCTATAGATTCTGAATATACTTTCAGCAATAAATTAAATTTCCCAGCCGAGTAAGGCCTTCTCAAATAGGCCTTGTTACAACTCCCCCTGACAATATGGTAAGAGAATTCATAAACTACTCGATCTGCCTATATTTGTTCCGATACCAGTGAGTCCCCACTATAAATGGAAACAGCAGCAGCCACACTTGCTTTACCAGACAAACCTTTTTTGACACTCGGGAGCTAAGTTTGTCTTTACTGCTGCAGAGCTGCGCTATTTGAAGGCAGGACTGTGGTTATTGAAGGGTTAAAGCCAGTTTTGAATTTGAGTTAATCCATATGCTAATCTATTTTAAATATCCCTGCATAACTACCAGTGTATTTTTAGCGGTGCAGTTTGTTGTTCCAGTTGCCAGCTATTTTTGATGACACAACAAAATAGGGCAGAATATAGTTTTAAGGTTTATTTTGGCCTCTAACTTCAAAAAGGGCAAAATCCCCCCTTGTCCAAGGATATTTTTGATTTGAATGGTCTATACCTGCCCTCTGCAATCAGGCAATTATTGTAAGCAGTGTGATGGGCCCGAGGTATTAGCGCTGAGAACATTCCTGTTGTCCCTCGGGTTAGGGATTGTTTTGCAATGATCACCCGTCCTGATTTGAAGATTGCATGACAAGACACTATTAAAGTAAGGGCAAGGAATTCAATTTCTCGATGTCATTTTGCCTGGCCTGGTTTTGAAAATAGGTCACTGTATGCTATCTGGATTTGTATATTATAACAGCACCTGCTAGCATTTTCGTAGTGAAGGGTCTAGCTGTATTTTCATTATAAACCCCTATTTTCAGGGGTTTATAGACTGTAACTTGACCATAGAAAGAAGCTTCTATCTAAACGGTGGCATGCAAGGTCTCTTCTAAGGAGCATGCTTTTTACCCTGCAAATCTCAACAGATATGTGTTCAGCCATTTCTGCAGGAATGAAAAACGAAAACATATTTTCAGCTGCAATTTGGTATCAATAGTAGATTCCATAAGAAAAAGATACTGTGCTATGTTTATCTTTTAATTAAAATGATACCTAAAAGAGCTGGATTTCTCATGCAAGTCTTAATAAAAATCTGAGTAAGTATAGGTTGTAAACATTGGTGACTAGGCATGTATATTTTAATTATGCAAATCCACATTAATAAATGCCCTTATATAAAAGAAGGATTTACCAGGGTCACAAACCGGTGGTCTGAAAAGCTTGGTAAATAAATCATATGGATCTGAACCTCAAGTTTATGTTTATATACTTGTTTACACCGCTTTTCCTCATAACATGGAATTGTTTCTGAGGGAGTCAGCATCACTCTGTGCCCTAATATTTTAAATCATGAATAGATTCTCACACAACTGAATCAGCACAGCTGTGCAAATGTATGTATTTAACACTGATTAAATGCTTCCACCTATACATTGAAATATCTAAACCAAAGTCCCTTGCTACCACTAACTGTAGGGTTTTGCAGAATAGCTGTAGAGGTGCATTTCATCACCTGCCATACACTTCCTAACGCGTTTTACTTTTTGTTTTTAATATGATCAGGAGCAGCCAGGCAGCAACAGAGCAAAATGAAACTTCTTCTAAAACAAAGATAAGAAAATATGTTTGAGTAACATTAAAGGATTGGCTGAAGACTGCGGATGTAAGGAAATTCAGGGTTAATGCTGCTTTGCTTCATTTGGAAGTCAACCCCATTGCGCCTGTTTATTGCAGGGCTCTTCAAACGGGGTGATCGCACAACGATGTGTCGGAGGCTGCTGCAGTACCCGGGGGGCTGAGGCCAGCCCCAAACTTTCAGATGGCCGAATTCACAATTTCCAAAATTTTTTTTTTGGAAGGGAGGGGCGCCAGGGAGAGGAAAAGGAGGAGGAGGAGGAGGAGGGTCCTGGTCAGCATCGCTGGCTGCGGCCGTGCCGTGGGGTTCAACGCAGCACAAAAGAGAAAAGCGGATAAAACTCCAGCACCCGGGACTGTGCCTCATTTTGGCTAGACATTAAGATTCCTAGAGGTATTATTTTTACCTAGTCCTCGAAATACTCACCGGTAAACCAAATTCCCCCATCCCCTGCAAAGCCAACAGTTTGCTACTTAAATGGGTTTAGACTTAATTTTAATGGAAGTGAAACATAGTCGACGGAGGCAAATTAAAACCATATAATTTTGTAATCTTAGTTTAGCTATAATTGCGGCAATAAAACAGTGGAAAGAATAATTGTGGAACATATGTTTGTGAGTGACATTATCTAGGTGACTTCCCTTTTACGGCAATGCGCTGCTGTCCTATTTGTCTCCCCCTCCCTATGCATTGGAATGACAAACCTGCGAGCCCGGAGTTAATGCTGATTGCGGCAGCTGCTTACACACCGAGTCTCCATGGCAACCGGCGACGTTGCCACGCAACCGTATTCTTTTAGGGACAGGGAAAATGCCCAAAGGCTTACTAAAAATACATGGAAGGTGGTGGGGGGGGGCGGCGAAATTCTTAAATTTTCTTACTACTGTTAATGGGTGTAAGGGACGGTGCTACTGCTTCAAAGCAGAGGTCGCGCAAATAAAAAACCAGCCCCGACCTTTCAAAAATTGCTTGCCGTTGCTTGAAATCTCGAGCTTTATTGACAAAGATGACTTTTGATCGATTGTAAAATTGGTAGCTAACACGCGGCAGCCCTCGCGGACTGCAAGATGCAGAGCTGGCCCATTGCTATTCCGGAGGGGTTGAAGGTCAGCCGAGAGCCATCAATGCCGTATCGATCAGCGGAGCTGAAAAATGCCCGTGTTTACAGCTCCTCGCACCGTGGGGCTGCGGCCCCAGCCTCCAGCGGGCTCCGCCGCCCCGGCACACGCCACGGAGCGAGCCATCCTCCCAGCAAAAGTGACATCACTTCACTCAGCTCAGCTGTTTCTGCAGTTTTCTATAAATAGCTAGATAAAAAATTGAAGGCTGCTTTTGGAGAATTTAGCCAGCCAATCTTCTGATCATCAGCAGACAAGACAGGCTGTGGGGGCTTTTTGTGGTTTGGGTTTTTTTTTTTGTTTTTTTTTTTTTTTTTTAACCCTACTAATATTGCTTTGCAAATTCTTCTTCCTAATATTTAGAGCCTGACCCCGAATAACCACAAATTGTGAATGGTATACATGGCTGTATTCAGGATCATCCTGGGGTAGATATTTAATTCATCATTCGTCACTTCTCTAGACGTTAAAATGTGATCAGATAGAAGTGAGGGGGGGAGGGAGGAGAAAGGGCCGGCATTGCTGCATGTGATGTGCAGGCCTGGTGTTATGCTGATGTGGCATGTTTGTTGAGCTCGGAATCACCCCTACCTGCAGAAACCCCCATGTGCCAGGCTCCTGGGTACCCCCCTGAGTTAAACACACCATGCACTGGAGTGAGAGCTACACCAGGGCTCTTGTTGGTTGTAATAGCGGAGACAAAGTATTTGAAGGAAGCAATTAGAAAAGCAAACAAAAGCACTGTTAATAAGCACACTTCCTATTTTTCCTTGATTCTGATTTTGCCACTCTATTTCTTAATTAATTCTGTAAGATAGCTGATGAAAGAAAAACATCATCTGGCCGGTCTCTTCTTTCTGGAAACAGTAGCATTAAAAAGGTGCAAAACATAGAACAAAGTCTTGAAACTGTCAGAAAAAAATGTACATTCTGAAAGTTTTATGAAGTTTTGTAGACCATGGCAGTTCTTGTGGGAAAAGGAGAGGAAAATGAACTTGTAAACATAAGAAATAACAACCGGTCCAGGTGGAGAAAAGCATGTCCTCTGCAGGCTCCATCCACAGGTAACCTTCACGGTGAGTTCCTGTTGCTTGCTGTGCCTTTGCCATCCCTGGGATGCATTCCCAGGGGGAAACGAGAGTGTGTCAGGGAAAAGGAGAGTCTCACACAGCCCATGAGCCTCGCTCAACTCTTCAGTACTCCCTTTCCGAGCGCAAGCCTGTGCTCAGCATCACACAGGATCAAACCGCAACTGTCCCCATCCTCGCTGATTTGCACAGGGAGCTGAAACTGCTTGGCAACAGAAAAGATGAAAGTACTTGTTTTTCAGAAAAGTTAATGGCACTAGAAATAGAAACCAGACGGTTCCTTGAAGGCGGGGAAGAGGGGACCAGCAGGTTTTCTCTCCCAACTGCAGTACTGATTGCGGTGCAGTGGGTATTGCAGAGTGAAACACTGTGGCCTGCGTAGCATGAGGGATTAGAGCAGAGGACTATAATAACTCCTGCTGGCCTCAAAATATGCAGCTTTCCCTTAGCAAAGAAAGTGCGAACAAATTGCAAAATGTATGCAAAATTATTGGTATATAGGATTGGAAAATACATTTGTTCTCTACAGAAACTGATCTGTAAATGATCCTGCATGTAAAATTCAGAGTCTGGTCTAGGGATGGAGATCAGTGAAGGCTGTATTCTTAAACATCTTTTGAGTATCTGGGTGCACGTGATCCAAAGCCAAGCTGCAGCTTTTTATTGAAATATTTCTGCTATGGTTAATATTTAGTCATTTTGAATGGTCAGTACTGATGCTTCAACTTGGGAGGGGAGAGGAGGAAGGAAAATGGCAGAATGAGATAAATCCAATCTATCTTTTCTGCAGAGTGGGCCAAGCAGTAATTTACCCATTGGTTGAGTGGAATGTAAATAAAACAGGAGTGAAGAGGCAAAAATAAATGAAACTTTATAACCTGCTGAATTTCATTTATTGCAGGAAAACTTGTGGTTGAAAGATAGACTTTAATTTTGCCCAGAAACATGTTAAAACTTTATCCAACTTCCAGAAGAACTACTGGAGAAGTACTACCATAGGAAAGAATCCCCAACAACAACCGAGTTAAAATTATTTACTGGAATTGCATTTAAAAAACTGAACTCTGTTTTAAAATAAAATTATTAAATTTTGCATATAAATAAATGTCAGACCCTTATAACTTGCTGAATTTTTCAGTAATGTATTTATTTTTCAAAAATGTTCACCTTCTTCCATTGTCATTAAATTCCGTAACATTTTAAATACTGGTGGTTTTCACATATATATCTTTCACCGTGAAATAAAGCACACATAATTGGCGTTTTCGGTGCTGAATGAACTTGGTGGTCTTCCTCTTAAAAAAACAAATCACCTGTTTGGTAAAGTCAGAATAGAGAGGGCTGAAAATAAAGAAGACCTTCCTACATACCTAAGCCCAGCATCATCTTGTCTTATAAGTCAATACAGCTCGTATGTATTGAATACTGAAAAGCTGGACAATTGTTTTTATTATCTTTGCCTGATCTCAAGCCAAACCCCTTCTGGGGACAACAGTCCTGACTCTGCATTCTGTGACCTTTTCAAAATCTCATATTGAAAATCTGAGTGGATTAGCCAAATTTGTGAATCACAGGCCTGCTCACTAAGTCAACAAGAGCTTGCTTGCTAGTTTCAATGGAAGCAGGAGCAAAACCGAAGCTGGATTGTGCTCTAGCAAAACTCCATTTGACTTCAGGTCAGGATAAAATTTATTCCCATCATCTTTATTGTCCTTTTATGTCTTTTTACTGACAGATGGACAAGGAGCTTTACTTTTTCAGAATCCTTTCAAAAGAAAGGAAAGGTGAGTTCATCACTTTTATTTCTGAGCATGCAAACATCATATGTGTAGGACATCCTCTCAGTCCACTGCTAGAAGGAGGAAAAAATGACTTATCGTGTGGGTGAACACGGCTCAAGTGTTTGCTGGTATGATCAGACCTGGTATTTGTCTGGGGAAGAGAGGGGGAGTGCCCCAGGGAACAATTCCCCAGACCACCCTGAACTCATGTGCAAGACCCTTGAAAATGCTGCTGGGTTCCGTGTTTTCCCTCTCCCTCCCTGGCAGGGCAGGGCAAAGAAGAGGTCTGAGAAAGCGTGTCCTAAAACACTGTATGACAACATTTGGAAGGACAAGTGGATTCCCTCTGTTGCCTGTAATCTTCTCCTTGACCTTATTCTTTAAGGTATTTATTTATTTTTGTGCAGTGCGGTTTTCTCTTGCCACTCTAGTAACCAGACTTTGAGGATTTCTTCAACATCAGAGCCTGGCTGAATAGGAACAGGGTGTACCTGTGCGTGCACAGACACACACCAGAACATCAGCAAGCACGATGCTTTACAAGGCTGTTTATTAGTGGAACTATACACAGAGCAGCTACATTACTGTTAAATATCTGTTTAGTATCTTAAAACTGAAAACAATAGCCTGTCTAAGGCTGATTTTTTTCTTTTTTTTTTTGAATGAGATGAAGCCTTTCATAAAAATTTCTTCTTTATCATTTTGTATGTTTGTGTCAAAATATCTCAGGGCACAAAGCCCAGCGGAAAGCCAACTTAAAAAAAAAAAAAAAAATCTTTGTAAACGCTTTCATGACAGTGAACCATTAAATCTCCTGAGTAATGTAGGGAAGGGCTGGATCATGCCTAGATTGCTCTTTACCCAGAATGCACCGTTGCCTGCAAAATTCTGAATAAAGAGACACACCTGCTAGCTAGCTGATAACACTCTGGGGTCATTTCATTGAAGAAACTGTCAACCAGGAGGTATTTAAATAAAGCCACAGACGAATTCGCGACCTGCGCTACTGAGACTAAAAAAAGGTGTTAAAGCAGAAAGAGAATGCAGATAAATGCACATTCCTTTGTATTGCAACAAAACTTCTCCATGTAAATCAGCTGAATGGGAGAGAATGGGGAAAGAATGTGTTTCTCCATACAGTAGCGGGGAAGTGAGGTGGTTCAGCTGCACATCTGGCTACCGGCCAAAGCAGTCGTGTGCCATGCTTGTTTGCCTACTAGTGCTGCTTAGATTGGCAAATGCCCATGCAGTTTGAAGAGGGCAGGCGCATGACTGGATGGCTGCCAGTAAGTGTGCGGGACTGATGCCACTGCTGGACGCCATAGCCTGGTAGGAATGAGGAATACAAAGGCATTCAATAATCTGAATGTCCCTTTGCTTCAAGAGAGTGGTGCCAGGCAGCATTTAATGAGAGATTGCTTTGTTACAAAGTCCTCGACATCAAGTGGGCTGGTGAGCTCATTAACCTGACTGCAGCAAATAAAAAAGGCGCACTCAGAAGACTCCCATGATAGCGTACTCAATAGTGTAAGAGTCCTTTGCTTCCTTTATGGTGATCCATTAGCAAGCAGCAGTGTAAACACCATAAAGCAAGCCAGTTTTCTGATTGTTCAACTAAAGTCTGTTTTCCCTTGGGGATTATGCCACCAGTTGATGCAGACCCCCCCCCCCCGCCCTCGTTATCTACTACATAATGACCCTCTATGCAATGAAGGATTTTCCCATATTTCTTAGGAGTGCAACTGAAGCTAAGGAAACTACTGACAATTCGCAACTCTGAAAGACGAAAGGCAATGATGTAGGGCACATCAGAAAATAAATAAACCACAAAGTGATGCCAAGGGGAATGGAAAATATGATTACACTTATACAACTTCAGTTAGAACTTATGAAAATGCTATGCATCTTCTCTGTGTCACCTTTGTTCCTGTTTATACAGGGCTCTGTATCTGTAGGAGAGGCAACCCACCTTGCTTACCTAACTTGGTTCTCTTCGTTTTCCCCAAGTGCTGTTTGCCCTCAGGAAAATGCATTATAAAGTAGCACTTCCAGAACAAGTGCCTACTGTATCTCCATTCAAAACACAGCCCTTTGCTGATTTACTAATCAAAGGAAAAAGAGGGAAGAAGCAAATCCCCAAAGAATTTCCCCTTTCAAAACAAAGGGGAAAATTCCTTGTTGTAGTTATTCCATCTAATCCACTGGAGCTACACTAGTGAAAATGTTTTTTTCAACACCTAAAAAAGTAAAATTAAAATATCTGTGTTTAATCTCCAGTAACTGCAAAGGACTATGGCTTCCCCATAAACACCCAGCAAACAGAACTAGAAAAATAACTAAATAAGGTCAACAATTTTTTATTTTTTGGCAGGTAGGTGATCAGCATGGATCCAGTGCACACTGGTAGTAAAGATTTTTGGTTACTTTGTTGCTCAGTGAATGTGCCTTTACTCAAGTATCTATCTGGCAAAAAATAAAATTAAAAATCCTATTAGGCACTAATTAATACCCTTTCCAGAAGAATTACATAGTAATTACAGAGTTAAGATGCATTCTGTTCTAAGTAATAAAATTGTTTTTAATTCTTTAACAAATTGCAGAATTCTTTAATGATTTTCAAGGTGCTGCCACCAATCAGATCCCATTATAGGATCAGTTTAAAGTCCCCAAGTGGTAGTTATAACACCACTGTTAGCGTGTGACATTGTGGGAAAAATACCAGAGGAAATAGTTTGACTACCTCTTCCTACCTTTATCTACTGTAGGACAAAAAAATTAGTCTGAATTGTGTTTTGTCTGCAATGCTTAGACAGTACTTCACATTTTTAATTAAAAGAAGTTTTGTTCTCTGTTTTCATATGTTGGTTCCCACCCTTTCGGTCAGCAAAATGCAGTCTAACTGGTGCAAAAATCTACAGTGGGTAGCTGTAGTAGGTCAGGTGCAGCTTGTTCCAGCTGCTCTAGAGACTGTGAGAGGGAAAAAAAGGAAATGATATTATCCCTTTTTTTGAGATTTTATGCTCTTAACTTTCAGATATGAATGGAGGTGGCATGCTGGACTGAGTCCAGTGAAGGCCACCAGGATGATCAGGGGGCTGGAGCACGTAGTGTATGAGGAGATGCTGAGAGAACTGGGTTTGTTTAGCCTTGAGGTGAAAAGGCTTTGGAGGGATCTCACTGCTGTCTACAGCTGCCTCATGGGAGAGCGTAGAGAAGATGCAGCCAGCCTCTCTCTGAAAGGTGCACAGTGATAGCAGAGGAGGCAGCAGACACGGGCTGGAACATGCAGCAGACCTATTAGACATGAGGGTGGTTTTTGCATCTTTTGCACCATGAAGGTGGTTATAAATTTCAGCAGGTTGTCCAGGGAGGTGGAATTGCTATCCTTGCAGACACTGAAAACTCAGCTAGAAAAGACCATTAAGTGACCTGATCTGATTGAACTTGCTTCATGCATGAGGTCCAGTTGGGTGTCCTTCAGACCTCCTTTTCAGCCTAAATTACTCCTTGGTTCTGTGGCTGGTCTGAGGTGCAGATCGGTCAGCCACAAACTGAGATCCCAGTGAAGAAGGACTGGCCATTGTGCAGGACTGACTGGGAACAAAGAAAGATGGCACCACGGGATTGCTCCAATACACAAGTCACAGAACCATAGCTCTGGGAGGATGCCATGTTTGCGGGGCTTCACAGTGTGGTTCTATCTCTGGTAGCAAGTCGTCTGCACTCATAAAAAAGGTTACTAAATGCAGGCAGCAACAGCACCTTGTCACTACAGTACCAAACACTTGCATGTGAATTTTTCATTTGAGTCATGCAATTCCTGATCCAAAGGCGGTCCTTGAACTGCAAACTCCTGGTGAGAAGACATTGCCAGTGATTTAACCTGACAGTGTGCTAAGATGAAAATCACTAGACCTGCGAGCGCTCATAATCAGGCCTTAAGCACAATGCTGGAAAAGAACAAAAGGAGTGGAAATGTAAGAGACTCAGGGCCACCACAGTAACTTTGAACTGAACACTGTAGCAGAATGTAGCTTTTTTTCCTTTTTATGCCACGACTGGGGCTGGTGTTGAGAACAGTAAGGAAAAGAGTATGATGAAGTTGGACCGACTGCTGACAGAACAGGAGAAGACGACAGGAAGAAGCCAAGCTACCTCGGGAGCAGAGGGTTGCTCTGGGAACTGCTGTGTGGCACCTGACCTGCAACAAAGTTTGAAAATGAGGGGAAGAAAGCAAGATAAGCTTTAAGAAAACCAAAATGGATTTATTATATTAAATACTACCCGTGTAACCTTTAGCCCAGCAATAGAAAACAAAGTAACAGGCATTATCACTTTTGGCAAGCAGGATAAAGGCAGGTACTAGGCACAGCTAGATTAGACCCAAGATTACATATTTTTCTCTCCGTTCTCTTGCTGCTGTTACATGAATGTCTCTCCCTCAAGCTTGAACATGATTATGTTGCAAAGCACCCTATGCAGCTCCTCTGAAAAATAGCATGGATGTTTGACTATGCTGAGGTAACAACTACAATCATAAAGGTAAAAGTCCAATTCACACATGCATTTAGGAAACTGCTTCAGACAGTCCCGAGAGTAGAGGGGAAAGTCCTCATTGCTGCAGTGTATGCGGCTTTTAGCTCCTTTGGCTGACTTTCCTTCTACCTTCAAGGCATATTCAATCATTTTCACCGTGCTGAGCTAGGAGTGAAGACAACTGCCTGTTGTGTTTAAAGCTGGACAAAGGATTTTGAGGGAAGGGAGGAAAGGATAAACAGGAAGGCTCAAGAGTCACCCTAGCAATGCAGGGCCTGTTTCTCAAATGTTTGATGGACCAGCACTAGTAAAGGAGCAAAGAACTCTTTAACCCTTCTCACAAAACTTTGATTCCTTTTTCTCTGCTTTGTTTGCCTTGCCAACTAACCTGATCGCACAGAAAGCAGTAAGAGCACTGCCATCTAGGAGCATCCCACATCATCACTTGTGCTGGGCCAATGAGCACTGCCTTTTAAGCCTTTCATTCTCCAAAAAATACTTTTAAAGGTGGCTACATGACTTGGTAGAGCTTTATGATGAAATATTTCTAGGATGTTGGCTCAACTCATAGTTCTGTTATCATCCAAAGAATTGTCAGACTTTGTAGCCAGTGTCTACAAAGCAATAGACAATTCTCTTCATGAGAAGCAGAACTTTCCTCCATGTAAATCATGCTGTGATGCCAGGTTGATTGCTGGGCAGAGACAGTACAAGTTCATGGGAAATTTTCAGCTTAGGTTGTTTGACCATATAATGTCAGGATTCAGCAGTGCAGAGGACCTATCTAAAATGGACAAGTTTCAAAAAGGGTCAGGGTATAATATCTTCCTGTGCTGCCTAGACACTGTAATACGTGTGTCTCCTGCAGCTGCATCCTCAAGACTTACGACATCCTTCTGAATTCTGTTTGTGTGCTAGTTCCGCTCTGGGAATTTAATAGCACTTGCTGGCTGTTCAGTTATAAAACAATGTAGGAACAGCAGCACTCCTCCACTCCACAGTGCTGCTTATTTTGAGGTTCCTACTTGTAGCAGAAATATGTGCTGAATGGTGTAAGGAGTTGAGAAAGATCATTCTGAAAGGCAACCTGAGCTCAGACTATTTTAGTGAGCACAGGTATCCTCTGCCCCTGTTAACAGGGTGGTTTTGGATAGGGTTTTCAGAAGTCCAGGAGAGTGCTACTACAAACACAATGTGCATTTTGTATGTGAACAGACCAACGTTACTTTGATAGATATCTCCTCTGGCCCAGATGCACTGAATCATTGAAAGGACAGAGGGCCAGCCAACTGTTTCAGAAAAACCTTGTCCTCACCGGAGTTGTTTTTGTTTCATTCTTCTTTCTTTTTTTGTTCTTTTTGCAAGTAGAAAAAAGTGGCGTCCTTGGTTTTCCCAGCCTTAAAGTACTGTAGAAGCTAGTGTGATAGTTTATCATGTTAAGACAAAACACAGTTTTTCATTTCTCTGGCCCTTGTGGCCCTCCTGATATTTTAGTTGTTTATTCCCTTTGACCCCAAATATACAGACCCACTTCATGCTCCCAAAACTTCCAGCCAGAACCTGAAGTCCCTTGCTCTCCAAATATCAACAAGCTGTCCCTCTCTAATTATCTGGATTTCCCATGTGTGATATCCTAGAGCCTCCTTCAACACTCGGGCCAATGCATGTGCATCATGGAGGAAGGAAGGAGTTCAGCATGCCTGCAACAGCTTTTCACAGTTACTCAAGAGCTTCAGTGGCAGGGGCTCTTGAGATACAGTAGATGGGTAAGACAGAGTAAGAGGCAGAATAGTAATTCTCTTTTTTTGAGTACTCAGTGATATTTTTATAATTCAATGATTATTTAAAAGATCACATGAGCTGAGAAGTTATTGAATATACACATGGCCTGTCTTGATAGTTAATTTCCAGATGCACATTTCACAAATTTTAACTGATTTTTTTTTTTTTTTCCATCTTGTATAAGTTTGCTTAAGATAATTAAGTTTTGGGTAGTGTAGGACAACATTCTGATAGAAGAGGATTTTTTTCCCTCTTACGTTTTGCATCTGGTAAGGTGAACATTAGACATTTTTCTTTTGCACCGGATAAAATTGTTTCTGCAGCAGTGGCTGGTGGAGCAAACTGAACACAGATGAACAGCATTTGCTCAATTCTAAGTAGGCGGTATAAGATAGCCTTTTCAAACATAGATCAAATAGGTGATGTTCATCTTTAACTATTATGCCATATCTTTAAATAGGTGGCAGACGCGATAGGTCTCATAGTTTCCAATCACAAGAAGCCTAATTTTGACCTTCCTAATGCCATTTATGGAAGGAAAAGATTTAAACTCCTTGTGATCTAGGGTAATTTCCTCCCAGGTCTACACGTTGTTTAGGAGCCATGAAGATCACTAGTTTCTGGCAGCACAAAGTACCCAGCACATGTGAGCATAAACCCAAAATCTATGTTTTTCTGTCTTCTGTGCCTGTAGAATAGAAAGAAAAAGCAAATCTTCACTAATGTGACTTCAATTCTTGTCTTTCTTTAGCTTCACCTGGCAAAGAGAAGTGGACCTGGTGTGACTGCAGCTTCTCTCACAGCCTCCAAGGGCAGAGGGGACACTGACTATACAGGCATGAGAAGGTATAGTGGGACACTGGGGCCCAGCTACCCTGGAAAAACAGTGTGGTTTTTCATATCCAAAGACGCTAAGGTTAGCCTATTTACCTGATACTAGTTTTGGGATTTTTTTTTTGTGACTGTGCCAAGAATCACACAACATTCTGCAATATTTTGAATCTTGTCTGATGGCACTGATTAATGGCTGGAGATGCTGGTTCATCTCACATGTTCGGCTGTATGTCTTGTCTGAAGTTGTTCTTCCATGCCATGAAAACACATTACTGAGAACTGCTGGAAACACCAACTTTCACCCTCAGACAGGTCGTTCTTGGCCTGTTTGAATTCTTGTCATCTGCAAGGACAAGATTGGATGCCAATATGCTTTTTGAAGTAGTAGAACTTCTTCATAGCCTTAAGTCTGTTCAAGAAAGCCTAGATAGTGACAATATTCAGCTATTTATTTTCCCAAATCTAGAGATAGCAGTCAAGGCAGGCAGACAGGTGAATTTCTGCCTGGAAAATGTTGTTTGCCCCCTTTCCCTCCCCTTCTCTAATGTATTGATAAACCAACCCGGGTCAACACCAATAACAACAGGGCACTGTACAATAGAGTTCATACAAAATTCTGGCCCCACATCTGTCTAAATACAAGGGATGAGCTTACTGTGCCCCTCCTCCTAAATCAAGGTTTTTTGTGATAGTTAATTTGAACCTGAATTTTGTTTTTTGTCACTTGGACAAACCTTCCCTTGCCTGCAGTGGCGTGTTGTTTGAATTGAGAATTGAATGCAGACAGCAGGGTTTGGTCTTCTCTGGTTAACGCAGCAGTTAGAAAACCATAGCTTTCCCAAAATTTGGCACAAAATACGTATGCGGTAGTATTAAAAATGGAAGGAAATGTAGGAGTGGTAACTAACTATGAAATTAGCAAAAGAAGAAAAGAACTGTAAATAAAAATGTGTTTTTTTGAGCTCTCTGCTAAGTGAAGTGGGGAGGTTGAAGAAACTGCATGTAGCTGTGAGTCAGGAGAAGCAGCTGCGTCCTGTAGCCTCTTCCCTTACATCCTGCCATGCCATGCCGTCACCTATGCCTGCCACAAGCACAGCTCCTACTTCAGCAAAGTGGGAAAATAGATTTTACTGTCCCCAAAATACTCTGCTCGCCAATTGCCACCCGATTTTGAGGATCCTGGTTGCCTGGGAAACATAACTGGGTGTTGCTGTGGAAACTCAGCTTTGCTGACCACTAGGTTTCCCCGCTGCCGGGCGAGGAGATGGGGGACTCTCTTCATCTGTCTGTGCAAGCAGGTGACAGGAGATGGCTTTGCCACTGGCACTATCAATACAGTTGCAAAACAGTGGTAATAGCTTTTACTTTCACTTGTTTAAGCCTCCTCTGCTGTTGACTTTGGAGGGAAAAAAAATGAGGATAATCCATTTAGGTAATAGATTAGAGGAACAAGTCAGAGTAGGAGGAGGCATTTGTTTATTTGCTTCAGAAAAGTTTCTAAGACTTTTTGTGCACAAATTACTTGGAAAAAATGAACTTGAAAGCCTCACAAAATGTACAATTTCACATTGCATTAATGTAAGCTTTTTGAAGTTAGTATAGCCATTCCTTTGCTATTAATGTCCCTGTGTACTCAGTCAGCTTAAACCGTTCATCTCATAACGAACATATGCTGTCAGTAAAAGTAATAGCTGCTGCAGCACACATTAACTCCTTGTTTCCATGACTCATGCCAAGTAGAAATGGCATTGACCATGTTTAACCCTGGTTCCATATTTTGGGGCAAAAGGGGTTAAGAAATATCTGAAATAGAATGCTGTAAATTCCTCGATGACCTCTGCTGGCTTTGGAAACAGAGGGAGAATAGTGCAGCGGCTAATTTTTCTTTCTCTTTTAAGTAACAATTTGAAAAAAAAGAAACTATTACAGCTCATATTGACATCAAGGAAATAATAATAATAATACTTTGCACTTATATGGCAGCTTTTATCCCAAATTTTCAAAGGATTTTTCAAACATTAATGGTATACCACTTTATTCTCTGTTGGCAAGGTGGTCACGTGGTGGTGTGGGAGCTGAGGAGACATAAGGCAATTTATAGGGTGGTGGGACACTAATGTAGATTTTAGGAAGCGATGCAACCTACTGACAACAGCTCTATGGCTAAGTTGTGTTTAAGATAGAATAGTCTGTCTAATCTATCACTGCCATGGTTTGCTGCAGTAGAAAGGGACAAAATCTCCTCTGTAGTCCATTGATCCTACTGCAGATGCTACAGAGAAGGAAACCAAGTTTAGGCTGATTTAGTGGTATCTCTTGATCTATTTACTTTAGCAGATGCTGGTGTTGTTTTTTTGTTCTTCCACAATACTTAAAAATACATGTAAAAATCTGTAGGAGTTCTGGTATATGTGCCTGTGTTCACTGAGGGCAATAATAGACTAAAAATGCAGAATAACTTGAATAATTGTCTTGTTCTTTTACACTTTTAGAGCTTCCAAAATATTATATGCTTGAGCTTACTCAAAGAGAGAAATTTTGGCATGTCAGGGAAAATCTGTCTCTCTCTTCCCCTCCCTTTTTTTAATTGGAAAAAGTACTTTTTTCTCACTGTAATAAATTGTCAAAAATTTGATATTCAAGTGAGGAAAGGAAAAAAAGATTGATCTTTGCTACTGGAAAGGTGACATATAAGTACCCCTTGTTTTAAAATGCACCCGAGTCCGATTTACAAACAGCTAGTGCTCCGGAGGCATCTCCTAAGTGACTTTATGGAGGTAAGGAATACTAAGTTATCCGAGGCTCACAAGAAACCCTGCCTTATCTGTAACTAATATAAATCAGAGAAGCTCTGATGAAATCTATGGAGCTACATCAATTTACACGGGCTGAAAATCGTGCTCAACTCTTCCCAGACAAACAAAGGCATGAAATTCCCCATTTTCCTCCACAAAGGCAGATGCTCTGCCTCCTTACCTGCTCCATTTGTTTTAATGAGGTGTTCACAGCAAAGCGTAAATGGTACCATTTAGACGTCAACATTAAGCATGGTCATGTTTTAAGACTAACACTTAAGGAAATTAAATGCGTAATCTGAGCTAATGTGAATAGTGTATGACTGTTGTTAAATAAAGTTAAAATGGACAAAGTAAAATTATTTCAAGTGCCTCTAACGAAGGCGTGTTGTATATTGTGTGAGTTATGGCATAATCTTTGTATGCTGGAAATTCATCCATTCAGATTTTTAGCAAGAAAACAGATGATTAAGAAGACTATGTCTGTGCCATGGTGTTAGCTGTTACAACATTAGTATTTGATATGTAAAATGCTAAAGGTGTGGAAATACTGTATGTTATGGAAATGTAGCTTTTGGGGAGGGACTGTGGCTGTACTGTGTGTGCAAGGAGACAGGGAGGTGCCCTGTTTTGTGCCTGTTTCATTCCCTCTGTCCCCACACATTCCAAATGGAAGTAGCAGAGACGTGATTTGGTAGATTTACCCCAGGGATGTACGCAGTGTCGTTGACTGCACTGGGATTGTTCTAGATTTACTTCTGTGTGAAGCCAAAATCGGGACTAGCTAATTTAGCTAAGCATGCTGATACGAAATGCAAAGTGAAATTGTAATCACTTGTGTTTTTTCTTGTACCGGAAAACTGCTGGAGGCCTTGCAGGGATGGAAATGTTAGCAGTAGCAACATAGCATTGCATATCTATCTATCTATCTATCTATCTATCTATCTCTCTCTCTCTCTCTCTCTCTCTATACTATTTCTGGTATAGTGGTTTTAAAACTGTTTTTAGGAACTGATAAGGCATACCTCTGGTTACTGGCTAATCATGTTTATGAGGTCCAACTTTTGATTTTTTAATGTATGTATATCAACCTGAGGACAAAGTTAGAGCCTTTGCTAGACTCAAGAAAGGCCTGTATTCATGGGGAAAGCATTATGACAGATACAAAAAAAGTATCTGATTTAAAATCATTTTCAGACCTTTATACTACCCTTAGGTTAAAAATAAAAAAAGAAAAAGCAATGAATAAATTAGCAGCCACATCTTCGTTCCAACAATCTAATTTCAATAGTATCGTAATAAAAGGACAAAGGTCATAGATTAAAGTATTGTAATGGAAATGCAAAATCTATATCTGCTTATAGGTATAGAACTGTATTTTTAAAGATATTACTACTTGTAGTGATTATAATTTGAGCCTAGCATCACTAATAAGAAAATATTACTTTTTCATTCTGATTCAAGAACCAATATTTACAAGTGTGTGTATATGTAAGTATAAATAAACAGTTAACAACTGCACTGAGAGTATCTGCGTGGAGTTCTGGGTCAGCTGTAGTACTGTTTGTCTAACGCTCTTATCAAGACACCTGTTACAATTTAATTTTTTTCTCTTTCTCTTAGTAGGGGGCAAGTAATAGACGCATGATGTGGCTAGAATAGGAAAACAGAAATATTATTTTCCTGGTTTCTGCCAATATGTTAAAAATGTGTCAAATTTATTATTCATAAAATGTCAAAAATATCCACAATGCTTTGCTTAAAATCACAGAGAATAATGCAGCTCATACCTACCAAAGTCTGGCATCCAGAGTCCTCCATCCTAAATAAACAATCCTGTTATACATGGTGAGAGACCCCAAAGAGGCTTCTGCATCAATAAGTGCAGAAACTTAATCTCTCCCTCCGCAGAGCAGATAGAATAATTTCCTATACCTTGATTATAAGAAGTTCTCTTCCTTATGCCTACCGTCCCTCAAAGTTGGAGGCAAAAATGCAGGGAGGAGGCTGTCACCAATACCAAAGGTATTAAACTTTTGCCTGCAATATTTTACGTGTGGTTATTTAAAGGGAGATAAATCATAGTGTCTTCCCACAGTATCTTGTATCTCTCACTTCCCCCCCACCCCATTAAAATTGTTTCGCATATGGTTGAGGATCTATGCAAAAATAACTGACATTCCCTTCACCTAATGTGACGGTACGTAACATGAAAAAAAAAAGGGGTTTAACTTCTGTCATTTCCTAACAAAATACTTAACAAGCAATTCATGATGCCAAGGTAATGCTGTAGGACTCTCTCACCAGAGCAGAACCATGATAAAGAAATACCTGAAGGATGCCAGAGCTTTGCGTTCAGGGGATCTGTTCTGTATTGCTCATCAGGCAACAGATCTGGGGGACATGAGAACATGGTTCGGTGGGAGGACTCTTCTTGTCTTCACCTGGGAACAAAAATGCTTGCAATCCTGCTCTATCAACTGTCAGCTATTTTGCTGCCACTGAAGAACAGTGGAGAGAAGAGCAGCCTTGGGCCTCCCAGGTTGTTTTCATGCGTAGGATTAGAGCCCTGTGGTGTTGTGATGTCTTGTGGTCACTCCTGGTTCTCTTCCCTGAATCTCCCTCACTGCAGTGACGTGTTTGAGAGCAGAGGTACATAAACTATGATGTTTGGGTATCGTCAGTGGCACACATGCTGCTTCAAAACCATACATCTGTACTGCCTGTAGAAAAAATTGGTCCTCCTGAGCATGCACAGGACACAGGAGCTGCTACTGGCAGCGGCTCCCAAAGTAGCTCAACTTGGGAACACCTCGTCTGGTGCGTAGCAGAGGTGCACAACATCTGCAGGTCTTCGTCCACCTTTGTTCTTGCACTCTCAAGTCTCCTCTGTCACTAACAGGACTGATCCCTTACTCTGAAGTGCTGCCTTTGCGAAACAGCTCCTCATTTGTCCTGGTTGGTTTGGAGAGGGAAGGTGGGCAGAGGCCCACCAGCGTCCTGCTCCTGGAGGCCACAGTAGAGGAATGACAGTGAGCAAGGAGCAGGAAGGTGGCAGGGAGAAAGGGGCTGTTTCTCTTCCTGGCTACAAGACTGTTCTGCCTGTGCAGAACTGCCTTGCCGGTGACTAGAAAGGAGCTCTGACTTAGAGATTAAAGGTGGAAACCATAAATCAGGCTTATACAACCTTTTTCCGGGAACGAGCTGTTTCCAAGAGGCTGCTGTAAACGGATGCGTGTCCATGGCAGGGTATGATGCCCAGACGAGGCACACGCTGCGCTGATGTTCAGGCGATGTTTGCTTCAGCCTGGGTCTTTACTGGCCTCTCGTGAGCCAATCAAGCTACTTTATGAGCCACAGCTATAATTTGGCCTCCTCTGCCCTCCTAAATGTACCTTGGGATAAATACATTCTGGAGATCACAGGAAGTCACAAATTTGTGTGGTAGCAGCTGGATCTGTCTTTCTTGTCTTCATGCATTTCATGATTTTCAAAGCTAAGCAGATTTGGGCCTCATTAATGCTTGAATGCATAAAAAAATAGATATTGCTCATAGTACAAGCTGCAGCCAGCTATTTTCTACAATATATCAGTATGCATATATCTTTGTAATCTTTAGAGAGCAGTGTTTTGTATAGCTATAGTTAATTTGAAAATATATACAACTCTTCAGACTCCCTTACACAGAGGGCCTACTCCTTCAAACAAAACTGTTAAAGAGATGTTTCCAAAAAGCTAGCATTTATTCTGCATTTATGTGAGGGAAAGGGAGATGTTTTGGGGTTTTTGTTCACAAATGTGGTTCACACTAAATGATTTCAAACTCCTTCAGAACAGGAACGTGCTGTGTTCATTTACAATTTCTTCTCATGAAGGAACCTCAGGTGGGAGTATTTCTCACATCAGTGCAGAAGACACAAATCTGAGTGTGTGCATGTGTGCGTGTGTGCACATGTTTTAAAGGAAAGCTGACTTTTTCCATAGAAACTACTGTAGTAAACCAGCACTGTGCTCTGTGCCCTGCTTGGCCTCATCTTTCTGTGCAATCACACAATTCAGACAGAAAACAACTTGCACATCATTTTTGGTGTGTTTCTCTCCCGGTGTTGTTCTGTTCTTTGCACTGTATTGCTTAGGTATTCCAATTTGTTTTTAAATAGCTTGTGGATATGGCTTCTCCTTCTTCCCTTGGGATACTATTCCACAATCTAATCGTTCTCAAAATTAGAATTTTTCCTCCATCCCAGGTGTAAGACTTTGTTTATAAAACACTGAATTCACGCAGTAATGTGCATGATGCAGATGTTTCACATGGGGACATTTATGTGAAGTGCTTCCATTGAAAAATGGGGATAAAACCAAAAGACCTTATTAAGTGAATTTACAATATATGATGTGTAAACATGCTTTTATTTTGCAATTTCACTACAAAATTAGCGACATATACAACTGTAATACTGTATTGCCACATAAAAATAAATTACCGAGAATTGTATTTTTCCAAAGCTTAGGATCACAGCAAATTAATTAAAATTCTTCACACAAAAGAAGGAATTTCATAATAAGTTTTTATAAAATATATGTAAAGTACATTTCAACCTTTTAAAATTTGTGACTGTAACATGTTTTTTCTTACTTTTCCGCATTTTAAATAAGGCGGCAATTGAGATCTATCAAGTCCATAGCATATATCACTGTTTTTATTCAAGAATTCTTGTGAAAACAAAGCACTTCCTTTATTCACAAAAATCATAATTGCAACATACATAAAACCTGTCAAAGCTCCAATTTCCAATATTCTAATGAATATCAAAAGAGTCCAGCATTTCTGACTTTGACAAATTGCAAATGAGGTTTTATTCATTAAGAGGGCTGCTAATGTTTATTTAAATGCAATTTACTGTTGCATTATTGATTAGCTACTGCAAAATTATCTTACAAGGAGCACGTGTAGCAAGAAGATTTCAGGTTGAGAAAGGATTTATCTAGGGAAGGCCTGTAGGCTTGATTTAGGCCCCAGGACATGAGAGTTTTAATTTATCTGGAAAGAAAGGCCTGGTGGAAGGTTTGCTTTGTTTGCATTTAGACAGCAGATGAAAGGGGTTTTGATGTTGAGCTGGGAGAAAATGGCTGCCACTCTTGTTATTCACAGAGAGAATTGAGCAAAAGAAAAATCTATTATAGGGGGCAAGATAAAAAAG
>VYXH01006281.1:0-51110 GCA_013397275.1 Burhinus bistriatus | reverse complement strand
TCCCCCCCCCCCCCCCAATCATTTTTAGCATCAGACTGTATGTGGCTTGTTATTCCCTGAAGGAGAAATAATAAAGAAAATGTTGCTTGTTATCTAAAATCTCTTTTAAAAAATCCATATCACATTTATTACTGAGCCCTCACTTTCAGTGCCATAAAACTCAAGCGAGGTTGCTGCATCTGACCTGAGAGTACAAATTAAATCTGGGCCTATATATTTTAATGAAACCCAAATGTGTAATGTTTTCAGTGTTTCCCACCATAAACAGACACTTTCTGGCAATGTCTCACGGAACTAATTGATAACAGCTCGAAGTGCCGGAGAGTGATACAGAGCCTCGTTGGCTTCCACCTTAAGGAGGGAGGCATTTGTAGTACTTACGTGTTTTAGCGCTGGTTTTGTCTACAAGAATCAATTAGTCATGTAAACCATGAGCGTGAATCCTATCCTTCCTGAGGGGTGCTGCTGCCAGATTAAATAGGACTCAAGCAAACGCATAGCAGTGACAGAGATTTAAGAAATTAAGGGTAGTCACCCCATCGATCTAATGAACAGAAACCGCGAACACAAACAATGCCACTGGATCCAGTGGAATCCCATGAGCGGAAGGCTTCTAGTCCTGGAATAAATTATTTTAAATTTCCAGCTTGAAGAAAATGTGTTCAACAGAGCAACGTGCTGCTTCAAAAGGCATAGTTCAAGTACACAATATCAGGACCTGAATGTCCTTTTCTGGACTCATTACAACCTGACAGGGCTTTTCATTTCAAATGACAATCAGGAAAACTTGGAAAGCTCTCAGCCAATTGCAGGGAGGTAGAATGATCCTACTGAAATTAAATCTGAAACTCAAATATTACACCAAGACCTTTCAACTTGCTCATTATTCCATTAAACCAACTGTAAAGGCGCCATTCTTCATCTGAAATGAGTTTAGAAAAACTTTCATTGTGTGACTTGGTCCACAAATGAGAGTGACAGGAGCAGAATGATATTTTCCTTCGGGGTTTATACCTTTAGTGACTCTGATGATGATGACTAAGTATCAGTTCTGACAAGCTGAAGGTTAATTACTTACTCTGTGTTTCAGGTCTGTCAGGGCAGAATATCAGCATCGATTTATTTACCAAAAGTCAGGAGTATTTGGTATTTACTTTGGGCATAGAGAACCATTGTTTTAAAGACCCATTGTCCGTCTGCTACTTGCCTGCAAATGCTTCTCTGTTTCCCATTTCTGCCTCATTTAAATTTCCCTCCTTTCCTCAACTTTCAAGGATCTCTTGGTATTTTCCTCTTCACCTTTGGTTCCTGGCAAACAGTAAAATACTTCATATCACATCAGTGAAGGTCATGAGCAATTAGAAGGTTGAGATAGAAATCAAAATAAATGGTGTAATTTTGAGACGGATGAATGCATGCATGGTGGTCCATTAGAAAGTACAGAAAACCTTAAATCACATTGTTAATGAAAAAGTCTTCTTCAAAAATCAGGTAGGTGACAAAAGTCTTTCCCCGTGAATGTGACATATTTGGATTATTAACTGCAAATGGTGAGGAAAACAGATTAGGTGGTGGTGTTGCTGCAAAAAGGAAAGGGATATCTGAAATGTTGCAAGTGAAGCATTACTTGGTAAACTAGGTCTGGCCTTCTCAGGTTTTTCCAATTTCTAATTATTTTGCAGACCGCAATTAAAACGGAAACAAAAGGTTTTGGGAAAAGGGGTCTACTTATATCACAGAACTTTACAGACCTCTGGAGCTTCCCTAGCAGCAGTGTTCACACCTTCTTTCTGACCCTGTCCTTCTTGTGTCCCAATATCCCTCTGTCTCCTGTCTTTTGTCAGCAATTAGGTTCCCTCTCATGCTTTTGTGGTTCGTCTTTCTACTCTTCTCAGAGATCCTCTCCCTCCCTGATACGTGTGTTTAGTTTGGCTTTATTTGAATGTATTTAATTAAGCCTGAATTTCACCTGGGTCCCGTTGCAAACAGACATCAGAATTCCACTACCATCGTATAACTAGAGCCACTTAAATATGGATGCAGTGTCCCATTTCCGTCTTGTAGTCTCTAGTATCCTCTTCTTGTTTGTTTACTCAGACTATATATAGAGTTGCTCTTTTGTTTCCAGAAAAAAAAAATCCTTTGCATGCATTATCTATCCATAAATCCTTTTTTTGCTGTGTAGAAGCCTACAGCTACAGTTGGAGTCAAGTTATGCTGAGATCCCTGATCAAAATATGCATACTTCAATAGAAACATCACTCATTAGGACTTTGCTCTGATGTTGTCTGTGACAAACATTTAGGGACTGTTTTGTTTTCTGTATGTCTGACTTTATTTTAGAATCCGAATTTCCAGTTAGCTACTTGTATATTTAGTCCATTAATAATCATATTGAAAAATGCCTTCTATCCAACTACCAGCTCATAAATAGTTTTATTCTTTTCTTTCACATTTTCAGTAGTCCCAACCTTTAATAGAAATGTGCTTCTATTACTTTAAAAGTTTGATGATTATCCTGGTATGTACTCAAGTCCAGGGCTTGAAAACAAATCTTGTTTCTTATTTTTTTTGCCCGGCATCTTTGTTCCAAAGACAAAGGAGAACATCTCTCATGTTACCTTCTAAACCAAAAGGAGTGTTAAAAAACCCAACATTCTGTATAAAATCAAGTAGTTTGACATCTATATAAGACCTTGGAGAAAAATGCTACCTGTGTATGTTGAGTCTCAGTGCTTTGTTCTACTTTGAGTAATTTACCTTGAGGATTTGACATAATAGGCACATAAAAAACTTGGTAGAAGGAATGTAAACAGAAGAACTCTACAATACAAGGGTACAGAAATGTAGGAAAAACAATTGTACTGGTGGAGCATTGGTCCTGTGTGTAAAGGACAGCTTAGAGTCAGATCAGATAAATAAGCCAACTACCATCACCATCTAATGCAGGATACCTATGCTAGGCCTACAGAGGAAAAGTATAGCATTAAGACTATACTATCAAGTGCCTGTTCTGGATTTACTCTCAGGTCTGAAGGGGACCAGAGAGGCTCTGAGGGTAGAGACATGAACTCTGGTACAGTTTATTTTCAAAAGGAGGGATTATGTAGAAGTGGTGAAGTTTATTAACAAGAAATTTAAGAGGGATTCGCATGGTAAAACACTGATAAAATGCTTGTGAGTAGCACACAAATAGTTTAAAGATACTGTCATGGATTCAGCAAATATATGGTAACTATCACAACAGACTCTGGAAAGACAAGCTCCTTTCCCCCTCCCAGACTGGCATGTTTTAAGCAGTAGGAAATTAACAATGAGATGAAGGACATTATTAAATGTAAGAATTCCAACTTCCAAATTGAAGTTCTGTTCAAGTGAGGGAAATAGAAAAAAAAAAAAAGAAAAAAAAAAGAGAAAAGCTCTGGCAAGTAGGTGTTAAACACAATAAGGCAAGCCAAAAAGGGTTCTGAAGAGCAGGTTGTTAAAGGCGTAAGAACTAAAAATGAATTCTCTTCAAACACATCAGAGACAGGACTTGTGAGATAGTCTGTAGGGCCAATAGATGATGGATATAGTAAAGGAAAGCTCAAAGGAAATAAAGCCATGTAGAGAAGCAAAATGAATTCTGTGCTTCTTTGTTCACTGGGAAGGGGGGAGGGAGGAAAGGTATACCAAAAACTTTGTTTACAGGAGAAATACTGGTGAAGAGGCAACATGATTTTTACAGAACAGAGTCATCTCTCAAATCTGTTCCAGTTTCTCAAAGGAGTCACTGGATTTGCAGGCAAAGCTGATCTGATGGAAACAGTCTGCATAGATGTCTCCAAGTGCTTCATCAAAGGCTCCTAAAAAACCCAGCCTATCATGCTCTAATGGCCATACAATCATACATGAAAGTCCAAGGGTAGGCACCTACCTTTGTAATGAGGCACTTGAATAAATGATTTGCTTTTTTTATTATTATTTTTTTTAATTGGTACATCTTTTGCATGGGACAATAATGTAGTTTTGGCTCTGTAGAAAGTATAGATTGTTCTGTTTAAGAGTCCAGCATTAGGCATACAAGACTGGCATGTTTGCCGCTTGATGTCCATACAGGGACACACTTTGATGCATTTGACTATAGCCAGCTGTGCTAATTGCAGAAAACAAAATATCCTTTTTGCCGTGTATGTTTGGAAGTGGGGAATAAACCACTTAGTTCTATCTTTACACTTCACGTGGTTTGATGGGCAGAAGAGCAGATTACCACTGAATTTAAATATTGTTTATCAGCATTCATTTGTTAATGGTCGTGAAGGTATAGACAAGAAATCTCAACTTCATTGGACTAGCTGCTCTTTAAAATCTCATAGTAAAGACACAAATACTGTGGATGTCGGAACAAAGACAGAAAATTCATAATATATAGAGGTACAAAGACCAGATAAAGTAATTGTGAGATCTAAGAAAAGAATACTATTCCCCACTAATAGCAGTAACAACACTTAGAACAATGACAACATGAACAAATCCTGGCTGGCCTGGCAAAATCCAGCATGCCAGACTCCCCCATGATCCACACCTCAGGTATTCTTCCATAACACTGCAGTTATTGAGAAGGTTTTACTATTCTGAGGCAAGAGCAAGCAAATTTCCTTGTACAATCTGATTTCTCAGTTTCATTTTCCTTTTTTTGCCCCCAAAATGCAAGTCTCTATCACAATAACAAAATTAGCCCCTGAAGACGCTAGGCTGGCCTGAAAATTTTCTCATTTGATACTGCTGTTGTCATTTTGGAAATAGTCTTAAAAGAAAATAACATTTGAAGTCATGCCTGTTTATTAATAGAATTTAGAAACTGCAGAGCCTGTATATTTTCAAGATTTATAGAAAGCCTTTCTATAAAGCCATTCACACAACCAGTTATTTGGGTTGAAAAGCAGTCTACGTGAAAACACTGGCCAGGAATAGCAAAGCTTTGCCAGGTTCTCTGTTTCAAATTCTGGTGTAAATTTGGTGACTTCATTGAATTACACTGGGGATCACTCCGGGCTCTCCTTGGCAGCAGATACTCTATAAATTTAATACTATAGCAAACCAAATTCAACATCAGAGAGAGCATCATCTCAGCAAGCCCATGTCTCTTTTTTATAGAGTCTTTTTTTTTTACGTGTGTGTAGATTCTGTAAGATTTGTCTGAGCCTGCCCATAAAAAAATTGGAGTTTTTGTGTGATTGTTTGTTGTTTCTGTCTTTTAATTTTATTTAGAAATTAAGGAACAAACACAATTCTGATATAGCTTGTTGCAACAGTAGCTGGGAAGTGAAAGGTGTTTTGGTGTCAGGTAGGCAGGTACAGCCATGTGCATGCTAACAAATATGATGAAGCTCGCTGGCTTTTCAGGAGTTTCTAAATACTTGTCTGAAAGAAGCTGAGGGCAAAATAAAGGAACCATAAATTATAGCTGTAAAACTATTTCATTGGTGGTTGTTTTGTATTCTTCCATTTTTTCATTTAGATTTCAAGGTGTTAGTTTTACATGTCCTGTGTATCTTCTAAAGAAACAGAGATTTCTGGCAGAGAGCTGAATGGCTGGTATTTTGCCAGAAATACCTCTACCTGCCCCCAGGATTGACACTCTGTCCCTCCTGTCTTTGCAGAACTAATTACTTGGAGGAATTAAATTACAGTAACAAATCGGCATCTCATCGTGATTGGAATCTGTTTGAAGTAGGCCTTTTTGTGACTCATTGTATTTTATAATTCCTTTTAAAATGGCCTATTGAGAAGATCTTAGTAAGATTCATGCTGGTGGGACAAAGTCTGTGGCACACTGCCATTTTATTTTAAATTGCTCTGAAGAATGGTTGCTCTTCTTTGAAAAAAGACTCTAAAAACAACCCAGAAGGAGGATGATGGCTCAGTATTTATTAATTCAGTTTTGTCATCGTGCTCAAGTATAAAGCTGACTTTTCTACTTGCAAGCCTTGCAGACTCCCCCAGGCATCTGAAAGTCAACCTGGCTTCCCTTTTTTGTGGAGACTGTTACAAAGCCTGGCCTGATTTTCCTGTACAACTCCATTGGCTGAGTGCATCTCTGGTAGAAGGGTAGGATTGCAAGGTAACTGCTCCTGTGACCTGCCTTTTTGTCTTTCTCTTTGCCTCTAGGAGATTCCAAGACATTTTTTCATAGATGGAACAAAGTTCTCAGGTATTATTAAAAAAAACACAAACAGTAATTCCATTGGAAAATGCCTATTGATCAAACCCAAAACTTCTCAGAGCAGTATGACAGTTTTGATTCTGCTTTCCATCACTGAATGTTTCCCAGGCTCAAGATGAAACTTGGTCAGAACAAGGAAAAGAATCTGACTCTACAGTTCACTGTTAATGGCATTTATATTAGATAAACAAAGGGAATTGAATGTCATCTCAGAACACTGTGGTGCCTACAGGTCTATGTGAAAAAGGAGGAATTACAGATCTAAACCCCCTACTTTTAGCCTAACACAGTGTTAGCATCTCCAGTGTTAAATGATTCTGTCTGCATCAAGGATCTGTTATTTTGGTAGCAATTCATCTATGATCAAAAAAGAGAGGCATCAAATCAAGAGCTATCTCATCCTTGGCAAAATAAACATTTCGCCTTCCACATGCAAGGATGAAAGAGAGAAAATAAAAAGCTTTGTTGCATGAGGTAATCCAAAGCTCATCTATCTCTGAGATATTGGTCTTACAACTTACTCTACAGTTATGTATTCTCACAAAAGTCTGGACTGGTTCACGTTATCTACTTCGACAAGCAGCTGTCAGACAGGGTCCCCTAATAAAAGGACTGTATTCTCCCACTCTGACTCCCCACGTATTGTCATTTGCTCCCTAAATCATTCCACTGGAAACACTACTCCTGGAACAAGAAGATAATTCCAGGTTAACAAAGGTAGCCCTAGCAAAGACATTAAATACAAAATGAGAGTGCAGAAATATAGTTCCTCAAAGACCTTACTATGGATGTAGAGTTTACCAAGTTAAGGGAGTGTGATAGGTACGGTGCAGTCTTGCTTTAGTAGTCAACAGAGAAATTTTGTAGGAAAACTGGAGGAGCTCCAATTCTGAAGACAATGTTTGGAAACCAGGCAATTCAAATGATTGGTCAGAGCCTTAGACTGTGGTCAGACTCCTGGTTGAAATCTTCTTTCTAATATTAACACTACATATCATTTCATAAATTATTTATCTTCCATGTGACTTAGTTCAGGTTTCATCCAAAACCCACGGCAGCCAGGCGGCCTGGGCTCCTCCTGAATCTCTCATCAGTTGCTATAGCCTTAATATATATCACTTTTCAGAAGGAAGACAGATCTGAGTTGTCTCTGAAACCCTTTCAGGTGGTAGGTTCTACAGATGTTAATACAAAAGATAATAATGGTTTCTAATCATGGGCTGTTATTAATGTTTATTCTCAGTTCATTTTAATACCTTTGTGAGACAGAAGAGTGGGAAACAGCACACAAACAGTCTTTGTAGCAGGACCTAAATTTGGAATTGTGAAGAGAGAGAAATAACAGAGCAAAATGTGTGGCTGAAGTTAGAAACACAAGCAGGAAATAGCACATTGACATAAAATCAGGAAATCCATGAGCTCAACAGCTGAAGAAAATAGCCCACTAAATGAGAAGAAAGGACCTGGAAAGCTGGAAAAAAGTTGGAAGATAAGACATTTGGCATAAAAGAACAACAATTCTCAGTTTCTGAAGCAATCAAAATGCAAAAGTGTAGATTTGTTATGTGGTAACAGCATTCCAATCCAGGAAAACCAAAGAAAGAAACCCACTGCCATGGCTTCCATATTGCATGGGAGGCTAAGGATGGGAGAAACATGTCAGAATCACTTGAGGTGGCATCTGGTGGATCAGGAGCTGCCACTCTGTGTGGTATGCATGTTCCCCGCAGCCCAGATGGCCTGGCAGGCAGCTGCAGTGGCCAAGGCGGTGGCACCGCTGCAAAAAGGCTTGCAAGCACTGCCCAAAAAATTGTTACTTCTGCTCCCATGAAGGTCAGGTCTCTCAGCTCCTAGTCTGGCTCCCTCCCTTGAAAGACCAAGCACCTCAGGGGAGAGGCTTCCCCCCAGGGGTATAAATTTACCCAGTCCTGAATTTCATGAGTAGGTATAAATATACATACATCGCCTTATCCAAAGCTAAACTGTGACTGACTTCTACTGAACATAATAAAACCACTTTTGGGAACAAATAGAAATAGATTGAGTAAAGCTGTAGAGGCAGTTTTATCAGAAAAATAGACCTCAGTGACCTCTTTGGGTTTTTTTTTTTCATCTGTCATTAGTAATAAAAAGCAGAGGTATAATGAACATTGCTTTCTGCAACAAAAGTGTTAATTACTCCTCCTCTCCCACAGAGTTAGCAAAATGTCAATGATGACTGGGTTGCAAATTCTATAAAATATGGTCTCATCTAATTTTACTATCAAAAAGAATCAAATCATTACATAGTTTAAGTTATATACGTCTTTCAGATCACTCTGATTTTTCCTCCTAGGTATAGCCGAATTGTTCTTACCTTAGCGTGGCTGAAAGCAACAATGAATAATAAGGTAGTTTTATCATGCCATTTAGTAGGGAGATAAGAGAAATCGGTTTATTGTTAAAAGATTTTTTTGTGGTTGAGTACAAAAAATTGTCATCTAGAGTGCCTCATGACAAACTGGAAACTTCAGTCTACAAAAAAATCATTAAATAATAGTTAATATATAACTAAGAGATACATTTTGGAATTATAGTCAGACAGTTATAAAGGAGATATTGCTCTTTAATTATTAGTTTCATTGAACTATATGTATGAAAAGCATTATATTAAATAAAAAAAGTAAAAAGAGATCCTTAGTGGGAAGCAAAAAAACAAGCATCAGTTTTGTAAATCTTTGCTTTTCCACTTGGAAGAGAAGACCAACAATAAGAATGAGTGGAATGATATACATTATACTGCAAAATGGCATTCATTCCTGCATAAATTTTTTCAGAGTTTCTTGTTTTACAAACCACAACTGGCTCAATGTAACTGCAATGTAAGAGATCTGTAGAAAAGCTTAGAGAAGATTTTGAAGTGGTTGCAAAGCAAAGAGAACTGATAATGCTTTCATACTAGATTAACAAATCTATTGTTTATTACCTCAATGATACGGCATGCTGTGAGGTGCCTATGCTCATGCAGTAATGATTAGCTAGTTGGCTAACTTCCAGTCAGTAGGGTTATTAACACTATATTGTGAAGCCTCAATGTAAGGTTGATTTTCTTGTACTGTATATTGCATGCAGAAAACTTGTATTAATCAATATAAATTATTCCCCAAACAATAAGACACAGTGGGGGCAAGCAGGAAAGGTTGGAAGTGAGGTGTTAGTGCAAAAAAGCGAAAGAATAAAGAAGGTCACGTGTTCTGTCTCTAATTAATGTTGAAGGAAAGTCTTTGAAAGGCAGAAGTCTAGTGGCTAAAACAGAAGACTGACAAACCAATAACCTGTGCTTTGTTAAGAAGCAGGATTGGGATGTAACCTGAAGCAAATCAAGCTTTTCTCATTGTGCTTCAAGTTTTACCTGTAAAATACAGATGACACCTCCCTCCTATAAAGAAATCATTAATATATGAGATGGTTAACTGAGAAAGCTTTATATTGGACAATAGGCAAGTTGCAGAATTTGAGATATGATATTGAAATAATATGAACGTGTATCGACAAAGTCCAGAACACAAATATCTAACTGATATTGTGGTTACCTTAGTTGGGTTTTATTTCCCTTATTTTTGAAGTAATAGCTTCAGGTGCATACTTCCTGAACTGCTCACCATACCATAAATCTTGGTACTAAGTAGTGTCAATACAGTATCTGACAATATTAACTAAGTTAGGAACAGAATAAGAGCATGTAGAGTTCAAATGGACTATTAGTGCTTATAGCCCACCAACCTTTGGACCAACAAAAAGTTGTTCTCTTTATTTGAACCCATGCTGCTTCTTCTGCTGTGGTTGAGTATTGGAAATCACAAAGAAGGAAGACTAGTCAATTTGATGGGTCAAGTTGGAAGAACTGTGCATAGCTACTGACTTCATATTCACCTTTGTGGACTATCAGGTATCCATTTCTGGCCTCAGCCAGAATGTCTGTGAGCTGGATGTGGTATATACCTCACAGGTGTGTTGTGGGTCAGATGTCTTCAGAGTGTTAGTTGGGTTGATGAAAAGTGCTATGCAAAACATTTCCTTGAATAGACACAGAACCACTGACCAAAGAGGTCCTGGCATCAGGCAGATTTCCATGTGGTTGGAAGACTCCTCAATACATTTTCCTTTAGGTTTGTTTTTGTTTATATACAGCCATGAACTCTAAACTACTTCGGTGAGCTCTTAGCACTGAGCAGGTAAATTGAGACCACGGTGCTTAGTGGTGGTGGTTCTTGGGTTGGATTAGGTGCTAGGGCCAGTCAAAGAAACCATTTCCAGATATGCTTAGCACTGAGCATATGAATGGAATGACTGCCATCTATGTGACTACATAAATATTTTTAAATACTTAAGTAAAGCATGTGCTAACCACAGGCTTAAGCTTTGATTTCACTAAGCAGTTTGCACACACTGCAGCCTTAAACAGAACAATAATTCTACCCTTGTTGGACAAAATATTTCAGTACATGCTTGATTTTAAGCTGGACACATAGACCCACTGCGATCCATGGGACCACTCGTGTGCTTGTGCCTGAAGCTAAGCATATGCTTAATGAACTGCTAAAGTCGGGCCCGACAATAAGCAAGGCTGCCGGTACCCTGAAGGTCCATCTGCTTCCCTGGTATCTAAACCTTGATGGAAGTGGTTTAAACTGACATGTTTTACTTCTCAGTTGGAGGGGACTGAGGGCATACAACACGGTCGGTTTTAACCAGTGTTACCATCTGTCTGGGTTTTCCTAGATGTACTCTTTTTTTCTATCTATCATTTTGGTCTGGATAGAAGATATTTAATTTTTGTAAATCCTAGGCAGAAACATGGCAGCCCTAGGGTCAGTGGTTCAGTTAAGAAGCCATGGCTTGATGTCAACAAGTTGTAAGTTTGTATTTACAGTCACCCTTAAGAAACTATTTCAAAATAGTTTTAAACTATATAAATGACACATGAAGGTGTCTTTTCAGAACTGCAGCTTCTTTCACTCTGTGTAGCCTTAATTGAATCAAAGTAAACTTTTTACAGACAAGGTGTTGCAATACTTATGTTTTGTTTCCAGTTTCCAATATTAAGGATATGAATACTTATATTTAAGCAAAAAACCCTTAAAGAGATGTTTTCTTCTGAATATATGAAGGAACACCAGCAGTCAGAAAGCAGTCCTTGAAAATATAATTAGCTCTGCTGAGCAAATAACAAAGGCTTTGTTACTCTGCCACACAGTACATCTAGTAAGTGTTTACGCATCCCTAAAGCTGAATTACTAGTGAAGCGAATAACTTTGGAAATACAGAGATTATTATTGTTTGCTTCCTTACACTTTTCAGATCATGTAGATAACATGAGGCTGGTGTATAAGGATGGATATAAGTGAAATAGTTTTCATGAATATACATTTACTTTGTCATATGCATATGATATGTGGAATGAAATATCAGATATGAAATGAAAAAAATGGAGAGGAAAATAATCAAAAGAAATATAATTGAGGGAATGAACATAGAAGAAAAGTGGATTTACAACTAGAAAAGTGTAGAGAACAGAGAGCTGAGAAAAGAAAATGGAATGATTAAAAACTAACCATAAAAGTTATTAGAAATACATAAGATGAAGTCAAAGCTTAGCATAAGGAATAAGTAGACACAATTTCTAAAATGTGACAGATAATAAGAGAAAAAAAATTAAGCGAAAACCCAAAGGAAATTATAAATAGAGATGTGGTAGAATCTAAATGAAAAGTTTAAAAATTTGTACGTTAGCAAATACTCAGCTATTACCAATTATTTAAAATTGTTATCAATTTAAAGGATTATCAACGGAAGTTGTAAATTCTGAGGGAATATTCTGTCTTGTTTGATACTATAATAATTTAGGGCATATACTTAAGGTGATTATGTCTGTAATTAAATGGGATTATTCCTGAGCTAAACTTCAGTTCCTCTTGGCTAGCCCTGTGATACCCTACTTGCTTTGTTCTACTCATAAGATGATAAAATGGAAATATGTGGAACTAGTGAATACTGCAAAAATTGTCACTGTCTAGATATTGAAAACAGCCAACTCATGGAAGAATTTACCATGGGAGCTAGTAGATTCTCCATCATTTGAAATGTTGCAATTGAATGGGTGCCTTTCTAAAATGCATCATTTATTCACAAATTATGTGTCTGATGAAGAAATCGTTAAAGACTTTTCTCTGTGGGAAGATTGGCAACCACAACTATTGTGAAGTGAAATACTCTGTTGCTGGTCTTTCAAAATAGCTCCTTGCATTGACACGCTGTTGCAGTGATACCATTTGTGTCAGGATAGAGTGACTATGTAGGCGAGAGCTCCTGTAAAATAGCTAAATCCCCAGTGGCTATGCCTGTCTGTTTCTGTTGCTAGGATGTTCCACATTTCATGTGGTAACGAATGGCACCAGTGGTGCCTATCTCCAACAGCACGAGGAGAAGCACCTCAAATATCTCCAACTGTATTTTTTTAATCATTTTGATCTACTTGGAAATTGCTCAGATACCAAGAGAGGAACATAAAGCTTTCCTTGCCTCTGAAATGGCTAATTTACAGGTTGCTGGAAGTGAGAGTGGGAATATATTACTGCATGTTCTGTTCTTAATGTCTTTCCCATGTGTTTGTTACTGGACACTGGCAAACTTTTTATCTGAACCAGCACAATAACTCTTACGTCTTTTGCTCTTATTTACCATGGTTTAGCTACCCCCAGCACAGCTAGTGTTACTCGTGCTTGTTTCCTGCCTGATAGCTTGTAGATCAATTTTGTTTCAGACACTTATTACATCTAACAGCCAACTCCTCCATGCTTCAGATACCCTGAATAACACCTAGAAGTTCATTACCTCCCAGCAAATCTTGGTAAAAATGAATTTAAAATGGCAATGAGATCCTGTTATCCTTGCACATCTGTACTTCTCTCTAAAGAGTTAAAAGCTTACCGTGTGTGTTAAAATCTCTCCACATGTCAAAATGTTTTCATTTATATAGGTGATGTTACTAATGATGTAACTATATTTTGCTGTCTGTCAGTTTCTGATATATCGGCTTATTTTATTTTCTGGCCATGTTAAGAAGACTGCCCCATCTAAAATGTTATGTGTTCTTGACACTAGTTATAAAAGTAAAACTAAACAGATAAAATAAAGCTTTGCTGCACCCTTCTTCCCTAAATATCACAGCAAAATTGAACACTGTATGAAACGGAAACCATAGAACTCTCTTCTGCCATGTCTCGTCTCTTAGAGATGGACAGGCTTTAATCTCTACAGCAGGACAGCTTCTCCACTTGCTTTTCTAAATGAAGAAGGACATGGACCCTTCTATCCATGTTTATGATGGAACAGAAGATAATATCTTAAATAACTACATTTTACATCATTAGATCCTTCACAGAACAAATACATTTTGAACAAGTGTAGAAAATTCAATGACAGAGAGGAAAAGCCATATCCATATGGTGTCTCCTGAAATATGACTGATTCAATCACAACTCAGGAGGGTTACTTTAATTATATTTTGTTAGTTTATGCTAGAGAGAATGCCTGCAAATGAGGCTTGTGGCCCTTTCGCACTGGTGAGCCCAGGACGTAGGGATGTCTTGTTCCTGCTCTCCTAGTTCCTGTTTCATTTTTTTAATAGAAATATTTGTGTTCCTTCATCACCAGGTGCTACCATGAGATCTCTGCTTTCTGTTATGAAGCTGTCGGGTGATTCTCAAGGTTTGTTTTTATTTTGGTTGAAAACATGACTCTAGCTCTTTGATGGATCCCGAGCCTTTCCCCTGTTGGTGATGGCAGGCTCTCTGTTGGCACCAGAGCCACACCACTTCCCCTTGATCTGAAAACATTTGGGATCAAGTCAGAGGTGCCAGAACGCTGAGCAAAAAAGCAAAAAAATCCAGGAAAAGAACCCTGAGGTCAACAGGGTCATCTAAAGGGAATGCAGGAAGAAGTAGAGAAAAAGAAATCAGTTGCTACTGTGAATCAAGTGACAAGAAGTCTGATGGGAGGTTGTGAATAATAATTCGGAAATCAGTGTTTATGAGAAAAGTTTACAGAATTCCAAGGCAACACATTGGGCAGATGGCATTTTTATCTAACTTTTCCTGTAGTAAAGTGTTGGTGCTATTTATATCTCATAATAATCAATGTACTCTTGATGGAAGAGTATCAGGTCAAGGAATATTTAAGCAAACTGAACACACGTAAGTCCATGCGTCCTGATGGGATGTACCCATGAATACTGAGGGAGCTGGCTGATGTTATTGCAAGGCCACTCTTGATTATCTTCCAGTGATCATGGTGGCTGGGGGAAGTGCCTGAGGACTGGAGGAAAGCAAATGTCACTCCTGTCTTCAAGAAGGGCAAGATGGAGGAACCAGGGAACTACAGACTCATCAGTCTCATCTTGATCCCTGGGAAAGTGACAGAACAAATACAGGAAACCATCTCCATGCCCGTGAAGCCCAAGGAAATCATCAGGAGTAGTCGACATTGATTCAGCAAGAGGAAGTCATGCTTGACCAACCTGATAGCCTTCTACAGTGAAATGATTTGCTTCGTAGATGAGGGGAGAACAGTAGATATTGTCTACTTGGACTTCAGTAAGGCCCATGACACTGTATCCCATAAGATCCTTATAGAGAGGCTGTTGATATATGGGCTGGGTGCGCAGACAGTGAGGTGGATTGAAAACTGGTTGAATGACTGGGCCCAGAGTGGTGATCAGCATCTAGTTGGAGGCCCATGACTAGTGGTGTACCCCAGGGATCAGTACTGGGTCCAGTCCTGTTTAACACCTTCATTAATGATCTGGATGATGGGGCAGAGTGCACCCTCAGCAAGTCTGCTGATGACACCAAACTGGCTGATATGCCAGAGGGTCATGCTACCATCCAGGGGGACCTCAACAGGTTGGAGAAAGGAGCTGACAGGAACCTCATGCAGTTCAACAAAAAGTGCAAAGTCCTGCAGCTGGGGAGGATCAGCCCCAGGCTGGGGGTACATGCTGGGGATCACGCAGCTGGAAAGCAGCTTTGCAGAAAAGCCCTAGGGGTCCTGGTGGACACGAAGTTGAACGTGAGCTATGAATGTGTTCCTGTGGCAAAGAAGGCTAATGGTATCCTGGGCTACATCAGGAGAAGTGTTGCCAGCATGTCAAAGGAGGTGATTCTTCTGTCAAATAAACTTCCTGCGAGTTAGTATTAAAACAACACAAACAACAGAGAGACATTTTGTTGCTGACTCAGTTTTGAGGAATTTGTTTTGGTTTTGTATGTGACACCACTGAATGTTTTTCAGTAAACTGGAGGAGGCAAGGGGAAAATGAGAGTATTTAAATGCAGCAGCATTATACAAAAGCTTAATTATGGACCCCACATATCATCAATTTATCTTAATTTTAGACTTTTGTTTTGTGTTGGATTCCAGCTCTTTGTAACTTATGTTTCTGGGTTGTCCAGTTAACAGGTCTGGATCCTTTTCAGACTACTCCCCCCCAACCCCACCCCAGTTGAATCCCTTTGTCCTGCAGAAGGAACCTGCTCTCAGAGGTGGGTGGTGATACCTGCAGGCCTCCGCAGGTAAGGGAGATACATCCCCCCTACACGCGACACTAACACTCTCCCCACATCCCACAAGCATCTGGCCCTACCGCTATGAGCTATCTCACCTGATAACACTGGATTACCACCCTGTAATTCCTCCCACTTTGCTGTTTACTCCCTCCAAACATTACACACGCAGATGGTGAACATCTTTCCTTCCCCTTTCCAATCGTCATTTGGCCATGCCACAGCTCACGTAGTTAGTTCTTTTTAATCTTTCCCCATAATTAAATGGAAAGCCAATTTAAAGGAGCTCTAATAAAGTCTCTTCTCCTGAAATTAAATATAAAAATAGTTGCTTCTTTTTATGTATTGTAAGCGATTAATAGAGAGTGGGGCCACTTCAGTAAGGACTTCAAACAAATGTGCCTTCGTGCGGTGGTGCCGTTGCTGCTGGGAAGGAAGAGATCTGTTCTTCCTGCTGATGCTGAGTTTTCTCTTTCATGGCCATTTTTCATACCTGCAAAACAGTTTGTGGACTCTTTAAGCAGAGAAGTGGGGGGAGGAGGGAGAGAGGGTTGATAGGTCTACATTAGCTCATTAAAAACTAAAAAACCATTTCTATTTTACATAATTTAACATGGCAAACTATTAAAAAAAATAAGGTGAAAACTGCAACCCCTAGGCATGCGTTTAAAACATCCTCATTTAGATGCTAATTTTGATTCCTAGTGTATGGCTGGTTAAAAAAAAGCCATTAACAAAGGGGCAGATTACTTAAAAGGCATTATTAGGCAAATATGTATGAGTTTTCTGATACCAAGTGGCCCTTTTATGACTGAATACAGCTGCTAAGTAGAGTGACGTGGAGATATTTGTTTTAAAAAAGAAAGAAAAAAACACCAGATTTAAAAAAACCCACAAACCAAAAACCCAATAATTATATAGAGTGTAAATCACACAGGTAAAGAAAAAAAAGCTTTAAAGGCAACTAATACTTTCTCCTTTAAATATTTAGAAAACGTGTGGCTCTGCAGGTGATGTATATTACCAGCTGAATTCTAGGATGTCCCTAACATTTAGGTAATAGTGAAACAAATGTTAAACCACTGCTATTTAATTCTAATCATATATCCCGTTCTCTGTGTTAGTAAAATAGCATTGACAGAAAAGTGAAATGGGGAAAATAACAGGAAACACGAGAAGAAAGTGCATTCTTTCCAACTGAGACTGAACTCATGACTGGCAAAAATAAGGTTATAATGATATTAAAATGAAAACCGTTCAGACAGAAAAGATATAAGTAAATGTACTGTGCTGTATAAATTAAATGAGTAATAGAGGATGGGCAGATGGTTGCTTAACTGCATCACAGTAAAAGAACAGTGAATAGGTCTTCACTGAGAGCTCTTTCTGAACCTGAATAAAATTTTCCTTAACAGGGGAAAAGCTAAGGGAATTTCTAACCCTGAGAAGAAGAAATGAATTTGAAAAGTAGAGCTAATTTTGACTCTGTCTTAATTGTCAAGGTATTTGAATAATTTTTGTGTTGTCTGTAAATTATCCAGTTAAGAATAAGGTGCCTAAGCCAGAAACAGCAGATCATTCAGATCATTGCAGTCCCCAGCACCCTCTGAAAAAATATTTCTATTCTGGAGAGTCCATGGTGTTCTTCACAAGCCCTTCTCTTGGTAACCACAGGACAGTTAGGATTTGTTAGCATTAACAAGTTTATACTGTATAATGAAACATATTAGAAATGAGAGCAGCTCTTCCCTCCCTCCCTCAGATCTTCCTGTTTTACATGCAACGTTAAAACTTGTCAAAGCAGATTCTCCTTACACCACAGTTCAAGGAATTACACCAGTGTTAAACTTGGAATAACTGTGGAGAAAACTCAGTTCACCAGCACATCTTGTTAGCTGAAGCAGATGAGAGAGCAAATTAATTGTTTGTTAAGAAAATGGGATATTACATGATTATATAAGAAGAATTGGATGTTT
The DNA here is from genome assembly GCA_013397275.1 of Burhinus bistriatus. Classification (NCBI taxonomy): domain Eukaryota; kingdom Metazoa; phylum Chordata; class Aves; order Charadriiformes; family Burhinidae; genus Burhinus; species Burhinus bistriatus. The sequence goes on along the minus strand of VYXH01006281.1, from coordinate 33,327 downwards.
GTCTTCATGTGTTAGTTGAGCTTTTATATTTCTCTTCATTAATAAAAAGGTTAGAAAAAAATTACAAGAATTTAGCAACTCATGTTGCAGTTCTTCAAAATGCACCAAGACAATCAGTATCAGTAGAGCTACATACATCATCATATTTAAATTGCTTTATTATTGCCTGGGAGCCTAAGTAAACAGGTAAATAAAGAGTGACCATGGAAGTCTTATCTGAAGTTAGTCCCAAAATACCTATTTGACTCAAAACAATTATTTTATGAAGTGTTTTGTATTTGGTATTTTTAAAGCTTAGCACCATTGAATATCTCTGAATTATTACATCTGGTTGCTTCTCCTTTCACTTCATTATTTTAGGATGAAGCAAAACAAATTGAAATTTCAAGAAAAGCAAAAGCAATCTGACCTAAAACAAGGATAATTCATGATTATCTGTCTCAATAGTGCTGCTTTGTGTACTTGCCAAATGAAAAGTGAGTTAAAATCAAATGTAGAGCCTTTTCCTAGCACAGCTGTAATGTGGACATGGAAATGATTTGCCAATATCCCACGCAGCTGAATCCTGGCATGAGGTGGAGTTGAGGTAAGAATGGAAGAGCTTATGTTACTGTTATTAGTAGAGGTGTATATTAGTTTTCTGTTGCAAGTCAATTAATTGCTAGGTAGCTAGAGTTGGCTTAGCTGTATGTAAAGGAAATTGTGGCTATATTGTAAGTGAATGTGATTTATTCCAGCTGAAGTTTATAGAACAAATGTCTATTCTAACTTTCAAATGGGCTAATTATTTCAAGTTAATCAATTATAGTGCAGAGGAATCCTTATGAAACAGGAGATGTTCTGCTTCAGCTATTTATTAAACCTGAAAGGGCTATTTGAAGTGTTCTGCTATGGAAGCAGAAAGACAGTGTGTTCACCTATCAAAAGGAGTGATTGAGTAGCCTATATGCACCACTCCTAGGCAAATGCATGGTGCGAGACTTGAAAAGTGAAAGATGGTGAAAGAATGTAACCTGTGGAATATACAACAAAAGTGAAAATCACAGTTTAGTGAAGAAGAACCGGTGGAAGTGTGCAACAGGGGAACAAGCAGGACAAACAGAACTAAGCTAGATACATGAAAAGAAGAGAGAATTAACTTTAAATGCAGGAAAATCTGACTTTGCATCATAATCTCTGTAGAGAAATGAGTAAGGGGCTGTAACTCTCCCCTGTATTTCTGTGAAGTTATTTCTGACATCCCACTGTATGGGAATGGGTAATCAGTGTTTCAGACAATCAGACAATCACAATGTTGAGTGCAGAGAAAGGAAGAGGGTTTGATATTGCAATTAAAAAAAGGAAGGCCATTTAGTAATAAAATATTCCATGCAAATTTCTTTCAGTCTTTAGGATTTGGGTACTCTCCAGACAGGGACAGACTAAAAAAAAATTAGGTAAGACTATGTTTGGTGGGAATCTATAAAGAAGAACATGCTGAATCTATGGCTGCTGCAGATGGTCAGCTTATTCAGCCTCTAAACTTTGCATGAGAGCTAGAGAAAAGTATCAAGCATCAAATCAAAGATGTTAAGTATATGCTGTTTTAAGAATACTATAAAGGAGCTATGGTAGCATGTGCTTACCATCCCAGCCATCTAAGATTTACCAGTGCTCATAATATCAGTTAAAATGGCAGTGTCTTATTTCCTTTTGTGTTTTTCTAGTTCTCTATTTATATATGTGGGTATCCACTCTGTTACAGGGCAATGGGAGGGTTCAGGAATAAGCCAAGAGTCAAGCTTCTTTTTTGTAGGTCCTTATCCTTTCCTAACAAGTGACTTGGATGTAGTTGTTGTGATTATACAGCACGTGGTTTAGAAGGTGAGATGGGTATTTGGGGGGTTGCTCTTTTGTTTCTTTTTTCTTTGGAGGTTTTTGTTTTGGAGTGCTTTTTAGATAGATGTTATTCAGCAATAGATATTATTCAGCTAGGGTCTCTTTTATTTCCTGGTTGATGTGACATTACCAAAAAACCCCAGCCCTCTAGGGCATGGACAAAAAAACCAGTATATTTTCTATGCCTGAGGTTTGAGCGACAAGGGTAAAAGAAGCAACAACTGGGCTGAGACAGTACCAAATAAAGACGAATTAAACAAGAGGAGTGAAAATTGAATTTTATCAAAGCTGCCATTTCTGGCAAGTGTTTACCGCACCAGTTTATGATGAAATATTTAATAATTCTGCTTCCTTTCAGACTGCAGTTTTTATTTCACCTCTCCAATAAGGGGCAAGTCCTGGACAGGAGGTCATTAATTTTCCCCTTCAGTCACCACCTCCTTAGAGCCACTAGAGTTAATAGGGCTGCATATTAATCAGGGCCTGGAGTCCTCTTTGTAGGAGAAAGGCAGGAAGGAGGGGGTCTCTGAATTTACGCCATTAACTTTAGGTGACAAATAAAGGCCGTTCTTCCTGCTGGGCTGTCACTTAGGATGCCTGGTTACAGCTGCACAGCTGATATGTTGTATTTTTATGTGGTGGTAAAGATGAAGAAGGGTTAAGGCAGGACGCGCTGCGCACAGTGCAGAGCTGAACACAAGGAATACGTTCCTCGCCAGGAACCAGTCTGAAAATGTCATTTATCCACATTTCGCAATAAACTGGTCTCACGCGGGCATCTCAGAAGCATAACCAGAAGCACCTCTGTGCTTGAAACAGAGGTTGTTTTCAAGTGTGGATAGTTTAGATTTCCAAATCTAAAGTTACAGAGATTCACCTGCTGTCCTCCAAAGGTCAAAGTATCCTTAAAAACTAAAGGATAAAACTAAACTGTGCCACAGAGGGCTGGGGCAGAACTGTGATGGTCCTTGGGGATGTTCCTGAGAGGCTGTTCTCATCGCTTCCCGCACCATGACACACCGGTCCTATGGGACTGCGTGGAGTGAGCAGGAGTGCAGCAAGAGCTCGTCCTTGGTTTTGTCCTTTTGAATTTGACTGACTAACCCACTGTCCTGATAAAGGCACGTGCAAGCAGAAACGGCAGGTGAAAGGCAAGGTTTAGGAAATTGTGCCTGTAGACAGCTGACTGCTACCTCCTCACACTTCCCTTGCTTCAGGGATCCAAATATTAAACTAGTGGTGGCTTTGATTTCTCATGTCAAAGGGTCTCACATTCTTTCTAGAAGTGGAGAGAGTGAAAGCAATTGCCCATAGCTGAGCTAGGGAATATGTAGTTTCCTCCACCATTACTTAAAGAAGGCAGACAGTAACAACCAAAAATAAGGCTGCTGGTGTAGATAGTCACAACATAGTCAGCCTGATTGAAAAAACTAGTGATATTTTTCATTTTAAACACATGAATAATGTCACCCACTTCAGTCCCAACTGTAGTCAGTGGTGCTACTTGTGCTAAGGTTAGGTAAAACTTAATTGGGGATACTCTTACAGGAGATATGAACCCTTAATTAGGAAAAAAAAGAGAGAGGAAAAAATCACATTGCTCTTACTTAAATGCAAGACAAAATCCTTTTATATTACTAATTTATTTACACTTAATTATTTTTCCTCAATAGTTGCCTGAAGGGGAAGTTAGAATCCTCTCACTTCAGAAACTGAAAGCCACATTGCTAATATGTTAATAAAACTATGATTAACAGTGCCACTAACAGTAGCACAATCATAAAATTATTTCCCTATTTTCTATTTTGCAAATTCCCAGAATTTTCTAAGGTTTTAATTTTTTAACAAAGATATAATTTTCAAATCATTTTTATGCAGAGTTAGGTACCTCTAATTTTTCTTTCTGCTCCCTAAAATGGAAGAAAAAGGAATGTCAGCTTTCAGAGATGTAGTGGGATAAAAAGACCCAGTCTTCATCTTCTTTAATAGCTTTTCATGATTGGCTGGCATGTTTTGACTGAACTGGAATGTGGCAACTTTTCTTCATGCTGTGAAATCTCATTAAAGGGGTTTCATTGTGATTGTTACATAGAATAAGTCTTTATTTTCCTAATGATTTATTTTCCTGTAATACATTTTATGTAGAAAAAGAATATTTCATATCAACAGAGGTTGAGGTTTTATTGCTTGAAAAATCCTGTATTGTTCTTGGATCCTCATGAGGATTCATCTATGTGCATTTTCATCCATGTGCATTTGATTTGTTCTAGTATAACTAGGTAAGCCTATAGCTCTAAAACATTGGTGGTTCCTAATTCCAAGCTCCCTAAGGTAACTTGAAATCCAGTTGACTTAAAGGATGAAGCAAGAGCTATTTATTTAAGTACTATGAAACTGCTTTCATTTGTGTGTTAGTTTACACTTTGTATTAGAGACCGTTTAAAATATATTTAACTGGAGTGTTCTTTCAATAAAGTTCACACTTCTTATAATTGCAGGAATCAATCTTTTATTCCACATAAAAATTGATCCCCATTTGTTTTTATCTCTGCTCCTGGTTTCTCTTCTGGGAATTTTCAACAAAATTTTTTTAGAAAGACAATGACACGAGGTTCATACTGGCATTGTCTCTTTCTCATCCCTGGATGATAAATTCAGGGAAACAGAGGATGCTAACCTGTTAATAATACCTCCTGTTATTGCTACAAAGATAGGCTGGTAGATGAAAAGGAGAAAATATCGATAATTCTCCAGGGCTTGCAAATGGTGAGAGCGGAGCCAAAACTGAGACTGCCCCTTGTTATGCTGACTGTTTCCATATGTTCTCCCATTTCTCTGCCTTTATCTAGTTGTTATCTCCTGGCTTACTCTGCAAGATTTTTGGGACAGAGATATTTTTACTGTTAAAATGGGATGGGACTGGTTCTGTGAGTGGGAGCATAGGTACCACTTCAGTTCAAATGTATGGCAACAATGAGTATAAAGCTTTGACTACGTTTTTAGCCTCAAAACAATGGACAACGTGAATATTAGTCATTCTAATTCAATCATTTTGATATTTAGGCAGTTTCAAAATCTGTTTTTATTGAATAGTTTTAGTTTTGCTCAGATATATGCTCCCAATTAAAGAGTAGTTCTCCTGCTGTTGGTAAAGCTTTGAAGCTTTTTTATAGTTAGTTAAATCTGTTAACTCTTTTTGAAGTGATTTCACATGATTAAGGCTGTGAGTGGCCATAATGTATCAGGACTAATTCTGTTGTGCTTTAGGAAAGAAGGTAAGTGTCTTTGATTTATCTATATTTTGGTTAGTTGGTGGTTTTGGTGTTTGTTTTTTTTTTTTTTTTTCCTTTGTTTCTTTGTGTGTTTGTTTTTAATTTAATTTCCTATCTCCTTTTGTTGGGAGTCTCTGATGAGCAGAAAGTTGGTACTTTGAGCTGTTGGAGAGTGATTAACCAGCAGTATTATTTGAGTCATTCCATATTTAGTTCCAGATGGGTTTAGCACGGATTTCAGAGCTTGGAAGGGCTAGGGTTCAGACGAACCCTTTTCCCATTGTCTCCTGCAACTCCCTGGTCTCAACTCTGCCACCAAATTCCCTTTCAACTGCTTGCCTAACGTTTTAATTTTGCTGAGTCAGCCTGGTACATTAACTGGGCCTGATGGCAAGATGCAGCCTGACCTAACAGACATAAGCCCATCAAGACCAATTGTTGAGTATCTGCAAGTAAGCATCAGCTGGGTTTTTAGAAAGAGAAGTGGGGCAATAAGTGTGATCCTAATGGGAACTATATCTGGACAGTCAGATTTGCAGTTCTGAGAAATAATACAAAGGTGATTTAAATAAGCTGAATTCCCACCCACAGTTGATGTAAGGAGGGTGGAGATGGACACGTATGAGAAGTTTGCAACAGAAAAGAGCTTCAGGAGTAAGGCGATAAAGAAACCTGAGTGTTTTCCTGAGACATGTGAAATCCCTGAGGCCAGTGTTTCCTTGGCCTAAAAACTCGCTTTCTGTGGCTGGCTGACATGCCATGGAGTGAATGTTTTTCCAATGCAGAAGCCAGAGTTGCTGTTTGATAGAACCGGGGAGGAACGTAGTGTGAGATACGGAAGTCAGCAAGGGTTAGGAACAAAATCTGGAAAACTTTAAGTGGTTTTTGGGTCAGTGAAAGGAAAAAATGGAACATCATGGAGTGGGGCTGGTGAAGCCACAGGAAAGAAGGAAATGGCAGCAAACTGCTTCTAAGCTCCTTCCTCATTTTACGCGAATAAGATCTCACTTGTATTCCTTGGTTATGCTTATGGGCAAAATGAGGAAAATTGACCTGACTGCAGTGAAAAAAACCCCCAGTACTCAGGAAGAGGAAGTTTCTCCAAAACCTGAGATGCTATTTCCCATGACAGCAAGGGAAGGTGGCAGGACAGTAAAGAGGGGAGTGGAAGGCAGGGCCAGGGCAGCGGTTCAGTTGCTCCTCTGGGTATGGGTACAAGGCAGCACCAATGACCCAATGACATGGCTACAGTCCCCTTAGTCCCCTCTTCTCCATGACTCTACACCCAAAAAGGTTAATAACTTCTTGTCTTCAATTTGTAATGGTGAGAAAAAGTGTAAGAGGGTGAGGGAAAGGCCCTTTAGTAACTGACCAGTGTCTGATTTTCAGTCCCACCATTCAACGATGAGTGCTTCACTGAGGATCCACAGGGAAAAGGCCAGGGGCAGATAGAGCAAAAGAGGAGAGGACGAGAAATCAGGAAGGAAGCAAAATCAGGGAGGACGACGAGAATAGCAAGTGGGAGGGAACAAGTCAGTAAGGAATGGTCAGAGTGGTTATTCTGATGTCTGCCCCAGCAGTGATGGGTCTGGGAGAAAAATAACAGCTGCAACAAAAGCACAGTATTCTGTTACGACTTGAATCTGTTATAGACGAGATTTTAAGAGCAGCCTTTCAGGTACAACTCTATGAATGCTTAAAAAAAATAATTTAACCATATAGATCTATGGAATGTATAAATCCCAATCCAACAAAACACTTGCCCATATGCTTAGTTCTAATGACATAAGCATGCCCACATGCTGTGACTAATGATATTCTAGGTGTCTGAGTTTTCCAGAAATATGGAAAATGGTTTGGGGTTCATCAATAATATTAGTGTCATAAATACATAATTGTTATGTTGAACATTTTTGTGTTTTAAAAATATATTTGAAAGGACTTTCCTTAAACTATTTTTTTTTTAATTGGATAAACTAAAACATTTCTTTTTATTTTGGAACATAATATTCAACATTTTTTCTGGTTCTTTCCCAGTTCTTTCTCCTTGCTTTCCCACCCAATTTATCCGGTAGCAGTATGGTGATGCTGGTATAGATTCATAAAACGCTTTCAACTTCAGTAACTTTTTCTGAAAAGAATTTAACATTTTTAAAAAAATGAGTTTAAGTTCTGAATAAATGTTTAAGAATTGGATTTAAGGCAAAAGAGACCATTTAATGGTGTGGAATAAAGGCAATAAAGGCAGATCAACAGGGATGTGGCAGCTTGTCTCCAGTGGTTGCTAATAAAATGTGTTTGCTGCCCTGTACCGTTACACAAACAGCATATGGAACAAATAATTCACAGATATCTTACTTGAAAATGTTCTGGAGAGTTCTAAAATGCTTTTCAGTTACTTCTTTTGCATTCCTATGGCTTGTAAGGTCAGTATTTCTTAATTCAGTATTAGTAGTCCATCTTTAGAGGCCTAGAAGGGAATGAAAAACTGCAGCTGAGACATTTTAAAGACCTTTAGAAACACCTATTTTATAAACATCAAATGTTTCAGTTTTAACTTCCAGGATCATGGATAATAACCTTGGGCTAGAAATGGAGTGCATTGCAACAATAGAAAATGTAAGTCTCTTTTTTAGCCTCAAGGAGTCTCATGGTTCATGAGATAACATACCCTTAAAGCCTCCCTAGACTTAAAGTTATTTGTGCTGAGCTTTGGGACAGTGTGATTCCTGTAATGAAACTCTGTGTTTGGAAAAGGGTACCATTTTTAACGGTGCATGTTCAAATCTCCTTAAAGATTTGGATGGGACTGAGTAGTCCTGGACAGAGATGGATTAGTGGGCAGAGTGCAGGAGAGGCATGATTAATGCAGCTGCATTAAAAGATGCATGATAAATGCAATTTATCACATGGCTATCACCATCACATATGTGCTATATAATTTAATATTAAATAATAGTAGGAGGTTTGTTACCAAATGGTTGGACCACGGATGAGGGAGAGGGTGATTGAGGGGTTAGAGTAAGCAATGATGTATTCATTGATAAGAGTGCAAAGGATTATAATTGTAAAGGGGCTACTGGGTAATGCAGAGTAATCAAATATTGCTTCTTGTATTAACGTGATTTATTGCTCTTTCCTGAAATTAAAGCTGCTTGAGGCATTTTATGCTTAGGAACCAATTTTTGGAAAGGACTTACACAGTTTTAAGGAGGAATAACATGTAGGGATGAATAAGTCTTCATTATTGTTCATACTCCTGTTACGTCCCACAATTTCACATGAGAAAATAATAAAAACCCAAGAGAATTATATTATAGTGCCTGAGCCTTTCCTCTACTTAAGTAATAAAATACTGGGGCATGGATTTGTGGGGTGTTGCTGAAAATAAATAGTACCTTTAAAGCTTATTTTTTGACCAGCCATTTACCCATCTGACATGAGAGGGCTTGTATTTAATTGTCTCTTATGCAACTAGATGCAACTATTTTGCCTTGTTAGAAGAATTATTCAGACTCTGCTTCAGTGTTCTTTTGTTCACATTGTTAGGCTTTCTAGTGAAAGTCAAGGCATGTATTCCTGTTTTGATTAAGAGGTGAATGCTCTATTTAATTCAGACTGCAGCCTGGTACCATTGTGTTGGGACCTTGAAAGAGCAACAGATAATAATCTTTAGTAGCTCTATAAAAGAATGATAAAGACGCCCTATTTCACCTTCCTTTTTATTGGGAAAACTTTCTTTTGCAGGACAAACACCTAGGAGGGGGAATACCACATGTTTCCTGGGCAAGGTCCTGTGGTTATCGTCCTCCCTTTGGAGCAGGGCATGGAGTCACTAGCTCTCAATCCACTGGTCCTGGAAAGCATCTCGCAGGAAGGTGTCTGCCAGCCTCTCTCTGTGCCACAGCCTGGGGGAGCAGCTTCTGTGACAGCCAGGGTGCAGAAGAGGAGTATAGTAGCAGAGGGCTGAGCAGGGCTGAGAGGCACTTGGGTTTGCTGAAAGGGAAATGCTGTCCACAGGCAGCTGCTGCAGTGTCTGATGTGAGGAGTCCAGCGCAGGAGGAAGAGAGGTTGGTAGAGTTTCATGGCAGGGTGTTTCCTCCCTCATGTGGTTTCTGTGTGGAAAACCTCCATAGAAATATCAAAAATGCTGGGGTATGTCTTGGACGTACAGGCAAAGAGCTACAGATTCCACTCTGCAGCTTTTCATAATATGGTTCCCTTTTCTTTTACAGTGAATGTCCTTTGCCCACAGGAAAGCAGACACTAGCTGCTACATCAGATGTGTGCCTCTGTTGTTTCGGCACTTCTAGACAATATTTTGCTGTGAAGTTTTTGTTGCTTTCTGAGGCATGTGCACACCAGTAAGACGAGATTTTTTCCTTTGGATGCAGAAGGAAAGACTTAGTTGATGCAAGGAATGAGAGTTGCTTTGCTCTTCACTATTCACAGTATTTTTGCAATGATCTAATATCTCAAGAAAAAAGATTTCCACTGGATGCTTTTGACATCTGCACAGGAATCCACAGGACATTTTGGAATCCAGGCCCTCAAAACTCCAAACGACATGGCACCGGCAGCCAAGCTGGCAGTGGTCCCTGGTAACAGGGAGAGCGATAACAACCAAATACCGCACAAAAAGGTGGACTGTGCCTGAACATGTGCCTAGATCCTGCTTGGTTAACTGATGTAGCCATACCTGAGAGTCTTGGATATGCTCCTTGGGCTGGATCTTTACTAAGAATAGTAAGTGTTCAGAAAATTTTGACCACATTGGTTCCTATAGATGCAGCTGTGTAAGGAATGGAAGTAATTCCAAAAATCCCTTCCCAACACACTTTACAAGGCTTAAAGTGATCAATAAAAGCCCTGGTAGCCTTGTTGTATCAGTTCTGATGTTAAACTTTTTGAAGTTCTGCACCTTCTTTCATTTCCAGGGCTCTTATTCAGGATATGGGTGCATGCCAACAGTTAGTTCTGGAAGGAGAAGTAATCTGGTCAGCCCCACAAAGCACTGTGATGATCTTCTCCTAGGGAGTCATCCTTATGCTCCCCTTTCTCTGAGCTGCTTTCTTAGCCTTGAGGCAAGATCTAATCCCATCTGTCCTTCCTAGTGCACATATCTACTTCTTCAACCATGCCTTGGAATTGTTCCTTTCCCCTTCTGTAAGAAAATCCACGTTTAGAAAGTGTTTATGGTCCTATGGAGACAGCTGCAATTTTTGTTTAGCATTTTAATTTTTATTTTTATTGTTCAGAAATATTCCTGTGTGGTATAGCCAAATTTGTTTTTATGTGAACCTGAGCCTTATTACTGTCTGATTTTTTAAATGATATGTACAGCGTTGCCATTGTACCAACTACAATACTCAAGTGGTATTGGATAAGCATAAGCAAATATAGGCACAAACAGTGCTTAAATGTGATGAACCATAACAGGTAGGTCTTAGAAGCCACTATATCAACAGCCAGCATTGTGCTATTATCTTAAGAATGAATGTTTTCGTATGATATTAACCTTCAACGTACGAGTCAGCCTTTCTATAGGTTACAGGCAAGCGAGACTCCACAAGAGTGATGAGGCAATGTTCCTCTGTAGTACAGATAATGTTTGTGCTTAAACAGTGCTTAGAAATTTATATTCAGTGCTTAGAAATAAGATCATTCTACCATTAGTACCTGAAATTATGGTTGCATGCAGACAATGTCTTTCATTTATTAAAATGCCTTTGAGTAGGTTTGCCACCATTCCATATGACAGTGCAGGGAAAAAATAAGCTATTTAATTTCAGGAAATGTTTAAAAAGGCAATCAGAAATAATAAAAAATCAACATCTCTTTTGGTATGCAGTATGATATAAAAGTTAGAAATAGTAGCTAATTTCATGAAACGTTTCAGGAAGTTATAGCTCAGTTGATAGTCTTGGGTGGAAATAAGTATCAAACATTAATTTAGCAATAATAGCCCTTTAGAAGGAAAGAAAATGAAATAATTGTTATTTAATGGCATACTGAAACATTAGAATCTTCTTATTCACTGTTTACCTGGAAGAATTCTCCATTTCATCTCTTGCCACAAATAAATGTAAACAAGTTACCATTTGTCCTGTTTAGAGAGCAAGAAATATATTTAACAAATAAAGTATCTGTCTTTATTTGGACCAAACATGAGACAACAGAATTTGGAAGGCTTGGGAATGAAATTAAAACAAATCATTTAAATAGCTTAATTGACTGAAAGTGTGAATAACAGATTGTAAGTATTTTCATGAATTCAGCAAATGTGCCATAAGTGGAATTTATCATCTAGTGGATAGAGGGATGTTTCCAAAATCCTACAGAATTTGTTATTTTTATTCCTGCTCTGAAAAAAAATAAAATTAAGTACACAGCTAACCGTACATATATGTACCGTGTTCTCATGTCTCTGGGAGACACAATATTTCTATGGTTATATACTTCCCCAGAATGGAGCCTTTGAAGGTCCATCTATGTACCCAAGCATGTATTTACGTGTCTGCAGCTGCTGTCATCCACACGTCAAGCACAGCTAGGATCAAACTCTAGCCATCTGTCTTCTATCAGTGACCCTCTCAGGTTTGTCTTATGTATTCAGAAAGAAGTGGGATTCGGCCCCTGGTCAAAATGCTGATTCGGCAATAACAACCCAGCCCAATTCCCAGGGCAAAGCTCCCTTTTACCTCTGTTGGAGGCAGGGCCAAGCACTGTATTTTCACCTCTGACTGTTGGTTGTGAAGTCATACATAATGTCACTAGAGGTTTTAGCTCAGATTCAAAGGTTAAATGGAAGGTCTATCCTTGCTTAAACCACAATGAAAATTGTTACTCCTTGCTGAGTACTTGAGAAAGAATGGTTCGTCATAAACACTCAGATCTCTTTAGCCACAAAATTCCTAGGATTGCCGTGAAAGGCTGTGATGCAATGAAATACTGGTGACAAGTGACTGGTAAATAAAGCAACCACTTTTACAGCGTTTTATGATAGCTTCTGCCAACTTTATGTGTTTGAATCTTTAAATATCTTCCATATTTCTTCAAACTCTCTTGTACTGTACTTTCCCCCTTAGCCTTCCTAACTGTACTATTGGCTATAGATTTTATTTTATGCTTATGAAATATCTCTCTGTTATTTTTGTTCTTCTTATCATGAAAGACAGTTGTATTTTTTGAAATTATCCGGATGCCTTTATTCAGGATTTTTATAAAAAGTTCTCCATAGAGAAATTTTAGATCTTTAATATCTCCATAGATTTTATATAGTTATTCTTTTATGATCTTTCCCATGAAGTGGGACAGAGGTCTAATGTCAATTAAAGAAAGATAATCACTAAACAGCTTTTTAAAGAAATACCTTGCACACAGAAATAATGCAGCAGAAAGAATTTTAATTGGCAATGAAATTGATAATGAATTACAAATTGTAAAAACCTCTTAAGTTTCAGAAAGATGTGGGTACAATATTAACAAGACAATGAAAACTGCCTATTGTTTTGTGATAAGACTGTTTGTGTTTATATGCGTGAGGCAGAGGGAGAGCAAGACCTATACTTAAGTGAAATAGTAAGCCAAATCAACCCTATTATTTTTTCTAACCCATGGAAATCACAGCTTCAGATGTCACAAGTGCTAACATGATATGCCATTCCAGCACTTGTAACCCTAGAAAGACGCACTTTTTACATTTACTAATCTGAATCTTGATACGTTGGAACATCATTACCTAATTTTTTTTATCAGAGCACTCCACTAAAGTTAAATTTAACATCTCGTTTACTGAAAACTTAGCTTGTAAAATCTGGCATATTCATATTTTTAAGAAAGCATGGAAACATGTATTTCTTAGCTTCTGTACTGTTCTAGCAGTTCACATTTTCATTTAGAAGTTCAAATTGGAAGGAATTTAAATGTTATGCCTAGGTATCATCAATGAGAACACTTCTTCAAACCACGGTCATACAAACACTGAATCTATGAACAAAAGAGATGATAGCAAGAGGAAACATATTTAATGTATTATGAGTTACTCCTTTTTTCCTCCATCCCCAAGTAACAGTTTACTTTTGAAGTGCACTCTCTACTTTGGGCTTAAAGGGTGCCTGCCAGATACTAGCTGTGCTTTTAGAAAATGCTTATTAGTATTCATTAACAAAATGTAAAGGAAAAAATTCTTGGGACAAATGGTGCCCTTGGAAGAAAGAAATTATTAAATCAACAGGTACGGCAGATTTCCACACACTGCAAGGACATTGACATGCCTACTAAATTGTGCCTTGTTATTTTTTTATGAATTTCTGTTGTTTGGAGATCAAACTTTGTGTGATCTGTGCATGGATTTTACATATGTTTTTCTTTACGTGGTCCCTTTCCTACAAGATGAGGTTGAAATATTTCTTTTCTGAACCCTAGGTGCCCTAGATTAGCAAAGGAAGACAGAATGGGTCCCTGCTGTTCTCCTCCTGGGAGACTGGGAGCACTGTTATCTAAAACATTTTGATGTTTGGGTCTCTACCCTAGAGGTCCAAAGGGAGACAGAAGATGTTCTGGACTGAGTTATCCTGAGCAGTATTTACCAAGAATACCAAACACCTCAAAGGGCAGTTGAAAGAACAGCAGTCAAGGTCCCGATGTATACCCATGACCAGTCCTTATGAAAAGGACCAAGGGGTCTGCATAGTATCAGAAGTAAGAGCAGTTTTTTCCAGTTTTGTTTTGACAGCATCTCAGCACTTCTCACAAAATTAGCATCACTGAGCTTTTGTCATTGAGGGGGGCTGGTAGCAAACCCCATATCACAAATAACCCTGTTCCCACCGAGTCTGGAGGCCCCTGTGCTTGTCACAGAGGTTACCGGGCAGTACTGTAGCAAAGAGATGTGAATGTTTCACCTCCATTTTGATCACTGCTTCAACCAGCAGTTAAAAGCCCTGTCTTCTGTTGCAGCTGTCTTGTAGCTCGAATGCTGGAGACTCTCTTCCTTTCTGGGTGATGCTCTGGTGGCTTCCAGCTACAGGCAAACACTGGCTGTTACCGGATGATACTTTCAAATGTTGCCTTGCATGCAAGCAGAGATGGAAGCAGTACCTGTCTTGACAGACTAGGACTCTGACTACACAGAACATATAGATTCTAACTGATTTCATGAATTCTGTATTACTCTGTCATATATTTTCTAGCAAAGCCTGCTAACGTACCTCCTAGCCTGGCCTAGCAAACACTGCTAACATACCTCCTAATCTTGCCTAGAAGCAGCTGCGTGTCAATATAAGACAGAGTTGTAATTTTGGATGAAATGAAAGACTGGTGCCTGGGAGAACTTGTTTATTTCTCCCAACTGTGACATTTGGTCTATTAATGTTATTATAAAATACATAAGCCTTGCTTACATGTGTACTTGGACCCCCATTGCTACAGCAATGCTTTGTCTAAAAGATTGTTAACAGTAAGTGACTCAGTCCACTAGGACAATGAGTGCGTTGCTATAGAGTGGCCAAGAAAAAAGAAACTACTTCTTCCTGCTTATGAACAAAGGTTAGCTTAAAACAACGGAAAATCCTTGACAGAAAAGAAATGACATAGACAAATGAATTGGTCCCTGTTGGTGAAAACAGACAAGCTGCCAGGACAGGGGCAGATTTTGGGTCCTCTCCTTGCCAAAGCTCAAGGAATGAAGCAGACCTGGCCAGAGCCCGGCCCCATGTGGAAGAAGAGAGCTGCAGGAAGAAGCTGGGATTGCTGAAAAGGCTGGACAAATTCAGTAGGTTTTCACTGTGGGTACAGGAGGGATTTCTGTAGAGAGTTTGCTATTGCTTGGTACCCCCTACCCAAAAGGCAGCACAGGGACACTGCCTGGTTGTGAGCAGGGAGAATTTAGTGAACATACATGAGCTCTGCTGTAATATTTGCTCTCAGGTCCACAGCGCAGACCTTGACTTCTTTCATTTATTAGGAGCTTTTAAGTCTCAGTGTGACCCAACCCTTTGTACCTGGAAGCCCAGCTTTCGATTTTTTTTTATTTCTAGAAAAGATGTCCCAGAACATAACCCATACAGTATTATTACTGAGATTCATCCAATCTGAAACAACTGCTCCCATTCTGAAACCAAACCATGGTATAAGATGGTTGCTTTTAGTAATGTATATATCTTATACATCTAAAATCCAGAGAGTCCTGAGTTCCTTCTGTTATTTCTTTTCACAGAAATGCACTTGTTAGGTTTATGATCTGGAACCGCCCCCTGATATTTACTAGAAAGCTCTAGTACCCAAGGACCTTGAAAAATTTAGCTTTGACTTGGCTGGAATACGTAAATCTATGTTTATAGTTCGAAAATGTGTAAAGATGACTTGTGCATGCTGAATATTATGCAGGAAAAGATATCTGGGAACTTCCAAGCCAGAGGTGTGAGGCACATCTGTACTTGAAAGGGGTCATCTACGATACAGCAAAGCTGTTCAGATGAAATTTCGTTTGGAAATGTGCAACTTTTTTCATTTGTTCTCTTATGCGTGGCATGCTGTTTTGAAAAGTTGAAAATATGTATATAAAAAATGATTATATCTTTAACAAAGAAAAGTGCTAGTTTCACACTGCAAGGGGAACCTAGTGAGAACTTTCAGCACCCATAGTGTCACCCTAGGCA
This sequence comes from Burhinus bistriatus, assembly GCA_013397275.1. Lineage (NCBI taxonomy): Eukaryota > Metazoa > Chordata > Aves > Charadriiformes > Burhinidae > Burhinus > Burhinus bistriatus. The sequence continues at coordinate 17,516 of VYXH01006281.1, read as the reverse complement.
TCTCTACACAGCTGAAAGCTCCATGGAAATTCTTTCTCAAAACCTGGCCTTCAGGGTGTTTGGTTTTTGCACACACCAACAATTTCTAGTCTTGTCTCAGAGAGGAGGGAATCTATATCAGAAGATTATTTTTCTCTGTTTCTAGGTTCTCAGCTCAGGAGAAAGCAGGAACTCAGGGATTCACAGATCACTAGGGTTTTGTACTCTGTCTTGCTCATGGTTTTACAGATCCTATTTTCTGTATGGATATTTGGTTAAAAAGGTAATCCCTTCCAAACATAAGGCAGTAATAGAACAATAAATGGCTGTTTGTTTATGGGCAGCCATGCTTTGTGGAATACAGAAGAGGAGGGAAGCTAGGAGGAATCCCTTCTACGCTCAAGCGATTCCATATTCGTGATATATCGTGCATGATGCAGGTGGGAGAGAAGGCGTGGACCTGAAGGGATTTATTTATCCTTCAGAATTTAGTGTAATTCCCTTCAGCATCAGCGGAGCCTGTCTTTGCAGAGGAAAGAGTTGACTTCATTTGTAATTAAAAGGTCAGGTGTATTGCTAAAATACAAGGGTGGACTGAAAAATAACAAATGTTGCCCAGTTATAAGAGGAATACATCTAGATATGTACAATGCATTGTTTGAAGGTTTGCCTGTGCCTTGAATAAAGACTTACTCCTATACATGTGAATATTGTATGTGTTGAAGATGAAATAAAACCTAGAGGATCCTGTCAGGATCCTGTTATACTGACAGAAGGGATGTCCCCACCATATATTAATTTGTTCTTCCCTTCATCCATTCACTTGTTTCTAACAATGGCTGTTTCTGACAATTTTGTTAGCTGTTGGACTTCCCGGCAGACAAAGCTCTGGGATTAATGTTCTATTAGTCCTTTATTTTCCAGTCATTGAGGTAGATAACTGACAGGATAAAAATATTTCCCAGGAGTTTATTTTTCCAAATTTTTTTCTTAATTCCTTTAACCAACGGTGTGTGTCAGCTACAAACCTGATAGGCTGGAGAGAAACCTATTGTATAAGGAAACTGTATTTGCAAGTCTTAAGTGGTGCTTGACATCCTGGTAAGAACAGTTTATCTTTGACTTCTGCTATGAGAAATGGTCCTTGTTATATGAGTGACTATACAAACAGGCTAACATGGTTTTGTCAAGCTGCAGAAAGGTGCTATTTTTTTCTTTTCTAGATTGCTGTCTGCTTTTAAATTATCCGTTTAATGAAAGACTGTTAGCAACAAACCTTGACAGTGTATTAAACATTCACAACCACCTAGATTTACAGTTTAAATGAAGTGACTAAGTCACTCACAAAAAGCCCCTTGGTTTAGAAAAGCAGGTTTTCACTAGCTTTCATAAGACATGGTGCTGTTAATAAAATGCCTTCAGTCTGCAATGTAGTTGTTTAGGCAGAATAGTAACGCAGAGACAGTTCTTTAAATTTATTTTCTAGATGGATGGATGATTTCTTTTTAAAGGACAACATTGAAATGGTCACCATGTAAGAAAAAAAAAAAAGAAGTAGCAAAACACAGCCCTCCTTTCTGAAGGATTATCTGCCCAGGTCAAAATACAAACAATACAAAAGTGCAAGGGCTTTGTTATGCATGAAGCCTATTGGCCATTTCAGAGCAGTCCTCTGTGTCACCGAAACAAGTTGATGACAGATGGTGAGACTGTCCTTGCGAATTTTTCACCTTAACGTGACAGGCTATATGGAAATGTCCTGTGATCACTGGGGATTCTCCAACTGTCCCTTGGTGATCAACACAAACGGGAATAATTTTTAATTTGGAGCCTGAAGCAGTTTTAAAGATTTGTCTTTATGTATAAAGTCTTTATACTATTTTGCAAGAACTATGAACAATGGATGAACACAATGGATTTCACATTGCATTTATAATAATTAACCTTTAGTTATTCAGTGAAGAAAGGCAGTTTATAAAATAATTCCATAATGGAAGTAAAACTCTTAAAAACATCAAGAAAAGAAAGCAATTAGTCAAAAGGAAACCTGGAACACTTTGTAATCTATATTCAGGAGATGTATTTTGGTCCCCCTTAGCATCTCAACAAATTTGATCAAACAGTTTTATATTCTGTTAGCTGTATTCAGAAGATAGAATTCTTCAGTTTTGCATTACTTTTCTATTCAAAAGGAAAACATCATCTGTGAACGCAGGGCCAAACACTGTTCTGCTTAACTTATGCCTGACGACATGAGTAGGAATACTTGACGTACAAGATTCAGTCCTTTACAAACCTTACTGCTGCTCAGAGCTGGAGCCGCCATACATCAGAGAATGAGGCAGCTCAGCCTCCGCCAGGGCAGGGAAAAAAACAAGAAACCTCTCCACCCACAGGCAAAAAACCTAGCTCTCCATAGAGACCTTGTTTTGTGTGGTATCAGCCTTGTTCTTCCCCTGCTCTCAGCCTGTGTCCTTACAAAAACAACATGTTGAAGAAGTGCAAGTGCTTGGTGGGAGCTGTGGTGGGACCCTGGGGAGGGCTGCGTACCACCGTCTTGCTGGGAAGCAAGGTGGGGAAAAAAAGCATCTAGTCTCTGTGGTAAACTAGACCAAAGAGGATGAAAGTTTGGGCCGCAGTAAGGGCTGCACAAAGGGGAGAATTGCTGGGTACCGTTATCTCCAGCCCAAGAGTGCGCTTTGCCTACAGCAGCAGTGGGTATCACAGGCTCTGAAGGCACAAGGCCTTTGTGTACTGGTTGTTGGAATCAGTGTTGAGACACTATGCTGATAAAGATCAGAGTACAGGGGTATGCTATTTTATGCCCTGCTTTGACCTCAGGCTTGGACCCCAACTTTGCAATTTTCAGGGACTGATGCTGTGTGTTCTTTATTTTCCCTTGTGGCTACTTCAGGTAGCCACTAGTTGTGGTTGAAGAAAGGCCTTGAAGACTTTTTTTGCATGAAGCTTCTATTTTTAAGTGGAAAGTGTCATAATGAATGTATTGTGTGATTCCAGCTTATATTTTAGGCTCTGCACAATACTCTAAGCTTAGGTTTTCATTTTGCTTTACTTTGTACTTAAGCTATCCTAATTAATGTTTGCAAGGTGGTCTAAGAAAAGACTAGAGATCATGAGCTGAGAGGTTTTGGTGTTCTGTTGACCGAACTGAACCAATCTCATATATTCAAGTCATTCTTCCCAATTTTCATAGGTGCAGTATATTTAGACTTTGAACTGAATGAGAGTTTTCAGCTCTCAGTGACTTTGTCAACTGGGCTATTTCAGTTTTGGGTGCCCAACTCATTTATGTGCTACCTTGTTTTGACAGTTTTAGCCTCTAAAACAGATTTAGGCATTTGTCTAACTCTCTAAAGCCATATACCTATGTATAGATAAATATAGATTTCTAGTCTACAGATGCAGATGGTTTAGATTCAGTAGAAAATCACTTCTGGGAATTTCAGGACACATATTTTATCATGTTTTATATACAGAATTGATATCTGTTCAGAAATACAGTATATGAAGGAACGGTGCTTATTTATGTATGTATGTATTTATTTATTTATTTTGAGGAGGGATAAAAGTTAGTTTTGACATTTTTTCTAGCCTAGATTTTAATGAGAAAAAGTTTGCTGTCATTTCTTCATTGTCAGCATCAGGTACTGTAATTTGCTCATGTAATACATCGTGGCCCAAAGGTATATTGCCAACCAACAGAGTGATTTCATAACAAAAGAATCAATAGCTCATTATTTTTGGACTCAGAATAGTTTGCATGTTGCTTTAGAGATTTCATGACATTTAGGAGATTATTTGCAAATTAAAACAATCTTTGGATCAATCCATTAAATTGTCAGTTAATCTTCTTAAATTACACTTTGTTTTAAGCTCCATGTAAAAAGTATATTAATTTTCTTTTCTTTTTTTCCCAAAATGTGGGGTAGATATTTGAACTGGTTATCTAACTGGATGATGATATTAGCTTCTGAGTAGTTGTTCTATTACATCTCTCTATAAAGTACCAACAGCAAAACAGTGGTTGGTATTAAAACTCATCTTCTAAATTTATTCGTCTGACAATTTAGACACATGGTGCTGCAAGTGGAGCCCCCTTGAATCATATTGCTGTAACTTCTGTCACACACGAACTGGGCCTATTTTAGCCTCCTCCTCCAAATTCTTTTTCAGGAGGTATACAATGCAGAAAAACAAGTTAATAAGTCACTGAGACAAGGAATATGACTTTTGAATTAAACTATACAAAAGTAACTTTTTTAACATCATCTTTTGTATTTAATTATTTCTGAAGTGTTAAATATGCGCCTGTGCAAAGGCCACCTGGCCCAGCCCGTCCTTCCTCCTCCCGTTGCGCTCTGTGGGCTGCCTCAGTTGAAGGCTGGGGGCCCAAATTTATGATGGGCCTCCAGTTAAGTAGTGACTAAAGCTCCTTTGTGTGCAAGCAGATTGCTGTGCATGTGCCAACCTCCTCTAAAGCCACTTTTCCGTGGTAAGGCCACCTCTTTTCCCCTGGCATACCCCCCGCAGCTACGCTCCCAGGATGCTTGCCTCCTGGGCAGACTTGTCTCCTTAGGGAGTGCAATAGCAGCCGCAGAGCTGCCTCTGCTTTTCTGGTTGCTGTATTGCCCCTTAACCTGTCAGAAAATGCATTGTTTTCCATCCTTCGTCCTCTCCCTTGCTGCTCCCCTCCCCTTACTTCCTTCTCCGAGTCCCTGCTCCGACAGCCGACAGTTCGCTGCAGCAGCCCTCTGTGATTCCCAGGGAGCTTTCCCAGCCCTCCTGGCAGCAGTTCCTGACTTCAGCCCTCTGTCCTTGCGCAGAAGGGAGCAGGGAGATTTTCTCCCCGTGAAGTTACTTGGTTTATTAGTCCGCAGATTTTGTGGCAACATGTAAACCAGGGGAATACAGACAGCTACATTTTCTCATATTTCTGTTTTTCCAGCGTCTTTGGGCAACAGCGGGGGAAATACACTAAAGAACAAGTGCTGGAAGGATGTTTACCCCAGATTTCCCTCTTGCTTTAGACATCCATCACTATGGGCTTCACTGGCCTGAATTTCCATAGAAAGCAAACTTAGAATTAGTAAGTGAACTTTTTTTCTTGCAGTAAACATTTTTTGCAGAAATCAGTTTCAGAGTATGCATATGGCAATGTTCCTGCTGCGGGGATTTCTGCCTGATGGAGCTGGAAAACAAACAGAGCGCCCTGGTTAGACTAACTGCAGCTAACCAGCGTCACCTGACTAGAAACTACAGAGTGCTTTTAGCCTGTACAGGATTGATCCATTGAGGAAAAAAAAAATGGCCTGAGTGTGCCAATGAGTAGTGACAAATAACAAATACGTCAGAAAATATCCTGATAACACCTGGATTCTTTGAAGAGAATAAAAAGCTACATTTGCTTGGTATCTTTAGACTCTTTTGCCTTGGCTCCACATGCTTTGCCAATAATGTATCTGTTTTACTAGGAATGGTCATCTAACCATATGACGCCAGAGACAAAATTGTGGCTATGTGGATGTCTATGGCAAAACTTTGGCCATTTGATTTCATCTTTCTTGACCAACATGCTCAATCACTTTGATCCCTCTGAAAGTTTTTCATGCACTTCAGTTTTGACACTTGCTGTGTTTTCAATCAGCATGGTAAGGCTTGTTTTCTTCAAGTACTGAAACTGCTCAAAATGCTGTGTTATGTCCTAGATAACTTCTGACCACCTATGTTAGAAACGCAAATTAGATTTAGTTCACAGGAATGCTCAGTTCCACAAAGGCACTGTAAATGCAGTCTTCTCCCTCTTGATACTGTCCTAGTGCAAATAATTATGACATACAATAAAACAAGCAAGACTTCTGGACAAAAGCTAATATTTTGTCCTCCAAAGTTGGAGTGATTTGAAAAGATGTCATGGTGCTACTCTTTGAATGTACCTTATTGAGTCGGTGTACTGGGGTCTGTGTTTATTCTGTGTTTATCCCACTAAATTTCCAGTATTTAAAACTGTCACATTCTTTTAAGAAGACTTTTTATTTGAAATAACTTCTAATGTATTCAGAGCTGCAAACATCTTTAAATGGCTTTGTGATAAGCACACAAGGGAATACAAATATATGAGTTCTGCTGTTAATGTTATTTATTATTTGTAGTGTGGCAGCACTGGTGATTCACTAATGTGTGAGGAGGTGTATAAACACAGAAATGAAGCATCCCAAAGAATTCGTAACTCTCTCATTCCTCCCTTGCTGATCCCAGTATGACTTGCTGGAATGACAGGTTGCTAGTTGAAATCAATACTCGAAATGTTACTTTTCCTAAATTGAAGGTCTGCAGTTTTTCTGAGGCATTAAATTTCCCTTAATTTCTTTCTTTTAACTATGAATATATTCATTTTTAAAGGGTGCTCTCAAAATCAGCTGCTTAAAGCATGAGACATGACTGTCTTGAATATTAATGCTGAGGGACTAATCCTCTGAACTGTCCTGTGCTCGTGACCTCCATGCAGCTGCTCCCTTATGTGACAGCCACGAATTTGCCTGGCACCAGCTGGATGTCTCGAGAGCTAAAAGCATCAGCGCTTAAGCCGAGGCTGAAGTTCGGGAAGGAAGTTTTTAGGAGGCTCTGGTCTTTTATGGCCTAGGGTTTAAGACGTTAACTCAAGGGGTATTCTGGTGCTTGCTCAGATGATTTTTTCTTTGTTGCTACTTTCCACTTCCACTATACTGCTCTGGAGGTGAAGGAAGAAAGGAAGCCAGTCCGAGAGCAGCTTAACAGCATATCACCATCTTTGCTGACACAGGACATAGAAAAGCCTGATTTTTAACTCGAAGGTGATGCCATTTTCACCCTTGTGTGTCAGAATGGCAATGCAGGAAAGGGAAGGGGTTCTTTGTTTATCACAGGATCATAGAATGGTTTGGGTTGGAAGGGACCTTTAAAGATCATCTAGTCCAACCCCTCTGCCATGGACAACGACGTCATTCACTACATCAGGTTGCTCAAAGACCCATCCAATCTGACTGACTTTCCAATGATGGGGCATCCACAGGTCCTCTGGGCAACCTGTTCCACTGTCTTACCACTCCCATCATAAAAAATTTCTTCCTTATATCCAATCTAAATCTACCTTCTTACGGTTTAAAACCATTGCCCCTGGTCTTGTCATTACAGATCTTGGTAAAAAGTCTCTCTCCATCTTCCTTATAAGATCCCTTTATATATTGAAAGGCTGCAGTAAGGTGTCCCCAGAGCCTTCTCTTCTCCAGGCTGAACTACCCCAACTCTCAGCCTTTCCTCATTGGAGAGGTGCTCCAGCCCTCTGATCGTATTCGTGGCCTTTCTCTGCATCCACTCCAACAGGTCCATGTCTTTCCTGTGCTGAGGGCTCCAGAGCTGGACGCAGTAGTCCAGGTGGGGTCTCACAAGAGTGGAGCAGAGGGGGAGATTCACCTACCTCAACCTGCTGGCCATGTTTCTTTGATGCAGCCCAGGATACGGTTGGCCTTCTGGGCTGCAAGTGCATGTTGCCGGCTTACGTCCAGCCTTTCATCCACCAGGATCCCCAAGTCCTTCTTCACAGGACTGCTCTCAATCCCTTCATCCCCCAGCCTGTATTCATATTAGCGGTTGCCCCAACTCAGGTGCAGGACCTGGCACTTGGACTTGTTGAACTTCATGAGGTTTATGTCAGAAAAACTCAGCTGTCGATGAGCTGTGCTTGTACTGCAGGGTAGCTGAAGAGCTGAGTTCATTGTAGCCTGCCAGGATTTTCCCTATTCCTTCCTTCCACTTAGTATATCTTATTGTTTTTCAAAACCCAGGAGATCTGAGTGTCAGAGTGGCAATGTATGCAAATTTGTGCCTGATGCTCAAAGGATGTAACCAGAAAAGTGGTGCATATATCTCCTCCCACAGCGGGGGGCAGAAGAAGAGGCTGCCCAGACTGAACTACCACTGCAACACTTGCAACCAGCAACTTGTATTTGGTTTTTAAATTGAAATGAAGGATGCTTATTCCTAGAACTTCTTTTAACTGAGAAAATAGCAGAACAATGTAATTTTAGGGAGAGAGAGGGGAAGAGCAACAGGATGTCTACCTTGACAGTAGATCTTGGTGTTTCAATTGTCCTCTGATCAAAGCTTTTCCTTTTCTCCCGCTGCTTGTTTGTTGCTTGCTGTTGATATAGCTATGTAATATGATGTGGGATGCCACAGTTTTGTCCTGAAAGAAATGTAGGCTTCCAAAAGCTAATTGCTTTGAGTGCAGTGTTGTGCAGGTGTTCCTAGGGTATTTCTGGTTCTGGAGCTAGTTTGGTTAATGCTGCCTCTGTGTATCACGGATCGGACATGCCCAGAATGATGAGCTTAGCACTTGTCTGAGGAAAGACTGTTGGTTGCTGCAATCTTCTGGGGAGAGAAGAGGGAAGGACAGAGGCAGTGGTGCAACCTACTGCTGTCTCCTCTTCTTGCTTGTTCCTGGCTGTGGTAGAGCAAAACTGGTGAACTGTGAACAAAAGTCCTGATCAGTACATACCATGGTCATGAGGCTGTCTGCAAGTACTGTTTTTCATAACCCCTATTTTCCCTGGTACCTAAACATTTCTGCTGAAATATTAACATTTTGGGAAGAAATCTTCCTCTATTAAAAATAAAAGGGAGAAAAAAAGAAAAAGCACAGAGGTCAGCCAGTTCCCATGTAAACTCCCCTTCTCTCTTCACTGGCTGGATGTTTATGATAAATTGAGTGTATCTTATCTGTGACTTGCTTACATAATGAGGTTGGTCTTTATTATCACGTTGCTGCTCTCTCTAGAAGGAGAAAGAGTGAGCTTAGGTTTTAGATCTTTTGTAATTACAGGAAAATATGCAACTAAGTCATGTTCTCCTCACAGGATTCTCAAAGATTTTCCATTTGATCCTTCTTACTATTTTAAGAAGAAAGTGTTTGGAAATGTCTGTACTTTTTTATTTCTTTTTTATTGCTCTGCACATTGTGCAACTGTGTTGGATGCATGACTGATGCCATCCCTACCTGCCTAGAAAGATAATGATAAACTATCTTAGGGAGTATTTTCTCCAAGTGATGCATACATGGAATTCCCATTAATGTTAATGTGGGTTGTGAAGATACACTCAGTGAGTGAAGACAAGGCCAAATATGTTATAGTTATATCAGGGCTTATGTCTTTCATGGCAGGCAGACTTCTAAGTGGCAGGCAGGTTTCTTTGAATTTAACAGAAAGCCATGCTGAAAAATGCTAGTTCTGTGTGATATGCAGATATATAGCCATTAAATTTTATGCCCAAATCTTACAGCTGTAGCTGATCTTACTAAAGAAATAGGCTTCTATTAAATATCTTCCACTAACTAGTTTCCATAATTCCAGCATGATGGCTGGAACTCAACAAAATATTTTAATAAATTGGCATAAGCTGAAAATGAGGAAAGATTAAATTCAAACCATACCCCAAAATGATTCTTTCTGAAGGAAGCAATGAGGATGAGTTGAACACCCAAGGCAATATTGAAAAGGCCCTGAATCTAAATTCCTTCCCTATTTTCTTTTGCCAGCAAGAATCTAGTGTGAATATGTGTGCAGCTTGGCATGTCGGCTGAGGTCCAATGCTTGCACTTACAACATCTGGCGCACATTCTCTACGTGTGAAAAGGCAGGTTTCGTCATCCTGTCACCTACTGTCCACGAGCTTCATTACCAATAGTGTGATTGTTTGCATTGATCAGATAAAGGAAAACACACAGAATTTGAGCAATTCTGGAGAATTTCACAGTTACGATATTAAAATGGGCATACTATTTTACGGCCGTTATTTCTTTTCCTCAGGTGTTGTTGAACTCTTGATCAGCATTCAGTCGTGACTAGATGAAAATCTTGAGAAGTTGTAGGACCTATTTTTAAAAGCCAGATATGCCAAAATGTTTAATATGAAGATATTTGGTTATATTTAGAAACCTAAAAAAAAATGCTTTGAATTTCATGTCTGACACTCAGCTACCCTTCAAGTTAGAAGAGCCAGAACCATCTATTAAAATGGTCTTTTAAAATTGTTCTGGTAAAGAGTACAGAAATGCTGTTCTTACAAAAGAACACATTATGGGAAATCTTTCCACAACCGTATCAAGTTAGATCAGCACTAAGGAAAAACATCTGCCAACTGAGAACTCTTTTGTCATAAACATTCTTATAGGCTGTGCATGTTGGATTCTGCTTTTCAAAGCTGTTGAAGAATTAAGATTTATTAATACAGAGCTCCAAGCCCTAAATTGGATGTGATTGTGCTTTTGCAGACCTTGCTGCAAGGGCTGATGGAGTTCACCGAGGCCGAGAGGATTCTGCGGCTATGCCTGCCCCAGTGGACAGAGCAGAGCCAGGGCGGGGGCTTTTGTGCCAGCCCACAAGTGTCCATAGTGTTTGGTTATTATCACTTGTCCTTGGCACGATTCAGGCTTGTGCCAAATAACATTTTCCGAGATAAAGCATTGGCATGTTTTGGAGAATAACACAAGTTAGGGGCTGCTCTCAGTAGGCAGGTTGGATTAGACCACATTGTTTTGGGGAGGAAGAAAGAGAGTTTTGCCAGATGGCCGTGAGCCATTATGACATTTGCCTTTAGGGTTCCCTAGTCGGTTTTATTTATCAGGGTAGATATCACCTGTAAAGTCTCATATGTTTGTAGCAGTGGGATGCCTGTTAGTAACTAAGACAAAAATATCTTGATTCCTTTGAAGCTTTCACACGCATTGACCCAAATCACTCATTTTTTCAAGGACTTTGTAAAAAAATCCCCAACATATGAATTAAATCAATTTGATATCTCATCTCTCAAGTGTTCAACTGATAGTCTGTCGGCTAATCCTGGTTGCTCTCTTTCCCAGGGCACCTTGGAGATGCACAGGAGCTTGCTCCAGGCTAAATTAATTATTCTAGTGATGGTGGCAGCTGCATGATCCCAGCTGCCTTCTTTTCTGACCACATGATAGCAGTAGGGCTCCAAGAAAAAGGGCCACAGGCTCCATGTATTAATCTAGTAGTGGGGCCCCACTCCTGACTGTGCTTGTGCTTGAGTCAACCCTTGAACATACACAGCATGGTGCATGGGAGGTCCATGCATAAGTCCCAGAAAGCACTGGGCCTACTGTATGTATGATTAGGTCTACCTACATTATGTCGGCTGATATTTGCAGAGAAAGAAGTGGCCCATTCAGCCAGAAAAGCTGTGGGCCATTTCTGTACAACATGTCCTTGACTACTGTTCAAGTGTCTTTTTGTTCCTCTTGAGCTCATTAACTCAAGAGCAAATATTTGACTCTAGGTTGTCTGAGTCTTTCAGTTTTTCCTGTGTGACCCATCGTTTGGACCAGAGAGATGAAGATTTAATCCTGGAAAAGTTAATTCACAGAAGTTCCCAATTTAATACATGTGTGAGCACATAATTCCAAATTGATGCTCAGCTATTGCCTAACCCTGTTGGTGGCCTGGGAGCCTTGGCATGAGACTTCAGCCAGAGAATTCCTAGTGGCCTTCATTTCTGTAGCTTGGCATGATGCCTTTCAAGCAGGGCACCTGAAAACGCCAAACTGGTGCCTAAACCATAGCAAGGCTCAGAAACCATGGGTGTGTTTCTCTGATCTTCTTCGCAAGTCCTGATATACTAAAATATTTCAAGATGTCTTTACCAGCTTGGATCACAAAAAAACCCCAATGACCCATCTCAAATTCTCAACAGGCCACTGCAGGGAACGCTCATGCATGATACACAGGCTCATTTTCTTCTCCTGCTTGCTTTGGAACATAGATTTGAAGCCACATCTTACCATCCCAATAGCAAATCTTCTACCAGATCAAGAATTCACCAGCTATCACACAATACCATGCTCTAAGATGAATCCTTCATCCTCTCTTGATGAGGCTAATCTACTTAATATAAAATACTTAAAATATTCATAGTAAATATTCAGAATCTATAGCTTAATGACGATGGCTGTTGCCTGGAAGACTGGGTTTCTAATCACTGCCCTAATGAATAAACATCTGAGATTTACAGATAGTGCACAATGCCAAAGCGAAAGTACTCCTTTCAGAGTAGGGTGCATTATCTGTGATTATTTAGCCAAGAAATTATTACAGCTTCCTTCAGCTCCACAGGGGCAAATTTTGACTGGAGAGACCCCTGTCTCCAGGAGGAAATTATACTTGCAGTGCAGAGATACCATAGTGATAACATTCTATACAAAAATAAAAAAAAGCCTAAGACAAATTCTTTAACCCAGTCTCAGTATTGTTGTAGCCTACAGGAAAGATCTTCAACTGAAATTGCAAAGTTAGACTGACAGTGGTGCTTTTGGATGATTGCTCCTATTCATCAGACTTCCAGTCCTTAGTGAAATCAGGATGAAGAAGGTTACATTGTTTTTTCTGTAGTGTAGGCTTAGAAAAAAAATAAATGTTGTCCTATTCATTTATTATCAAATTTGAACAGTTTGCTTTTGAAATGCTAAGAGTTACCCTAGCTGAACTCTCCTTTTTAGGCAGTAACTAGTTCAGATTGCCTTCCATGGGACTTTAAAATCAATACAGAGAATGACAGATAGACGGGGAAATGTGCATTAATCCATTAATTTAGTCTTCATCTTCAAGTCATTATGCTAAAAAAAATCAGGATTCTGATAAATTGGACTTTTTTCTTTTCTCCTACGACCCACTTAGAAATCCAGAAGTCATAAAGTTTTGCCTTGTCACAAGCTATAAGTGATGGTGGCACAGCAATATTTTTTACTGTCCAGATAAAAAAGGAAATTACTAACTCCATCCTTGCCTGGTGATGCAGTTAGCTGCCTGAGGTCTCAGTGGTTTCACTTCATTTAACATGAGGAAGTATAAAACTGACATATAAAAATTCCCTTGAGCGATCATTCATAATTGTAAAAAAAACTTTTTGTAAGGTTTTCTGATCTATCCACACATTGATTTTTATGCAGAGATCATCTTTTTTTCACAAACAAAAAGTTCTTTCACATTTGTTACACAGCTTTCGATTTTGGTCTTCCTTTGTTTTTATTTTGATACTGTATTTAAATTTATCTTCTACACCCATTCTTTGTAGCCTCTGAGATGACCAAATGTTGAGATTTTGAGAATCTTCTGCCTTCTCCAGGTCTTGCTGGAGTTGCTAACTTTAGTAATGAGGCTTTCTTGATTTTTTTTTCAAAAAAATCATCCAGACATTTTAGCAAAGTTGTTATTGCTGTTATTTTATTAATCCAGTCTCCCAAACTAAGTGAGGGAGAAGACTTTAAGGCTCTTCAGAAGGAATTCTTGTAAATAGACCACATAGATTTCCAATCTGTAATTATGGAGCTTACAAGCCTCATGCTTTGAATATTTAATTTCTCCAGGTAGGCTATATTTACAGGAAATGTTGATCATACCATGGTGGCTGGAGTTCACATGTGTAAGGCAATTGGAGTGACTGCAAATATTAAGAAAAATGTGCAAATACTAATAATTTGCATGAAGTACTGAAGCCTGTGTCAGTATTTTCCATGTAGTCCTGAACGTGTCAGATCTGCATGACATCAGTGCCATGAAGGAGAATGGGGACGTACTTGTTAAAAAGAAAACGTATGGTTTTGAAAGATACGGTTTGTAAAGCCCAAGCTCTTTTCTCTTCAAACTAGTTACCAGGTAATTTATACTGTGGTTACTGATCATTTAAGTCGAGGTAAAACAGTGATGAGAGTGACCAAATACCAAAGAACAGTTGAAACAAACAATTGTGCTTACACATGCATCAGAAGTGGGGAAAGTCAGTAAGGGAAGATTTGGTTTTCAAGCTTTTGTAAGGAAGCTATCAATAAAGGCAAGTTCTAAATAGAGCTCATTTAAAAAAATTGAGAATGATAGTTATTTGTTTACAATGAGGAATTAAATTAGACTGACCAATTCATAGTGTTCTCAGAGAAACTGTATATACGCTTTTAAACTTTATGCTATTTCAGCAATGCGAAATCATCAAAATCTCAGCTTTTAAGTAGGAAAAAAATTCTCCCTTCATGGTTATATACAAGAAGCTGGGAAATGGATCCCAGAAGGCTTAAGACAGAAAACTCAGTCATGAGACATAAAAAAGTTAAAAATATAATTCTATTGATTTTTACAGCAAACTCTTAGCTCTTTAATGTCTGCCTGAAAATCTATGAACAGCTGTCACAGAGAGACCGTGCTGATGGCATCCAGTGCCTCTGAGCTCCTAAGTTTGGTGGGAAGAGCCTCTGAATTGAACGTCATGACAGCAGGTTAGTTCATCTCATCCCTTTCTCCGTATCCGTGGCTTCCATGGAAGAAAAATTCATTTGCACAGGACCTGAGTGAATGAATGTAGCATATGCCATTGTTACCATTTAGGATATGATAGAGTGTGCGTCTTTTTAATTTCCTAGAAGTTCAATGTTGGTTACTCGGGCAGTCAGTGCGAGACAAAGGAACCTGCCAAAGAATTCAACCCTCCTGCACAAGACACCTGGCTTAGATGGGGATGAATTGCCCTTCAGAATTGGCCACCCTTCCTCACTGGCTGTTACTGGAACTGGGACAACTAGGTCAGGCATGCTGTATCTCTTTTAGGTGCTTAATGTCAGGTGAGAGCCCTGATTACAGGCCATTAAGCTTTATCCACCAGTAATCGCAGTAGAAGGAAATTCCTCATGTAACTTCGGTGAAGCTCAATGCACAATGTCATCACTTGACTGCCTAATTCCAAGTTTCTGTGCCAGCATATGGGGCACTACGGATATCAAAGGAAAGTTTTGTTCCACTAGGACAAAACTGTAAATCTTTCCCTATTTAGAAACAAATGATCATTTTTGATTGAAATCTTCTGGTAAATCCCAGATTTTCATGCTGAAGTAGATACCTACTAGGAAGCTGGCAGCCCGCAGATTGAAAGTGGACCCCATTATAAGCAAATGAAAACAAAGTCTTGCAAAGAGAGGTGCCAGGCAATCTGGGGTGGAACACCTACCAGTTCCACCTGCAGCTAACAAATACAAAAAGCACACAAAAGGCCTGGTAACATTGACTATCTGTTTCAGGTGTTTGAATGGGTAGCTTGCATGATATTACCATAATTTATATAGAAATCTCTAAATACATTGTTGCAAGCATGATACAATATCCAGACATCATAGTTAATGAAGTACCTTGTATTTTCTCAGGAGGCTCTTTTGTCTCAGGAGATGGTAAAATACTCAGGGTCTTACAGATGGTTCCCATTCAGAGGAGCAATTGATATTTGACTTCATTTAGTTATCAAGGACAATCAAAGCTATGTTTTCCTGAATTGGTGGGCACAAAAAAGAAAAAGAACAGCGCTTTGCTCCTAGCTTCAAGGCCCATTTGCACAGGGCTTGCTGTTTCCTTAAGCTTTGTTTCAAGTGTTGGTTCTAGCTGTAACCTTCGTGTTTCTAACCCGGTTGTGAGAGTGCTCGGGGTGTGCGACAGCTTGTGCCTCCTGCTGCTGTCTCTGTAGCAGCAATCAGACCTCTCCACGTTACGGATGTGGGAAATCTCTTTTGTGCCTGTAAATCCTTAGCACTTGCATTGACCGCACAGGCAGGAACTGGATGGGTTCCACACCTAATGGAACTTGCACTCCTATAAATGTTTTCAGGCCTGGGAATTCACTGTCTTTATACACGTACATGTGCATGCTTTACGTGTGTCTGAATTGTAATATTTGAGGCAATGCCCCTCCAAACTTCTTCCACGTGCCTATATGCTGTCCCCATGGTAGGTACTAAGATTTTACTCCTGTTGTATAAAATGAACAAGTTTTCATGAAACAAACTGTATCTTTAAAACTGCATTCCAGATAAAATGATCCGTGGTAGAACATAGCTGCCAGATTCTTCCTGTCAGCTACAGATTATATGGTATAGCCTGGGGAGCGCCGGGCCCTAGGAGTCTGGGTCCTGCCTGTTTCATTAAGCAGTATGAAGCCGGCTGTCAGCTATTAGCATGCAGAATATTAGCAGCACCATACCTGTCAAAGAGGAAAAAAGGGCCTCCATACAGCTATATCACTGTAATCCATTCATCAGTTTATTGAACTGAAGCTTGATAGGGGGTTTCTCAAATGCATGTGATGCCCCATGCTGTTAAGAGTTTTGTGTTTTGATCTCAGATTATGCTGGAAGATTTGTGCTTGCTCCCTTTTAGTTATGTATCTGAAGTTGTTCAAAGGCAAAAGTTATTTCTTCCAGAGCTGAGTGTAATTTGCACTCACCATGTTGCCCCAGAGACACCTGTTTCATGGTTTGGGGTGTTGGAGGTGGATAGAAATTCATCTTTCCATTTTGCTGAATCTGTGCCACCAGAGGCATCCTCTGCACTCCTGTGGTTCTCTTGCTGTCGGCTTCCAAAGCTGGGCCTTGGCCACTTTGTGTCTGGCCACAGTACAGTGAATCTGGCTGGAGCGAAGCTGAGGAATGAGGCCAAGATGTGGATTAGGGAGGTTCCACTTGATGACAGGCTGTTGTATGTGTTTTACAGGGGTGAGATGGTTTTATGATAAGAAAGGTTTGCATCTGAGAATTAAATGAAATGTGCAAGAGCGAAGATATACTTTGGTATCTTTCTGAAAGCTTCGGTGCTACTCAGCTACGAATCCCCCCTCCCCAGCCCCCCCTCCACCTCTGTGCTTTGTAAACTGTTGGCTGAAGATCCTAGAGTTCTCGAGATGTCTTGGCATAGGTTAAAGCTGCTTGCATGCCTGGTCTGATTTCTGTGTGGAAATCTGGAAGGTTGGCAAGTGACACTTTTGTGGATATTCTCTTTGTTCACTCCATTTCATGACCCAGAACACAGTAGCACCATAAATGCATAGAGGTAATGTAAAAGTGTCTGTAGCCTCAGAGTTCAAATTTCTCATCTTCTACACCCGTGGTTCACATCTGTGGTTCTCACTCTCTGCATCCAGGTGCTCGGGCAGTGCTCTGTCCCCTTCGAGAGACAGTAAATGTAATTATTAGCCTTATTGAACCATAGTACTTAGCTCTCTTCTAGACTTCATGTAGTTCATTAGAAAACATGACATTTCCTCTGGAATCCTAAAATGCAAGAAGTCGGGTCTTACATATTCTACTAAATAGTGTATTTATGTAGCCTCGGAGTTCAAAATCCAAGGGAAAGGCCAATAAGGCAGATATCATGGTGGGAGTTTGTTATAGACCCCCCAATCAAGATGTAGAGACTGATGAAATATTCTATAAGCAGCTGGCAGAGGTATCACGATCGCTCGCCCTTGTTCTCATGGAGGACTTCAACTTCCCAGATGTCTGCTGGAAATATAGCACAGCAGAGGGAACAGTGCCGGAGGTTCCGGGAGTGCATGGAAGACAACTTCCTAACACAGTTGGTGAGGGAGCCAACTAGGGGAAGCGCCCTACTGGACCTCCTGTTTGTTAATGGAGAAGGCCTTGTCGGGGATGTAAAGGTTGG
>VYXH01006280.1:182093-216658 GCA_013397275.1 Burhinus bistriatus | reverse complement strand
ATGGCACTCAGGATGATCTGCTCCATAACCTTCCCTGGCACTGAGGTCAGACTGACAGGCCTGTAGTTTCCTGGATCCTCCTTCTGGCCTTTCTTGTGGATGTGTGTCACATTTGCTATCTTCCAGTCAACTGGGACCTCCTTGGTTAGCCACGACTGCTGATAAATGATGGAAAGTGTCCTGGTGAGCACTTCCACCAGCTCCCTCGGTACCCTTGGGTGGATCCCATCTAACCTCATAGACTTGTGTGTGTCTCAGTGGTGTAGCAGGTCACTCACCATTTCCCCTTGGATTATGGGAGCTTCATTCTGCTCCCCACCCCATCTACTAGCTCAGAGGGCTGGGTACTCCGGGAACAACTGGTCTTACTGTTAAAGACTGAGGCAAAGAAGGCATTAAGTACCTCAGCTTTTTCCTCGTCCTATTTCCACCCCTGTCTAATAAAGGATGGAGATTCTCTTTAGCCCTCCTTTTGTTGCTAATGTATTTACAGAAACTTTTTTTATTGTCCTTAACATCAGAAGCCAGGTTAAGTTCTAGTTGGGCTTTGGCCCTTCTAATTTTCTCCCTGCAGAGCCTCACATCTTTGTAGTCCTCATGAGTTACCTGCCCCTTCTTCCAAAGGCCATAAACTCTCCTCTTTTCCCTGAGTTGCAACCATAGCTCTCTGTTCAGCCAGGCTGGTCTTTTTCCCTGGTGGCTCATTTTTTGGCACATGAGAACGGCCTGCTCTTGTGCCTTTAAGATTTCCTTGTTGAAAAATGTTCAGCCTTCCTGGACTCCTTTGCCTTTCAGGACTGCCTCCCAAGGGACTCTGTCAATCAGGCTCCTGAAAAGACTAAAGTCCGTCCTCCAGAAGTCCAAGGTGACAGTTCTGTTGATCCCTCTCCTTGTTTCTCTAAGAATCAAAAACTCTATAATTTCATGATCACTATGCCCAAGGCAGCCTCCAACCATCACATTTCCCACAAGTTCTTCTCTGCTTACAAATAACAGGTCCAGCAGGGCACCTTTCCTAGTCAGCTCCTCCCCCAGCTGTGTCAGGAAGTTAACATCATCACACTCCAGGAACCTCCTAAACTGTTCCCTCTCTGCTGTATTGTATTCCCAGCAGACATCTGGCAAGTTGAAGTCCTCAAAAGGCCAAGGGCTAGTTAACTTGAGATTTCTCTCAGCTGTTTATAGAATATTTTGTCTGCCTCTTCATCCTGGTTGGGCAGTCTGTAACAGACTCCCACCATGTAATCTGCCTTGTTGGCTCTCCCCCTGATTCTTACCCATAAACACTGAACGCTGTTGTCACCGTCATTTAAGTTCTAGACACTCATAACACTCCCTAACATACAGGACCACCCCACTGCCTCTCCTTCCTTGCCTATCCCTTCTGAAGAGTTTATAGCCATCCATTCCAGCACCCCAGTCGTGCGAGTCATCCCACCACATTTCTGTGATGGTGACTACATCATAGTTTTCCTGCTGCACAATGGCTTCCAGCTCCTCCTGCTTGTTGCCCGTGCTGTGTGTGTTAGTGTAGAAGCACTTCAGTTGAGCTATTGGTCCTGCCACCTTTTCGCTGGGAGAAACTCTGATTCCTACCTCACCATTCCCAGGCACAGCTGTAGTTTCTAACCCATCAATGTCCCTCACACCTCTGCTGCTGCCTGAATCTCCGTCCCTGAGGCAGCAGACTGAGGGACCTCATTAGCATTGGCACGCCATCCCCAGGCTTACCTCGAAAGAGCCTGCTTTCATCCCCTTCCCCCAATTTCCTTCAGCAATTCTTCTATATGCAAGTTGTTGTTAAGTCTTCCCGGCTTTAGAGCACTCTTCCTAAAAGGCAGACTTCTGCCTTCTCATCCGTTTCAGTGTCTGTCTGTCTTTGCTTTAGCTATATAATTCTTCTTCTTTCTGCTTTGTTAGTTTTTACAGTGAATTAAAGTAGCGTGCATGCTTTCCATTACATACATCATTTCAAACACAGAAATTTTCAATTTTGTATATCCTAAGTACATTCAAAAAGCAGCATGCCTCACTTGAAATCACATTTTTGTGACTTTCAGAAGCAACACCAGCAGTTCCGGCTACAATCCTTTTAATTACTTTTTGCTTTGATTAAGACAAATTTATTTCCCAGAGTTATGTGTTTGCACAAAAATACAAAATACAGAAAGATCCTATATCAACAAAATTACACTGGTTTTGCAAATTACCCTGACTGCAAATATTTATCATTTGAACATCTGTCAGAGATATGTTTCCTAGAAACATTTATACTAAATTTTTCCTTAATGCAGATGGAAGAAAAGGTGAGGAAAGGAGCTTAGAGGCAAAATTATACAGCATAAGAAATATAACCTAATCAAGTGTCTGAGGTACAGGGATATTAATTTTGCCTGCTGCTCTTTCTTAAATAATGCTGAAGGCTTCCTGTGGTTTTTTTCAAGCTTCTTCCCCCCGTTGCCTCAATTCAAGAGGTTCAAGCGGAAAGGGATGCTGATAAATTTCTGGACATAATTTCAAATAGGGCTAAAATCAATATCTTTTTTTCAATGGAGCCCAGATAACAGCCAAACCCGACATTACTTTTTATATGAAAAATTCTGCATCTTATCAAAACTTGAGAAGGCATGTGTGTGTCTGGGAAGCAGTTGTTGAAGGATGCAGTCTGTATCTGCTCCATCCCAAGAGATCCAGCTGTTATCCAGCTGACATCCACCTCCTGCACAAACTTTAACTTCGGTCCCTATGGTCAAAATAACAAATGGCTAATGAGCTTTCATCCCGTGTTGGAAATGCCATGTGCTCTCAACAAACATCTTTGAAAAGAAGGCATTAACCAAATATTTATTCATTGAGGACAGGATTGTCCTAACTGAATAAAAACACTCAAAAATCTTCAGGGTGTTACAGGCTCTGCAAGCTACAGCTTGAGATGCATCTGGCTGTTGAGGGGCAGACTATGTAAGCACCATATGCCAGGTCTTACAAGACAAACATTTAATAGGCTTAAGGAGATTTCTAGGTTTGCTATAATAAGAACCTGAGAATGGCCCTGCTGGTCAGACCCAGATCATCCAGTATGTTGCCTCTGGCAGCGGTCTGCAGCAGATGACTAGGGAAGAGCATAAGACCTTTTATTTTTTTTTTCAGTGATGCTCAGTGATAGGACAAGAGGTAATGGGCACAAACTTGAACATAGGAAGTTCCATCTAAACATGGGGAGGAACTTCTTTCCTTTGAGGGTGGCAAAGCAGTGGAACAGGCTGCCCAGAGAGGTGGTGGAGTCTCCGACTCTGGAGACATTCAAAAGCCGCCTGGACACCGTCCTGTGCAACCTGCTTTAGGTGTCCCTGCTCTGGCAGAGGGGTTGGACTAGATGATGTCCAAAGGTCCCTTCCAGCCCCTGTGATTCTGTGATTCTGTACTTGGATGACAGTATATGGTACTCTCCCAGCCTTCGCATGTATTCAGCCCCTGAGTTAGAGGTGTTTTCTTTGCATTTAACAGATCTCAATGGATTTTTCTTCTGTGATTTTCCTTCTTCAAACTCCTATAGACATTTGGCATTGTCAGTTCTCTCTCTGCCACGCCTGCTTTAGTGACAGGTCTGTAATGCACAGCCTGCGCCACCTGCGTCGGTATGGGTATTTCTGAGAGGGTATGGAGACAAACCAGCCTTCTCCTATGGGAACAGCTTTTGAACAGTCATCTGCAGGATGTTCCTGAGCATCAGAAAGACAGATTGGTGTAGCAAATTCACCACCAACCAGGTGCAAATGCACTAGAAAAGACATCCTAGGAATAACTTGTGTTTTTGTTCAGAAGCTGAAGGCATGTTTTAAATTTCACAATGACCTTAGGCCAGGTAAGGAAGACCAAGTTGATGAATGGCCTAGCTGGGGCACAGCTAGGTCAACAGAACTGCCTCTCTCGGTATGACTAGGAGGCAAAACTGGACTAGGAAATCATTGTACTCTAACCCCAGTATGCATGCCCAGCTGGGGGACAAGGCACGGCTGTAAAAGCAAAGGGTATCTTCTATCGGCATCTGAGTGCCAATAGTTCTTTTTTCCAAAAAACATGCTTTTGAAAGCTGAAAGCCACTTTGGGGTAAGAGGAGTTTTTCCGGCACGAAGTGGGAGCACATGGCCAGTTTCTGCAGCTTCCTTTTTCTGTAGGTATAGTCATCCACAGACAATTTCTGACTCTGCATTTACAATAGGGATACACCAAAACAATAGTCTCCGTCTTCCTTTATATCCACAGCAGCTCTTTGATTTTATCGTAGTGTTGATTTATAATGTTAGAAATTCTAGTGTTAAAACCAGGAATATCGGATATTTCCCAAGCTTCCTTATAGACCCAGTGTATTCTGCATAGCCTTGAAATCTCCTACACTTGTGGAAGCTGTTATTTTTCCCCTGTATTTTACTGTTGCAACCCTTTGTTGACCAAAAGTGCTCAGGTACCTTTGGCTGAGTACTAAACCGTAGTAGCTGTAGTAGCAGTATCCAAAGCTGGCAGCCTCTTGGAGAAAGAAAGTTGCCCAAAGCACCCTGATGCTCGTGGCTTCAGGTCTGCTGTCGGTCTGAGCAGTGTAAAGGTACTTTGCTAAGGACAGCCAAGGCTCTACACAAAATTTTGAAAAGTGGTCAGTAATGTTGACTGTCTCAAAAGCCCTGAGTTTCTGGAAGAAGATGCTCAGCACTTTTTAAAAAATCATATTTATTTCAGGCTGGGTCCCTGAGAGCATGAGTAGGTCTTGGCAGTTCATTTTTACAAGTGAGGGTTTTTTGGATGCTAGCTCAGCATTTTGCTGAACATAAAATATAATATTATGCACTAGTCACGGAAAAAACTTGCCTTTTAGGGTTTTTTTCCACCTTGTTTATTTATGGGGGGCGGAGTTGGGATGAGGTGTACTAGACCTGCAGGCTCTGTGTGGCCAGAAAATTTTCATTCTTTTGTTATTTAAATTTCTGACTTATCTCCAAACTTAATACCTTGCTATACTAATCCACACTCACAATTGTTTGTTGATAAAAAAATGTTACTGAGCAATTTGCTTTGAACCTGCTCCTTCTTCTTTTCTTTTTAATATCACTAACTTTCATTTTTTGCATGCTTGCAGATTCTGCAGCATAGGATGTCCTCCCATTGTCCTTGCTTCTGATGTTAAAAAACCTGTTCCATCGCTTTGCAAGTGACTTTCTTCTATCAGCCTGCAAACAACAAAAGAAGCTTTAAAGATAAAAGGAAGAGGAAGCCAGATTCACTTTTTAATAGTCTGGGGACTGGACACTATCCCCTAGAACAGTGGAGTTTGACGGCAAAAGCCTAGAGATGATTGAATTAAGCTCACACATGTAATGTCTTGTCCCCACAGGACAGCCCCAGGTGGACTTTCAGCAATGGTCTGTTGCTAAAAAGATGTATTTTAAAAAAACCAAACATGATCTGGAATCAATATGATATCATTCTTTCCTTTGCTTGCTTTCCACTTTGCTGCTTTCAGTCTGACAATACCGTAACCTTCGGAGTCACCTCTGCAGAGATCTTGCTCCCTCTGGAGCAGCATTGGATGCTCCGCAGCCGTTTGCTTCTTCCCCAAGGTCAGATAACAAAAGTCACACATCTAAACATTTGTATCTTCTGGTTTATGCTTCTTCTGGCTGAACATGGAATCTGTAGAATCTTGTGCTTTAAAAAATGGTGCAGATTTAAACCAGAGATTTTAATTTTGAATGCTCCTTTTTTCTCAGCATACTATGGCTCAACTTGCTTTCAACAGCCTTCCTAGAGTTTCTTCTTTTTAGAGGGGTGCTAGTGCCCTCTATGTTCTTATTAACTCCTTCAACATTAGCACTTCTTTCTTCGCAAATGTGCTTTCTTAGAAAGCTGGGGATTTGCTTAACATACGATGTACTTCAACACATCAAAGCAAATATTCAAAGCAATTTTCTAAAAAAAAAGAACCCAAAAACCCTTACACAACAATTTACTCTTTGACTCTTCAGATATAATCTTCTTAGATTGATAATCTAACTTATTAACAAAGAACATGCTATGACACTGTTTAGGAATATTGCAATTCTGCATCAATAAAACTGCAGCCTTTTTTCTCACCTGGAGAACTAGGCTAGGCCACTGAAAAAAATCCCATATATTTTTGGAAAGTGTTGTTCTAAACATGTCAAAGCAGCAGTATTTATTCAGTATTTGTATACAGCGGAAATTGAAGGTGCAGGATGATATGATCATCCTGCAGTTTCATTTCCTGCATAAAAATAAACTGCGTACTACAGATTAGAGAGATCAGACAACATTTAATAGATTCCCAGTTCAAGAGGTGTAATGATGGAGATAAGCTGACATGATGCCCTGAAGAATAAGATTGCGAAGGATTTAAGGTCAGAATAATGTTATGATAGGTCACTTGTGGGCCTGTTGTCAGATGATATGTTCTGGCCATGGAGATTTGAGTTACCTGAGCCACCTTTATTACAACCATAATAAAAATGAATAAGAGCAGGTTATGTCTTCCATTCACTGATTTAATGTCAAAGCTGATGCTATCTCGTGGTGGATGTCTTACTGTAAAAGACCTGGTGACTTATATTTTCTAGGCATTAGTTTTTTGCAAAACAGTAATCACAGGTGAAATTGATTCTTCCACATT
This sequence comes from Burhinus bistriatus, assembly GCA_013397275.1. Classification (NCBI taxonomy): domain Eukaryota; kingdom Metazoa; phylum Chordata; class Aves; order Charadriiformes; family Burhinidae; genus Burhinus; species Burhinus bistriatus. Next base: position 209,979 of record VYXH01006280.1, on the reverse strand, counting down.
CGTCAGCAAAATGCTAAGGACTTGAAGAGCAGATGTCCTCCTCAGGTCAAAGTAAGAGCTGATCTTTCGGGACACAGTAACACTGGGGCTACCCATGCAGGTTTCCCAAATATGCCCTCTTTTTTCTCCTGGATATTTTGTCTAAGCAGAATTCAGGCACCTCTACCATCTATGTTTTTTCTGGACTGGTGACCTCCTCCCTAGAGCCACCACACAGGAATTCAAACCAGGCGCTGTCCCTAGGCAATAGAAATGGGTCTAATGTTTCCATGAAACATCACAAAGATTTACTGCACCTTTGCCTGCAGGGTGCATTAAGTCTCGGGCTTCCAGCCAGGGTTGTACTTCTGGTCCATGCAGAAACCATGCCCACTGAGCACAGGCGACAGCTCCGGTACTTCCTGGGAACGCTGGGTTCACTGCTCCCCTAGGCACACGTTGTCATTTGAGAGATGCCAGGTAGGAAGGTGGTAGTCCAAAGCCATCAAGCAGTTTATGCTGCCCTGTTAGTACTGTGGATGCAGTGTGAGGAAATGGGACTCCAGCTGCAAAAGCATGACAACTCATTTTTATATTTCAGCCACAAAAATATATCTAATACACTACAGGTGTTAATACTGAAGGAGATTCTGATCTTAACACAGTGAAAAATGCAAACAATTAACAAGACAGGTGTTGTTACAAGCAGACCCATTTCTATTCATTCTACCAAGGTTTGGGATCAGATATGCAACATCTTCAGGTGCCTAAGGATGCAGGAGGCTGTTGCTGAAAGCAATAGGAACCAACACCAAGGTGATCTGAAATTCTGATTCGAATGAACACAGCTACATTGGCAAGCTCCTAAAAACTGGAAAAGATGGATAAAACTGGCCCTCACACCACAAACAGCAACACAATGAGCAGGAGGGATTGTGATGGCTTGGACAGATTTTGACACAGTGAGCGTTGCCTAAATAGCATTTATGCCTTCCGCCTTCCTAAGAACTGTTTTAGCTGCGTACTGCAGAGTCGGGGGGGTGTGTGTGGGGGGGTGGTGTGTGGAGATCTCCTGGCATAGACAAAACACAGAGCTGAGCTACATTTCCAGGGCTTTTTAAGATGCTACAACAAAATTAACTCTTGATATCATGTAAAGAAACGTTCCGTGATAAATCAGTACGGAAAAACAGCATTTCTGGTTTTGGGGAGCTCTGCACATTTTGGAGCATGGCACATCGTCAGAGCTGGCTATTTGCCTCCCATGTTTGCTAAAAGTGTGGTTGGGGGGGATCAGTGCGCAGCCTGCTTCATGCCCTCTCTTAGCAGAGGCTTGGCTTTTTCAGCTGAGGGGCCAAAACCCGACCTGCCACGCATTGCCAGAGGGCAGCCAGAGAGCACCGCTCGGTGGATGTGCTCTGGTGAGGCTGTGGATGAGCGTAGTGAGGAGCTAGCGAGGAGGGGTCGCAGGTACAGGGCTGGGCGCTCCCGTTGCTCCTGCTGGGTCTGTGCCCCAAAAAGGGCTGAGGAAGGCAGCGGGGTGATGAGTGCGGTGGGGCTGAGCAGCCCTGCTCTGCCCTCAGCTACGGCGTCGTGGCCGTCCACGTGCTGTGCTTAGCATCGCCTCTGAATGCCGGCATCAGAGATCGTGTACAACTCTGTCCTGAAGCCAGAGCAGGTCTTCCATGGCCCCCCCATTTTTCTTTTGCCTCCTTAATACATTATGAGATAGAGTTAACTTTATTCATAAAATGTAAAAGATCCCGAGACTTGGATGCTCTTTTTTCCCCTGATATTTAGCATCAAGTAGTTTAACATAGCTGTTACTCTAATGCATTGGTGGCTTGCCGAGGGCTGCAAACATGACATACAAGGAGCTTTTAGAAAGCTTGCACTTATTGTTCAGAGCTGATAGTTCCTTTCTTGTGAAGATATCCTTATACATAAGTCTCTGCCCTTGTATGTCACCCTTGCCCTCTCGGTTTAGAGCACGGCAGGGCAAATAGCAAGTGCTGGCAGGTGGGGTAGAGCACCGTAAGAGCAGAAAGCATTGCTTTTGGATTACAACTGGGATTGCAACTTTGTTGTCCACTGCCTCAGATATTTACAATTTTTTGCAAGGCTTTAGCAGCTGTTTTACTGATTATCTAGACAACTAATTAACTTCTAAGGCCTTACATGGGACAATCTATCAACTGTGGGAAGCTTGCTGTGCAAAGTGACTTCCGCCTCCCTGGTCCCCTAGAAAACCAGCACTTTCACAGACACTAAAAAAAGCAGAAATTAAGAGCACGCTTATTGCAGGCTTGTGGTTGCTAGCACAATACCAGCAGAAGTGTGGTCAGGGTCTCTGAAGGTATATGCCTAACTCGTGCAGAAATCTGCTGTCTGTTGTATCTGCAAGTCTCCACAACCTTCTCCATAAGCTGCACAAGCTTGTATGCAATGCGAACAACAGTTGCAACAGTCGTTCTCATCTCTGTACGCACCTTGTGAAGGCAAAAGACCCTGCAAAACAATCTCACCTGCAGTAACAGCCACAGGTCTTGCTTCTGCTGCAGAGAAGATGAATTAATTTGACCAGGTCAAAATAAAAAGGTAGGATAAACTGGGTAAACACAATCTCAGCGTATTAGGATTTAAATGCCACCACCAGTAAAATGAGGGAGAGCAGGAAGCAATAAACCTCAGCAGTACTAAACTGATTGTACTGCACAACCATTGTGGTATTAATCAGCTCGTTTTGCATATATACAATGTGTGCAATGCAGCTGAGCTGGTGTCAGTATAAGAAGTTTTATCTTTTTACTCCCATTCCTACGCACTTTTAAATTCATAGTAGAGATGATGCATAAATATAAATTTAATTTTCTTTCCTCTTTCCAGTGGAAAGAAACACACCCCTCAAAACCTCATATTCCAGCATTGCTGTCACCTCCCACACAATTCACATATTTTAAAGATTCATTATGAATAAAACCACACACTTTCAACGTAAACCAACTTTTCATTTATTTTGGGGGAAAAAAAAAGCAGCTCCTTAATAAGGATAGACGTCTCGATTTGGAGATTGAGAACTTGAAAGTCTTGCTAGCAAGGACTGCAGCTGCGGTACCACAGGCTGCTGCTGGGAGCCTGCTGCATGGAGGGAGATAAGTGTCCCCCCAGGTCTCTGCCGGCATAGGGGGACTCTGCAGGACAAGGAGGCCTCAAAACAAAGAAGCCGGTCCTCAGCACGTGCTCTTGTCAAGTGAGTTTGGGTCATGTGGGAGCAGGAGGGATGTGCAAGGCCAGTGGGAGCTTCCTGCCCACAGAGGAGAAGTGGGGTTTTGCAAAGATGAAGATGAACTGATGGGTGGTGGTGGGGAGGGGAGCTGTGGCTGGGAGACATGGCGTAGCCATGAAGGGCTCCTTGATACTGCACTGGCAGGCACCACGCTCAGCCTTCCCCCTGAGATGGACCGGCCAGGCTATGCCCAGCTCCTTCCTGGGCATAAGCAGATGGAGAACTAAGTCAACACAAGCTTCAGAGGAGTGTCTGGAATTGCTTTGAGCTGGAAGGGGCTGCAGGCTTTCAGAGCAGAGATTGCCACGGCCAGCCAGCTAAATAAAACACGGTCAGAAGCAGCTACATAGAGAGAATTGCAAGGTAAGTGATCAACACCATCAGACATGCTGTTTTATGCCTCCAGAATATACTTGCGCGGAGAGGCCCATGCAGACCAAACGGGGCTTCGCTAATGAAGCCAAGGGGTAGGAAACAGTCTTGGCATTGCTAGACAGTGCGAGGGAAAGTCCTGCCAGTCCTATGCCACCATCCCCGGTGCCAAAGCAATGGGTTGAGCAATGAGCTGAGCCCACCGGGCAGCTGACGTGCAGCATGCACAGCATTCGCCAGCAAGCTCCTGTGATGGGCTGCATGGGTTGTCGGTTGATACGTGAGGGAAATTAAAGATCATAGAGTCATAGAATCCCAGGTTGGAAGGGACCTCAACCTTTCTTGGCAAAAGCACAGTCTCGACAAGATGGCCCAGCACCCTGTCCAGGTGAATCTTAAAATTGTCCAATATGTCCAAGAATCCACCACTTCCCTGGGGAGATTACTCCAATGGCTGATTGTTCTCTTTGTGAAAAAATGTTTGATGCTTCAATCAGTTAAAACTATCTTAAAATATATAAGCTACTCAAAAAGCTTGCAAGTTGAGTCTGTGAAAATCCAAGTTTCTGCTCTAAAAGATACAGGGGACCAGCAAATGAGAGGGGTTTCTGCCAGGGCCTTCTCCAGGGCAGGTCCCCAGACCTTGATGCTTCTTCTCCAACCCGAGAAGTATGTGACAGTCTTGATCTGACAGTGTCCATGGCAAAACACTCGGCCTTGTCTCTGAAACCTTCCTGAGTTTTCCTTCACGCCTGAAAGCTGCCAGTTCAGGGTGCTGAATTACAGCAGGCCAGCTCTGCAAGAGAGACATTGCAGGGACGGAGTGCTGGAGAAGGACTGAGGAAACCTGAACCCCAGGTTAGAGTAGGTGATCTCCAGCCATCTTCCTCCTCCCGAGCAACTTCTTCCTGCGATTCTGTAATTCTCATCACTGTCTTACTCTGCTTTCTTTCAGCGCTGCTGCACTACCAAGAATTGGGGCCAGCACAGTACTTAACTATGTAAGATACTGTTATTTCTATAATGCCAATACGTCCTCTTGGAATCCTGACTGATTCCCATAGTGTGACTGCTCCATCGTGATAGAAAGAGGAGATTTTATTTGGAATTCAATTTTAAATATTGTAAATTGCAGAATGGCTCATGACATCAGTTTAACAAAAACATCCTTGCACTGCCAGGTTTAGAGAGCAGGCCCCTTTTAAATGACATTTTCAGACACCTTTGTGTTCACAAAAAAATATTAGGCACCCTGCCAACAAAGTGGCAACTTTTGCAGAGTTACAGAATATGAAGTCTAATGGGAAGCTCTCAACTTTGATAGCTGGCTCAGAGAAAAAATTTCCATTAAAATTACAACAAACACCTGCAGCCAAAGAGTAAGACAAATGTTTTGATTCAGTTTATCAGCTACTGGGGTTCTAATGTTTACAATGTGAACTATATTACAAAACCATTGTACTAGTCATGTTTAGTTCAATTAAACATTCCCCTAAAAATACGTTTTCTGTATGATCAATCCATTAGGGTCATCTGCTCTGGGAGTTTTTTTGGGGAGGAGACAGAATTTTTGCAGGCCAGGGAGATATGTGCAGAAAACAACAGTATTAAAAACTGACTGGCTGCACACAGTCGGAGAATATATGATGTATTAAAGCAGCCAGGCTTGTTGGGGAGATCAAAGAGCCCTGGCTTGTGTTTGTATTCAGCCGGTTAGATAGTACAGCAAAAACCTCAAGGCGAACGGTTTCATTAAACATTAATTTGCGAAGCGCTTCAAAGCTAAGGTTGAGGCATGCTTCTGTATAATACATAATATTATTCATCATCTAAAAAAGTTGTTTTGGATGCAATTAAGGAATAATCCTACAGCTCTTGGCAGAGTGATTCAATGGAATTCAGGGAGGTCTTGCATCATTTAACACAGACAACCATATAGCAGAGGAAGGGCTTGCAAGTTTCTCTCCCTTTTAATTTGGCAGATCTGAGGAAAAAAAGTTGTGTAGGGGTTTAAAGCGTGGCCTTGGATTCATTTGCTTTAGCATTTCAAGCTTATCAAAGTAGCTTAGCTCCTAGAAGACAGCTAGAAGTTGTTTACAGTCATTCACGGTGTGGTGAAAATTGGACACCTTCACAGCAAGACTAGTTGGAAAGTTTTGCATAGGATGGGCTACAGTTCAGCCTTATTCTCCAGTTCCTTCCTCGCCCTTGAGCCGAAGCTGCTGCTGTTGCATTTAATGCCCTCAGGAGCAGCAACGAGAACCTCTTTCCAAGAAAGTGCGCAGAGAGCAGAGCTCGGGGAGGGCTGCGACCTCGGCGAGGATGGCAGTGTGGAAGCCAGCACACCAAAGCAGAGCGCCTGTCCCCATGTCCCCAGCGCTCCTCCTGCCGACGGTGCTGGCTGGGCCACGCAGTCCCGGCTGGCAGCGCGGGGCAAAGCCGACCTGCAAGGCAGCTGGTACATCGGGATCAGCAGATGGGGGCTAAAACTATCTGCACGTACCCTTCGGTATTTATAGGTATACCTACCTTTCAGTGCCAATGAATAAACACAGTTAATAGTGCAACATTAATTCACCTCTAAAGACAAAAAAAATGCTTAATCTATGCTTAAAAAAGTCCTTATTTTGTACAACACTTGGGACAATTCAGGGCAGCTATTATTTCACGCACAAGATGAATTCATGAAACATACAGGAAATCCAACCAGCAGGTTAGTTTTTCTTGTAATTTTTGTGAAGTACTGTAGAAAGCACTTACAGATATAAGTGTGTAGGAACATACTTTCTTCTAAAAACAATGACCTTTCCTTTACGTTCTACTTGCTCATCAGTCTTCACTCAACGCAGCATGCTAGGCTGTACAGTTGCTCAATGCATGTTCATAACAAGAAGTCCTAAAAATCACTATCATTTCAAGAACTGCTTTGTAGCCCTGTTTCCTGTAACAGCTGTATTATTGACCATGTCCCCAAATACCCTGCTGCACAGCAGCTATTTCAGAATCTCATCTAGTTCCTTTACCAGACGTCAACTACTGTGCAACACTGGAAGGGAAAAAAGAAGAGGAAAGATGCAGAAACTTGAATTATTTGTTACGAGTAGCAGTTACTGACAATTGGGGCTCTCACTTACACTAGGGCAAGTTAAGATGAATTTTCCACCATATGGTCAGCTCTAATGTTCTTTGTTACTGAAATTACAAATTAACTGCAGTGAGTCATCTTCGCTGGCTATTAAAAACCAGCTGAGGCACAAGAGCCCCGCAGCACCATACGAGGATTGCTCTAGAGCCAGCTCTGGTTCAGAAACTCCTGTTAACCTTTACAGGCAGGTTGTATATGTGCAAGCAACAACTCAAAATGCACCCAAGACACCGAAACAGCTCTTCAAGAGCCAGCTTAATGCTGGCAAGCGCGAAGCTAGGTCTAAGTCCATTTGGTGAAAAGCCATACAAGTTCCTCTGCATTCACTGTCCACCGAGTTGCACGATAACAAACTTCTGGTGTGATCTAGGCTATACCAAACATTTACCTTCAATAACATGACAGTTTTCTTACCAGGAGCTTGCATCTCTAAGGAAACAGAGTGCCAGCAGCACTGGGTAAGGAAAGATGAAAAACCTGTGGTAACAGGTAACACAGAAGAATCCCTGTCACAAAATAACTGAGCAAAGAATACAGTTTTTCTGTCAAGAGTTGGGATTTTGAGACCCAAGTGTTAATTTGCAAACTTACTGAAAACTCCCTACTGCCTGTGCCCAGCATGCTCTTTCACTGTTGTGAGTGGAGTGATAGTCGCAATAGTGCTCCACCACCCATCGCTTTCCTCTAGATGTATGCAGTTACAGTGAGCATGGAAGTGCCATACGCTGAACTCCGGCCACAGCAGACTATTTGCCTTAAACCCTCATCTCTGTAAAATAACATGTCTGCCTCTTGAGTTTTCCATTTCACAGCACAGTTAGGGTTGGAAGGCACCCCTGGAGATGACCTAGTCCAACACCCATCCCACTCACCTCCATGCATCCAGTCAGGTTTTGAAGGAGACTCCACAACCTCTCTGGGCAATCTGCTCCACTATCTGGCCACCACCACAGGAAAAGGTTTCTCTGATGTTTAAATGGATTCTCCTGTATTTCAATTTCTGTCCATTGCCTCTCAGCCTGCCATTAAGTCCCACCGAGAACAGTCTGGCTGTTTTTATTCCCCCTCCACTATATATTTATACGTGTTGGTAAGGTCCCTTCTGAGTCTTCTCCAGGCTGAGAAGTCCCAGCTCTCTCAGCTTCTCTTCATACAACAGATGCTCCACTCCTTCACCATCATGGCCTTTTGCTGGACTTGCTTGAGTAAGTTCGAGTCTCTCTTGTGCCAAGGAAGCCCAGAATTGGACCCAGCATGCCACACGTCTCACCAGATCCAAGTAGAATGGATCAACTCCCTTGACCTGATAGCACCACTCTTCCAAATGCAACCTGAGAGACTGCTGGCCTTCATTGGCTCATGGTCAGCTTGTTACCCACCATGACCTCCAGTGCTTTTTCAAAACTTGTCAGAACACTAGCTTCCTCTTTCAAAAGAGGCCACGCTTAGCACCCAGGCGTGGCTCAGATTGTGGAGGTTTCTTCCACACCACACCCTCACTTCACCCAGCTCCAAAGGAGAGAGCTGGCAGGAGACCCAGCTCAGCTCGTGGCATAGGACTGACTCAGCAGCAGGAAGAGGAAGCAAGCTTTTTAGTAGCCAGGAACAAGTTTAGCAAGTTCCCAGGACTATCAAAGAAGTATTTTTATGGTACATGCTTTACTATAACAGCTTTCCCAAGAGCTTCCAAGAAGTTGGAAGTGGGAGATAAAAAAATTGCCCAGTTTTTACAATACAGAAAGCAATTTAAGAGTGCAAAGAAGCATGCCCTTTGAAGTTCTCTTACTTTCCCAGAGCGATGTAGCAATATGAATAAGGTGACATCTCCCCAGTCAAACCTGCAAAAGTGTTCATGTATCACCATAGCCTGTAGAAAGATTATAGTCTTTTATTGATTTCTTGTTTTACAGATTCAGATTTAACTTTCAATAATAAAGTTCAATAAATTGATTCCCTAATCATAAAAACTCGTTTTACACATTATGTACAGGTACCCAGAGACTACAGCCATACAGCATGTCACAGCTATACCACAGACCTTCACACAGAACAAGCCGGGGAGAGGCGCTAACTGCAATGACATACATTCAGAGATCAAGTTGTGGATATGCACAGTGCATTTGGCACAGCTCACCGAAGATTGCCCACACAGGGACAGTAAAATAATCCCAACTAAGTGATAACATGGATTAGTTCAACTACATTAATTCCAGGAGGAACACTTAATTCACAATTAAACTAGCCATCAGAAGAGATTTGATTAAGTTGAATCAAATGCAGCTGAACTAATCATTTTAGTTTCATTAAGCACCCCTCTATAGACAAGTCCTAGACCTCGAGATTGGTCTCCAAGATAAAACAAGTCTTTTTAGTTGAGACATGCAGAAGTTTGAGGATTGAGGGGAGCTCAGGTTTATAAGTATTCTTTGGCAGTTTGATACAAATATAAAAAATAGATTACTTTTGAGGACTAAACTAAGCTTTTCCCATTTTATCTCTTTACTGCCAGCACCAGAACTGCTTCAGTGACACAGTAACACTTATATATGGTAACTTAAACACAACCTTACATTTTAATGAAATAAAACTCATATTACAGATAAACTTCAACACTCGAGATAACTTTTTTGTGGGGAGTGGGTAGGCTGTTGGAGGTTAAGTTTAACGTTCAGTGAGAAAATTTTCCTATGACAGTGACAGAACCCAGGGAACATTGCACGACTGTTTATCTATACTTTGCTATACAGGAACTGGCAAACAGAGACCAGTCTGCAAAAGGCAGCCAACTGTACTCTGAGCATTCCAGCCCATATGGAATGTTATTGGATGTCAAAACCATTAGTTAACTGATTAAACATCCCTTTCTCTTTCATGAGATAAAGTAGACCACAGCGCTATCCTGTAACTGTAATCTGATCTTAGTATGACAAAAAACTGCAGCTAAGAGTTTACCCACTCTGCCTTACGACATTACATCAAGCTACAACAGTTAAAATACACCGTTTCACATAGAAGCAGACATTCGTTTAAAAATCTGGCAATTCCTTTTAAAAAAGTAGCTGTTTTCCCTTCTAGCAACTTGCCTATCCTGAAGGAGATAAAGCCAGACTCATTTGGTGGGGGGCGGGGAAAAAAAGAAACACTTCCAGAATGAAGCATCCAACAGCTCTACAGCCTGCAAGGCAGAAGGCTGCAATATTAATGTTTGTCTCCAGTAACACAGTTTGAAAGATATTGCTTTGTCCAAATGCTGCTATAGAGACTTTCAATTTCAAGTTACTTCCAACAATAGGAATGTAACTCGAGCAGGGCATTCCACAATGAAGACCATTTAGGTAATATATCTATTTAGTTATCTCAGTTTTGAGATATTGTAGCTCAGCTGCGCTTCATCTTCTTTCTTGTCTGCTGCAGCCTCCCATTCAAACTTCTAATGTGCAGTCCAGAACAAACCTAACAAAAGGCTGAAGCAGACTCCCCTGCTGGGTACTCCAGCACAAGCAGCCATGGAAGCAGACCTAGTCCATTTCGAGATTTTTCAGCAAGTGATGCCAGAGCCTTAGCCAGCTTGTCACTTTAAGTGAGAATTTTATGGGGAAAACATATACAAACAATACATAGTACTGTTTATGCTTATTCCCTATGGAAAACTGACCTGACACTAAAAGAAGTTTCACTCACAGTTATAGAATTACTTTGATGTTACCTCTTAAAAAAGAAATTAAAAAAAAAGAATGGACAGTGCTACACGTACTGCCTAATCCACTTACCATAGAAGTTCCCATTCCTTTTATGGAATCTTCTCAGTATTTCTAGAACTTGATACCTACTGCTGGCTTAGTCATCACAGCCAAGTAGCAGTCTGTTCTCATAGCTGAGAACAGAACTGACCCCTCTGGAATCACATATTAGATAATAAATACATCTGAAGACAAACGAGGTGATTAGTTCTGAAATGCCTGACCATGAAGAATTAAAAAGAAACAAGCTGACATAAGAGTTCTTTCTTAGATTTAAGGACCTTCATAGCATGGAATTCCTATTTATGTTGTCCTGTAGACTTCACAAGACTTAATTCTTTCATGTTCTTTTGGTCACCTGGACATGAAAGTGAGGGTAATTCAGCTTTGAACAGTTTTACTTGTAATAACTATCTTTTTCATGAAGAAAATCTGTGAATTTCCCCCTCCCCATAGATTCTCACTCATTCACACAGACTCTCTAGAAAGGTAAGACACTTTATTGAATTTGTTGATAAATTAAGAAAGGACTATGAACCAGATGTATGGGTCACAGGTGCTTGTAAACAGACATCAATTCCTTCCCACAGAAAGCCTGACTCCACACGCTCAGCCAGAAGTCACTTTCCCCAGCGTTGCTCACAGGCTGCATAGTGATGGAGGGCAGAGAAAAAGTCTTCATAGCTGATGTTCAGGTGGGAAGGCAAAGAACTGAGAAAGCAAGTTAGGAAAGTTAAAATAAGCTTCTATAAACACCACACAATTCATATGGCCAGTCAGGAATATCACTATTTAAAGCAAGCTATTGTCCGAGCAACCTTGTGAAGTTGTTCACAACACTGTTATTGTCACTGAACTCTATTAAACTACACTAGCCGTTAGTATCTTATCACCCTCTAAATCAAAGCCTACCCGAGTAAGAAGACAGGGCACTTCAATTTAGTGAGAAAGTTGGAGAAGCACAGGTCTGCCCAGACATTTAAGTGCTCTATAAATGCTCTCAGATTTAAGAGATACAGCAACTCTAGTCAGTTCAGTTATTGATAAAATTGAAAGTAATCCAGAGGCATGATCATCTTACATTATCCTATTTCCCTTATATATATATATAGTTTCCCTGATAGAAACCTGTAAGCCACTCAAAATCCACATAAAGAACACCAACAGAACTGAGATTGGACCACTGAGACTAGATGGTGACAAAAGCTGTTCCTTAAACCTGAAGGGTAAAGCCTGCTGTTGCCTAATCATGGCTGAAGGAGCAACAGTGAATGTTTGAAAGGTTTCATTTAACAATCAATCTCCAGGCACCTTTGTTTAGGCAGATCTCCTCTTATGGCTATTTCCATAAGGTAAGCCACATAAAGACTTGTTTCATTAGATATTCCAGTCTGTTTCACAGTACTTATAGGCAACTCACATGATCTCTGTCAGTCTGATGTGCCACGGAAGGAATCCTAATGTGCTGTCCACAGGACCAAACTTCAAGACTAAATCAGGATCAGGAAATCCCTTTGTACCTGTAAGAACAAGTTAAATTGTTTGTTTGTTTTTTCCCCAAATTCACCAGATTTGTTTTAATTCTAAACCCTAAGGTATCTGCTTTTTCACTAAATGCATTTTTTAAATGAAGTGAAGCTCCTGAGGACAAGTTAACAATTAAAAGCCCAAGATGACAGACTGGTCTTGCACCACTGGAACAGGACCAACTGAGGAAAAGCTTAGGCAGCCACTGCAGGCCCAGCTGTACTGTTATTTTCAAAAACTCTGTAAGGAAGTGATAGAAACAGTTACATTGTTTCAAGTAACAGCAAACCTTAATGCTGCTGTTTAAGCTGACTTGTTCTAGTTTTGTCTTGGCAAACTTGATTTTAGTAGCAAAGAACATGCTCTACCCTGACCCATACCTACTACAGTCCTAACTCAACTATGTGGAGTTGCAGGCAAGTACATTAAAAGGACTATTAACACACAAAAAAGCTTAAGGAGGTTCCACTGAAAAACAAATTGATAATACAGACCAAGAAAACAAGTTGTAAAAAATACCCTGTCAGATGAATTGTCTGTTTCTCAGTATGGAGCTAGACAGAATTTTAAAAACAACTTTTACTATCACATAAACTGTTGTGGGTGACATCTTTCTGGTCAGAATAGTGAGGAAGAACAGGGCAGTACTTTGTTTCCTAAGCGGACAGCATGACCTATCCCAGAGCAGGGTTAGATAACACTGAAGGACTTCATTAGGTGCCTACACTTTTACTACCCATACCTTAAAACCCCAGTCACGGGCATTCCACTAGTGAGAGCATCCTACTGATCTTCTGAGGTTGAAGACAATCAGTGACCAAGTAATACTGTCTCCCTTCCATACACTTCGGCCATACCTGAGCTACTCCAGGCTAAAATTAACAGAGGCAATAAGCTTAGAATGAACAGTTTCAGTCCAGGTTTCTCTGCTAATTCTAGCAAGTTGATTAGGGCAACATCTGAAAACCAGTATAGTACCCCAAGGGGACCCAAGAAGGTAAGCTGTTCTTCACGTACCTACCTAGCTAATCTGAAAAGCATTCCAGCAGTCATAACTCTACTTTGCTATAATGCTGCAATTAGTCATGATTACCGCAAGCTAATTCTTGTTACCCCTTCCATTATCTACTAATTCTACAAGTTAACTGCAAGAGTGCTTACACTGCATAATGCCTGCCTTTAGCAGATAAAGTTTAATACTGCCTATTTGCTCTGAACTTCAGATGTTATTCCTCAAATTTTTTCTCACTTTTTTAAAAAAAACCCAAAACAAACCAGTCAAGAGCCTTTTAGAAGTTTAAGTTTAGTTGTAGAAGAACTTCACTTTGGGAATAACAGAACAGGAAACTAAGGTCCTATCAGATTTCACTCCACCCAGGTTTTGAAACTGAAGCTGGAGATTTCAGAAAGTTCACATCCTCCCTCCCCACTGAATCATCACAATAGTAATCCTTTTACCAGAGGTAAAGAAGCTATTTTCCCAAGCATGTATGAGTGCCTTGTGCCACAGTCCAAATCTTATCTCAAAGTTAAGAAAAAAATTATAAAGCAAAAGCTACTTATGTGTTCAGAAGCTAGCAAGTTAGTATGAAAGAGCTTTGCAGGGAAGCAGTAAATACTTAGAAGTGGGGACTCTGGAGGAAGTGGACAGCTTTACTCATCAGCTGATTCAGTAGCTGAGTACTCCTCAGCTGGCCAGTTCAGCAGCAGGATCTTCAACACTGCAATGGCTTTTCAAACAGGAAAAGACCTTCAGAGAGCCCAGTTAATGCTAATATTTCCTTCTGGTTCCTATCTGAAGGAAAATGAAAATGTACACTGTAGTATTACTGTCAGAACAGCCTATTCAAAACACAGTACTGTGCTTTCCACTCTGCATCCTTTTCTCTACCTAAACATATTAACACTACAGATACTTTACATGTGGAAGCTCCCTCAGACCTGCTAGAGTTACAGCACTCTTCAAGTTTAGCGCACACAAGATGGGATTTGAAAGCAGACTCTGTAAAAATAAAAAAAAGAGGCCAAAAGACTTGGACACTCAAAGGACAGGAATCTGGCAACATCCCTTCCAGGTCAGGAGTTCTGTGAAGGGAACATGAAGAAATTTGTACAGCTGACAGCACTACCCTTCCCTTCTGTTCCCTTCTCCACATGGATTTTATAAGGCAACTTGAACAGGCTTAATTGATAGCCATGTTCTTTACTGGGAAGGCCAACGACAAGTAGAGACAATATTTAATACAGGTGCCACCTACTTTCTGAAAACAAGTTGGTTACCTGAGGCACTGCTCAGAAAAAAGTACTCTTACACTGAAGAAAACTCAAGCTTTAAGAATTAGAGCATGACTGGATTAAGAACCAGGAAAGCCACATGACAAGCTAGAGTCATACCATTTTAGGACTAGACTTCAGTAACTGCATCCTAAATATGAACAGAAAATTAAAAAACTACATTATCAGGTATTTAAATCAAAATTTGAAAAACCAGAAGCTTACAGAAGTCACCATGAACACAGACACTAAAAATATAGCTACTCAAGTACTGCTTTTCAGAACTCACTCTCAACTTAGATCAGTAACTCACAGATGTTTACATTCAATACCTTGCCACTAAGGATGCACAGAAGTTAAATTTGCCTACAACCAAAATGAGTAGTTTCATAAGCTGCTGCTAAGTAAGTCACGAAAGAATAGTTCTTCACCTCCAACTGTCCTAAACATTTAAACCAAGCAAATTAATAAGTAGGACTAAAGATACTATCCTTTGTTATTAGCCACATAAATTAAGCAGCCTGTTTTCAAAGTTTACAGTTTTGAAAGTTTACAGATGAAAAGTCTAGGAGATTTCTCTTTCTGCATTCAGCTAGCATGCATTACTTGAACAATACATCTGCTCAATTTAAGACTGGACCTCATACTTTTAACATATCCAGACACTTTAAAGCACAGACAGAAAAATCACAAACAAGCATTTGAAAAGCTCCAGTTAAACATCACTGGCCAAAATATATATGTGGGTATCAATTGTCACCAGTTCTTCACAAAATGAGTGACTTAAGCAATTATTCATTTCCTTAAACTTTGGGGTATAACAGGATAGCTGTTTAAGCTACTTCTTCAGTTGTCTTACTAAGTACGTTTAATAATTCCATTACAGTAAGAAGCTATTATGCAGCATGCTGACAACAGGGATAGAATTCAATTTGAAATTAGGATTAAAGTGTCCAAATGGCCAAGGTAGTCAGTCTGTGGAGCAATTCAGCTGACCACCCATTTGAAAAAAAATCATCACTCTCTAAAGTCCAATTAATCGGAGCCACAATAATGTGTCTGCAGATATCCAAGCTGAAGTGTACAATCTGAAACCTGAACCCTGCCAAGCTAATTACAGGTGCAATTAACATGCATGGATCACCTAGGAAAGCTGAGCAACTATTACCACTCCATAGCATCATTGGGGAATTGGAGACTTGGTCTAAACTAAGTCTCCCAGATGTGAGATTAGGGCAGCCCTGCCCTTTTCATAGCTCTTGCATGTAGCCATGCACCTCACTGCAGAGTCAGTAGTCTGCATGAATTAGTAACAAAGATAACTAAGCTAGTGTGGGTTATACAGCAGCAAAAGATCAGCAAGTACTCCATCATTTGCACTCAGTGTGGTAGTTAGGCAGCAGTAACAGCTTTTAATTGCTGTAACTAGATCTGGAAAAGACTCTCTGCCCGTACCCAGGTTTGCAGCACGCTAACTTGCAAGAAGTTAACTTATAATAGTCTGCTTTCAGGGGATCCCAGCAGTATTTTTTTTTTTCAGAAAGCTCATCGCAGAACATCCTGCAGAGGTTGTAAACTCTGAAGAGCTGAGACTCTCCAATTTAGCTTAAGGTTTCCTTTTTCCACTTATAGGAAAAGCTCAAAAGGGAGTAAACCAGTAAGAAATTTTTAGCAGAAGCCTGAAATCAATAATCATGACTTACCCTGATAGAACATATGCATTTTGATGGTTAGTCTAAGCAATAAATATACTAGAAACCAAATCCGTTATGAACAGAGTATTCTCTCCCCTCCTCCCCACAGACCACGTCATACTTACTACTTAATAAGTTGTCTAACACATTCACATCCAGGTCTGTGTATGTTCTTTGCTGCTGTGCTACCAACTGACAAAAGTTCTGAGCAGCTTTTACTATGTCTGCTTTTCCATCTTCCGGAGACAGCACCTTCAATGTAGATTGGCAATTTAAAACTGAAAGTACAAAACACAGTTTAAAAGCAACAGAAATACAGTTGTTTTGAATGCGCTTTAGATATTCACAGGATATGACTGAAAGTAACTTGTAGTTTACTTTGTGTATTATACAACTAGTCATAGATACACCTCATTTGTCTCTTACAGAAGCGGGTAAGAGTCTTCTGGATTTGCTGTATTACTAAAACACATGTTTAAGGTGACTATTTTGAGGAGTCTTGTGAAAAGTGGTTTAATTAACGTCAGTCTTGAAATATAGAGTCTTCCAGGTAATTTGCATTGGTTTTTTTGCTGTCAGGCAAAGCAGTGAGAGGAAGGTGTCTAGATAGTAACTTGGGGGGTGGTAAGCAATGCAGAAAGACTTGCAGTTCAGGGAAAGGAAAAAAAAAAAAGATCTAATTCCTACCCTAAAAGAGGAAGGTGTTTTAAGAGCTACTGCAGACCTTCATGTGACAATGATTAAGCTGGGGCCCTCCCCAAACATGATCACAGGATCTTCCAGCAGCACTTCAAAATTGATGCAAGAGTTACAATATTGATTTCAGATTGCTACAGAGAAGCTAGGAACCAGATAACAGTACCAGAATTCACCCATTAATCTGTAATTATGTCTGTGACTTAAGAGGACATTTCATAACAACCTTACTGTCTACACTATTGTGAGGTAGGAGTCTTCTCATACTACATGACTTGCAACACTGTCAGTTCTGATAAGGTACCTAAGAGGTAAACTGAAAGGAAGCTGGAAGCTCCAGATAGCATACTAAACCCAGCTTGAAGTAACTGGGTTAAATACTAGTGTGTATTATAGAGCAGACTTATACAGAACTTTGATAGTTATAAACAGTTACTTAAAAATAGCATTTCTTAAAACTGCAGAACCTGACTGCAAAGGACCACAGAATGCAGCCAGAAGACTCATAAGAACATCTAAAAAACCTCAATCTATCCAAAGCCACCACAATGAAAATAATTGTTCCTTGATATTCTCTGATTTGTCATAAGGCCTATGTTAAAGAATATTTCTCAAACAGTATTCATAAGTGTAAGACATGTCATTTTGCTTCTCAGAAAAAGTGGAAAATAGCAGTTTAATATTATAAACTGGAGAGATGTCAGCTTGTTCAGTTCAAAGTATGAAGCGTCTGATCTGACTGTTTTGAGCCTTCTAAGTAAGAATGAAAAATTCTAAAGAGAACAGAAAACACCTCTGCTTTTCACAGTCTCCAGCATAAAAGGCTCCCGAAACTTAAACGTACCCTTTCAGTCAGCAAGTCTAAGCAGTCTTTCAGTAGTTCATTTGGTCTGGCTGTAAATATCCTGATTTAGTGAAGTGCAGCTAAGTATGCTAGAGTTTACGACATTAACAGCCTGTTTACCCCATTTTCTGACCATTATTTCAACCTTCACAGAAATAAAGAGAAATAACATGGAACTCTGCTGTTTCCATGTAAGTGCTAGCACCTTAAGCTAAGGTGCTTATAAGTCAAGTTTATGCTACAACATTAGACTTTATACTGGAAAACTGGCACAAAGGATCTCACCTGACCATCCTATCAGCTCTTGTAGGGGAAACAAAACTCAGCCAGCAGCATCTTCAGTGCAGCTAAATGTACTAGCACTTGTGAAGTATTGTCTTTAAGTCTTTGAACTATGTAATATGATTGTCTTAAAGCGTAAGGGTTGGGTTTCTTTTTTTTTTTGAGGCCTCTTTAAATATTACAAGTTGTAGTTAGGACAACTCTAAGTATCAGCCTACCCCTCTAAGGCAAAGGCCTGCTTTAGTAACTACATGTTTGTGATTTACTACATTTTGAACAGACTTCCAGAGTTTGCGTTAGTCAACAGACCTAAATGAGTACTTACAGCAGGTAGTACTGAATAAGGAACATTAACCTCCAAACATATTCCTGTTTTCCACTTCTACTACATCTAAAAGGTGCTATCACAGAATTTTATTTTTTCACTTACACCCTTTACCTTCCTGGTGTTGTTTACATTGCCATGACAACCAGCAGTTTGGCTCTTTCCCTTCTTCCTCCCCATTTTGAGGTATAAGTTTGGGAAGATGGAAGTGCATGCATTTGTTAATTTGACATCAGTTCCCTTACGCTTACTCCAGTGCTTTTTCAACTCTCTCAGCAAAAGAATTAATCTCACTGAAACAACAGGAATTGAGCTACAGTGATGCATTAAAGAGTCATAGCATGACAGTTGGGCTAAAGGGAAGATCAGACTACCCAGTAATGATCACTATGGGAAGGAGAAAGCAACCCCTCACTATTAGTTAAGAACAAGTAAGCACAATGTTTAATACTAGACCAGGAAGGTTGCACATGTTCTGATAATCAGTGCTTAATGACGGAAAAGGTCACTGTACACAGGAATGTGTTTAAGTAAAAGCAGAGTTATGATTTACATACAGCTATTTAGAGTCATACCAACCCCACCTCACAATTCATCTTACCTTGATCAGCTTTGTCCTGATTTGCAAATTCCACGGTGTACTTTGAGCAATCTAGTCCTAAGAGTTCTTGCTGCTGTTTTAAAATTTCATCCATCAATCTTGAATTATTCCTCTTGAAAATACCTTTAAAAAAGGTTGCATGTCAGCCAACTCCTATAAAGAGTGCTAGAAAATAAATCTGACACTAGGCAGTAAGAAAAAAGAATCAGGTAGTCAGTACTGGTTTCAAACTGGAGCTCACAAGTATGATAAGAATCCAAAACAAATGCTACTACACATGACTAATTTCAGTGTCCTTGGGAAGACAATTCCTGTGCTTTTGTTCCTCTTTCACCCAGCCTGGTTTAAGTAGCAAGCTGCAATTGCATAAGGGGTAGTTTAAGACTTCCTTCATTATCCTTAGTTCACTAGCAATAGTTTGAGATAGCAATACCCTACCAGCACAGGGCCACCAAGCCAGTTTCTTTAACGGCCATGCTGCTGTAAATTTGCAGCTTAAGTCTGCTACCACTTACTGCCACACCACTAAGGCTGCAGGTTAACACAGCAAGTCACCAAAAAGCAAGAACCAGAGGACTAAATCTGTGTATCAGGTCACAGTAACTGTCTGTTCCTATGCCATGGCCAATGCCATGGATTTCCTAATAAGAGGATTTCACAAGCTGTATATTCCAAGGAGTTAATACGGTCCCCCAGGTTTTTTTATATTTACGTGTTTATGGTAGACATTTTGAGTGTAGGAGATTACAAAAGCTTGCTTAACCAAACATACTTTGGTTCCTGTTCTAAAATAAATTCTAGCTCGTGACACAATTATTCCTAATTAAAAGCCACAGTAAAAATTAAGTGTTACAGCTTAAATATTTACAATGTAAAAGTGTGGCTAGGCATATTTACTTAGGAACTAATAATGCTTTTATCACTTTGTATTCAAGGGGTTTTACTAAGAGCTTAAGTTTCATTCAGAAATCCCATCAAGCACTTCTGTTGACCAGTCTAAAAATGCCCACACAATAACCTTACAAGAAACCCTGAACTTGTATACAACTTTATGATCAGGCTTATGATTCATCACCTCAACCTCATTCTGGGATTAGAAACTGCTACAAACAGGAGTTTCCACATCAGTAGTGGTCAAACAGTATATAAGCATTGGGTTAAGACATCAGGAGATAGTTTGCAACATGAAGTGATACAACACATTTAATATGCCAGCCTTTAGGCCTAGTGAGTTAGTATTTTTATACAGGCTTCATTAGAGGTTTTACTAGGTGGTAAAGCATCTGATTTTCCTCCCATCCTGGACACTTCCTGCAAAAAAATAATTAACTTCATTACACAGGTGTTAGCGATGCTTATAACAGATTTCACACGTTGACAGACATACAAGTCTCAGTAAGGTACCAACCTTGATAGAAAAAGAGTGTTAGAATACTTTCACTAAGTCTAAACTAAAGTTAAATTGTTACACGTTGTGCTCCTTCTTACTAGTGCCTATTCACACATATTAGAAATTGAGAATGCTGCTTTGAATAACACTGTTTGACACAATGCCGCTTGTGTAAGTCTGTTTTATGCTACAGTTCACACTGATTGTCTTCCTTACTCTAAAGGTTAGCAGCAGTGCAGCTACTGCAATTGCTAATCCCGCACCATCTTCAATTAAGATCTGTACAAGGCTGCATGTGCCTCACCTTTAAGGGTCACTTCATTTCTATCCGCTTTTCAAGATGAGAAAAAAAACTATGCTCAATATTCAGAAAAAAGTTGGCATAATTAGAAAAGGCTCTCAATCTGGGAAACAGACAGCTGCTCTCTTCTTCCCCTTCCCCACCCAACACTAATGATATAAATTCTTTTCTCGTGAAGAGTTTTTGCCTATTCCTGTCAAAGATTGGAAGAACAGATTTAAGAATACGCAATCCAGCTCTAAAGTAAATGAAGACATTGAGGATAACAGGTAGGAGAACAGACTAAGGTGCTTACTGCTCAGTAAAAAGAGACATTAGGTAAAATACTTGGTCCAGCTCTGAAGTGAAGACCCTTAATATGCACAGTGGATACTGAAGATGTCAGATGTGTTCTTGAGATTTATCAGAATATCATCAGCATTTCTCTTCTACTCTCCTCATTTATCTTACCCATCTCCTTAGTTCTTCAAACCTGAGCCCTGTATTGCTCTTGGAATATCAGTTTAACATAAACTGGATGCTACTGGTAGTTGTACTGTATAGTTGTAGCATGTCTTTCTTGGAAAGACCTCCATACCTAAATTCCAGCTAATCCACCAACCTTGACACATCTGCAGTTTTCCTGCAGATAAGATCCTGAACCACATCAGAAGATAGTAAACATTCAAACTAACTGAAAGCTTCATTTAAAAATCAATAGCATTTGGGAACTTTACTCCTTCAGTGTTTTGTCTCTCACTCAGTGCACAAGAGACTTTCCTATGAATGCATATGACAGCAAATACAGTCCTGCCAGAGGTAACGTATATGGGCCAAACTCACATTTGACTTCAAAAGTTATTTTACATGGTCGTGGCTCAGACATACACCCCCCTTCCCTTACAGTATCTCAAAACCCCATTTGTCTACATGGTTCTTTTTTTAAAACTTTGAAAATATATCCAAGTGAGTTCCAAAAGATGCAGTTGCTAATTTATACATGATAAACATAGCAAGCAGGAGTGCATGAGCAGACCAACTCACTAACAGAATTCAAGTGTTCCTAGGCAGCGAGACTTAAGTCTTCCAATTTTGTTCAGTCTTCCACGTAAGTTGAAAGCAAGTCCATTATATGATTTTAACATCATAGAAAGTTAATGTTTGACAAGAGGTATAATAAATTTTAGCAATACAACAGCTGTTTGCTGCTAAGTGGCAAAAATTTCAGCCCTACTCCTGTTTCTAATATGGAACACAAACATGAAATTGTCACTATTACTTCTCATTAGAAACAATATTTCTTTTTGAAAAGCAGAAACAGTTTTGTTCAGTCAGAACTCTGGACTCTTTGCAAGCTGGTATAAATGCCTATATTCCAGAAAATTGTTTGAAGAATTATGTATATTTAAGCACTATAATTCCCAAAGCAAGAGACTATAAAACTTCAGGGTTTTGTTGTTTTGGTTTGTTTTTTTTTTTAACTACTAACAACTTGTGAGCTGTTCCAGGGATAATTCTTGTTTTTACAACACAAGCTGCAAACCTGCTATTGCTCATTAGTTGCCATTACAGCTGAGGCAAACCAGAAGTATTTTACCTTCCTGCAGTAGCCCTCCATTACCCAGGTCTTTTTCAGGGCACATGCCTTTTGCTCAGTTCTACAGTAGTTACAAGCCATGCCCCTTTGCAGTCAACTGTGGTGTTGCAGCATTTTAGGATCAGAGACTGACAAATGCAGTTTGTAATTAAGAGGCTTCAAGTTCAGCAGAAACAAGGCATAAAAGTGACAGGAACTGCAAACTGGAGGGGAACAACTGGCACAGAGAAGCACCAGGTGTTATCAACCATTCATTTGTCTGGCTAGACTACCACAGCCACCACCTGTTAACACCTTGGTAGCATCTCAAAGTTCAACATTCTCACTTGCCCTGCTTTTTAAAGCAGCAGAATCTGGTAAAACACAGAATAATAGTCAGCTCTTCCTCACAAGGGATCACCTTAACCAAAGTTAAGCCTACATTTCCACAGCATTTCAGTTATTTGCTTTTCTCAACTCCCTTCCAGTGCCAACAAGGCAAAAGTCATAAGGTAACAAGCATCAAAGTATTAATAGTTTGAAAAACATCAAATCACAACCCAGTTCAAACAATGTACATGCAAGAAACTGTTTTAACACATGAACAACTTCTGCCTACATCCTCATGCTGGATCATGCTGGCTGATAATGGAGGAAAGCAGGGTTTAAGTCATTACACTGGACCTCACAGGATATGGAAAGCTAGAAAAATACATTAAGCTTGTCTGTTCCAAGAGCCTAGAAAGAATATAATCCAAGTTTGAAAGTGGCTGAAGTCACTGAAGTTTCACTCACACTAAAGCCACTTAAGCTTGTGCTAACCAAATAGGAAGAATTCAAGTTAGAACTTATAACCTCATAGGTAATGATTCCTCTCACATTTCTTCTTGGAGGTACATTCTGTACCAGGAGAACAAGAGCTCATCAGCAATCGAGAAGAGATACTACTTTCATATTACCCATACCTATAAGGGGATTACCTTCTACAGATTAGCATTTGCCCTTTTAATAAATGTGGTCCGAGGACTCCACCCAATTCAATACCAAAATGCAATTGTTGAACTTGAAGTTTCACATGGGTGAAGACCCACAGCAGATGCCACATTATACTGGTATCTCACAAAAGTGCTCTGGTGACACAAAACCACAATATATTGTGAAGTGAATACACTGTACATTGATCAGATCAGCTAAACTACCAAGTAATTTGGAAGGGACTACAAGCGCACATTTGGGGCTAATGAAATAACTTCTTTTGCTTACTGTAGTACTCTATCCTTTCAAAGAATTTCTAAGAGAAAATTGGTCAGAAGTAAAGCAGTTCACCAGAAAGCTAAATTGAGGACAAAGAAACACATGTTCTCAATACAGTTATACTATGGGCTTTAAGAAGCCTTCAGCCTGAAGCATCTGTTCAGAAGCCCAAAGTACTCAAATGCCAAGATGCAGCAAGCTCCCAAAAAGCACCCTAGACTTGTCCCAACTACTTCAGGAAAGCTTCACTGATAGACAGAAGTAACACTGAAGCAAGCTCTCGAGTGGCAAAGTAACTTTAACAGAAGAAAGTTAAAGTATTTAACACTGGTCAAAGGCTTCTGCTCCCCAGAATGTATTTTAACTACTACTATGTAATTGCATAATCACTGCCTTCTAACTGTGAGAAGGCTGCATTATTTCCTCAGAGATAAGATCTCGACCATTGTGGCAGGATTTCTACCAAGTAATAGGATTGGCAATACAGAAGTCCACAGAAAAAACAACCCTGATCAAAAAAATACAATGCTAGTCAATCTGGATTTAATAACTGAAGTGCACGCAGTAGTATTAAGATCATTATGGCTTTTTCTGCTGTGTATCATTGAAAATCAGGAGAATGAAAAGAGCCCCTAAACACCAGAGGCAGTACAAGCATCCCATCTTAGGTCTCCAAGCCTGCTGGGGCTCTCAGTTTTGAGCACTGCAACTGATACCACCATATATTTATTACAGTACAAGATGGTTACTTACATTATGGTCCTCTCACATTCTGCAAAGACCTTTTTACCCCAGTCTTCTGGCATACTGATCTTCACGGATTCAGAGAAGACAACAAAGTACCTGATCACATTCCACAAGTATTAACCAATACACTTGTAACATACTGGGTTCTGCAATCGCCAATGCAAATCAGCACAACTCCAGCCAAGCTGCCCTTACAGTTACTGATGCAGCTGCTGTAACATGCTAGTATCAGCTGGGATGCAGCTACTTATTTTGACACCAAGAATACAAGAAACAACCTTCTATTTAGTCCTTTTGTTGAAAATACAGAAATTCACTACTATAAACAAATAAACAGCTTATCTGGCAGTTCTTTGAAGAACTTCAGGCTTCCTTCTCTTCCTATAGAGGGGACAATTAAGGACACATTTTTAATTTAAGCCTTCTACAGGAAACTGACACAGTATTTCTTCCAGAAAATGCAACCATGGAAGACTGCTCTTGTAATCAAAGTTTCCTGTTGCAATGAGAAGAATCTCAGTACTACAAATGTGCACTGAAGGAAAAGGAAACAAATTAAAGTATACCTCACGACATCTAACACAGATTCAGAGCACTTGTCATTGTGTTTCCTTCTTCACCATAGCCAGCATCAGTGGGAACAACATATCATTGGTAAATCAATAGTTGGTAACGATTGTATCAACACAGAGCCTTACTGAAGCAGCTCAGCAGACCACAAGTAAGTCTCATCACCTGAGAAGATGAAAACAAATACACAGCAATAATTAAGGTTCACCCTTTGCTCCCTCACTTTATTCACTTTCACTATACTAGTGTTACTGCTGAGGGTTCCAGACATCACTATTATTCAGAACTGGATTTAGCAACAACTGCAATGTCCTACTTAATGACAAGTCTACCTGGAAATGCTGTATGCTCAATCCAAACACCATAAGGAGCTTAGCACCAAAAGAAAGCCAACATATCTGCTATTACCAGAAGTAAGCATATACTTAAGCCATATGAATGACTACTTGCTCACTCTCTGAAACCAGTTTACAAGGCTCAGCTGACAAGATGCTGTGCAAAAAGCAGTTGTGGCTGCTATCCCAGAAAACCCATTGCACACCCATGGCAAGCTGTTCTCATCAACTCTGAAAGTTTGTCAAAAGCCACTATTTAAAACATTTTAGTTGCTCTGCATTGTCTTGCCTTCTTCAATTATGTTCCAACAAACTGGAATTCAAGCTGGCAATTAAACCAGCGTATTTGGGTATCAAAGGACCAACAAAAGAGGGAATGACTGAAAAGCATTATGTCTTGATACTAAAGTAGTGAGATCATAGCTATATTTTCAGATTTCAAAGTTGTTAAAAAACCTCTTAACATGCAGCTTTAGAATGCATGTAACAATACATGGGAACAGCAGCAAATCATCTCCAAGATACTTTATTTCTGAACTGCTAACAAAGACAGTTCTCTGCAAGGTTATTTCAGCTACACTGCTCTTTAGAGGACATAACCTTGTCATTTCTGGTCATCATATTTACAGTTTTCTAGTAGTCAGTCTTAGATCTGACTGGATCTCAACACGTGTGCTGGAGAAACAGAACAGCGCCGGCTTCTCCCTGTCAGACAGGATCTTAGTGGCAGTGGCTACCTAAGCACTGGCTGGTGCTTTCTCCCTCCTCAGTGTTGAACAGTTGCACAGCAAGCAAGCTGAAAACCAAGACCACCAAGAAATATAACTCTCAGCTGGATCTGTTCCTCAATTCAGTTCTCATGCATATAATTTGTGCAGCACAATGCAGAAATCTAAAAAGGAACTAAGCATACATACATAACATATTAAGCAATACTGCAGATAGCTTATTTGAGGTTTGACAGAAATTATAGAGATCCTGTACAATAAAAATGTCACTCTTCAGGCTACAAGGGCAACTCTCACTCTTGGTTGGTGCTAACATTTGCCCTGCAGCATTTAACCTGGTTGAATGCTTTCCAAGCTGAAGGCAAAAAACTATCAACACATAAATGGCTTTTCAGAAGGTGCTGACTGTTTTCTGTGTCCTTGAGATGTTATGCAAATATTTTATATCATTCCTTGACTTTCAAATGAGGAAGTACTCTCCCACTGAAATACAACATAATCAAGTTCCACAACAGCCCCACACAGATGGCCAGTTTAAACCGCTGACTGGTATTAAGCCCAGTTTCTTAAAAAGATTTAGAGACTTTAGTGAAAGTCAAGCCATTTGAGTCTTGCATCACATATGAAGGACCAGACATGAAACAGAACTTATTAATGGCAGTGGTTTAAAAAAAAAAATAAATCATAAATGCCTATGCTCAGGGAAAGGCCTGCATACCTCAGATGCTTTTGCACACTTGACAACAACAGATTACACCTACTTATGTGGGATGCACTGTTGAGTTTTTCCTGAAACAGCACTAGAAGACAACTATTACAGACTGTACCTCTAACCTGGCATAAATCTACAGAGTGAATCTAATTTCCATGACATCTCTAGACAGCCATCAGAAGTGGCTCAAAGCAACAGTTAAACACTGGTCTCCTACAGTCTCACCATTGACAACAAAAGGACAGGGATCTTCAGCATGAAACATTCTCCTCTAGAAAGGACAGAAACAGGACATCGGCTATCTCATGTATTTTTAGCCCTTCTCAGTTGATAACTTGTCTAGTCTCAGTTAGAGATCATCTCTCAACAGCTGGGCAGAAAGCTTCACCTAAGAATATCTTGAAAACAGCTGGTTTCACCTCCTCGCTAGGAAAGGATATGTATGAGGAGGGCAGATTTGTTCCACGATTATTCCACAGAATGTTAAATCCAAACTCTGAACTTATCTTTAAACTACTCAGTGTTATGGAATCAACGTACCTGCAAGAGCAAGAGTTAAGTCTTAGACCCCAGACATAGTAATGAATAAAATCACATAGTGGATATGAAAAAACACCAAAGTTTTCACAAGCACTGGCTCAGAGTTAACTCAAACGTCAAGGACCACCAGTCCTTATACCAGATCGTGTAATTCTGTAACACAGACAGCACACAAGACACATATTTAATGACCTTTCCACCCTGTCTCTTCACATGAGAAGGAGTACATGAAAGTAGATGGCTACTCTCATTCATCTACTTCTGGAAGGTCAGACATAGCTCATAAACAGAGTTTGTAAAAGCAAGTAGCCAAAAACTCTTTTCTACTAACAGCCCATACCCTACACAATCACAGTTCTCGGATGCCAGCAGTTCCTCTCAGCTCAGGGTCAGGGACAAGGCTCTAGAAAGGCCTCAGTATCTACCCCCTCCAGTGAGGGGGGGAAGGATCGGTCACTCCGACCTAGCAGCTGTGGCAGGGTGGCACTCGGGGCATTCCCAGGCTTACCAGGGCCAGGAGCTCTGCACAGGCCAGGCGGCTCCAGGGGATGGGAAAGGAGTTGCCAACAGCGAGACTGGCACCCGGCTCGGGCAGACCTCGGGAGAGGGAGCGGGTCCCCTGGCTCCACGCCGGTGGTGCAGCCGGGCCGGGTGGTGCCTGTCTGCCCGGAGGCGCTCCCCAGGGCGGCCACTGCCCGGGCGGGGACCCGGGGCACCCCCGCGGTACGGTCTCCAGCCCACACACCCGCCGCTCACCATTATGGTCGTAGACGCTGACATAGGAGATGCCCACTGCCATGCACCACACCACCAGGCTGGCCATGTCCGCGTAGCTCGGCTCCTCCTCGGTCACCACCAGTCCCATGTGCACCGGCAGCTTCTGCAGGGCCCGCCCGTCCGAGCGCCAGCGCTGCCGGCCCTGCGCCGCAGCCCCGGGCCGCCGCCGCGGGGCCGCGCCGGCCTTGCGGAAGGCGAAAGCCCCGGCGGCG
>VYXH01006280.1:168322-181702 GCA_013397275.1 Burhinus bistriatus | reverse complement strand
GGGGGGGGTGGGCTGGAAATCTGACCGTCGCCGAGGCAGCCGGGCCTCACGGGTGTCTTTATTAAACGGTGCGTTTCACCCTCAAAAGCACGCTGCAAGTACTCGCTGGGCGGTTCTGCGGCACGGGGGTGGGCAATGGGGGTAGCGCGGCCCCCGGGGACCCGCTGAGCCTGGCCCCGCGGTGGCCGGGACAGCGGCACCTCACGGGTGGGTGTGCCGTTTGGCGGTCACCCGCAAAACCCGCCGTTCCCAGGTTTCTGCTGCCTTGGCTTGTAACGGCCCACAGATGCGAAGGTGCAAGTCCCTCTGCAGGCAAAAGGTAGAGCGAGAGCTAACACGGTAGCCCGGTGCCGCCAGGCAGATGGGTGGGCTGAAATGACACAGGGAGATATTTAAAGTACTCTGTTACAAGAATCTGCCAATATAAAATTGAATGAAAAATTTTGTATCACAAAAATATTTTTCTTGCTCGGAAGATGATGACTTCCCAGACTTCTAATACAGGCCAACGTTAGCCAGCAAAAGTAACATGGTCAAAGCGCCAGGAAGGCTTATGCTGTTCCGTAAATACCTAAATCTTTAGCTACCAAAAGCTTGGGTGGCTGATGAGATCTTAAAAAGTTAAAATGTAAAGAAAAAGGAACTTAGGTGTTTCTATTCCACTTGTAATGTGTTGGGTGCCTAAGAAGCCCAAGTGTCAATTGCATTCGCATGGGCGACATAACCAAATAGCTGCGCTCTGACACAACGGCCTCTGTGAATGTGAGTGATTACTCAGTTACTGAATTCCAACAGAAGATAAAGAATAATAGAAACTGTTTGCTTTGAAAAGTAATTTGCTGGTGTTAGTACTCATCAGTTATCAGCTGAGATTGATGAACTGCCAGGAAACCCCTTAGATTACTCTTTGTAAGTCGCTGGTTTTAGTGGTCTCAGTAATCCAATTTTGTTTAGTTTTCAAGCACTTTGGGAACTGCTTGATAAAATCTGTACATACATCAGAGTTGATGCATATACCATTAAGCCTTTTTTTTTTGTTTGCAAAAGTCTGGAAGGTTCCTGCCAGTGAAGGGGGGCACTTGCCGTGTGTACTCCCACTTGAAGTACTCCTGACCCACGAGTATACACACAGCACCTTGAGCTATATTGTAGTCAATTAGCTGTTCAGCTACCAAAATAAATTCTTCCAAAAACCTTGTCTCACTTGGTCTTATCCCAGTGTTTGCCAGCCGTAGAGATCTGTTTCCTGAGAATCTCCCTTTTTCTGTTTACAACAATAGAATCGGGTCAAGTTGACCCCAGTGTTTTCACTCCTCACTATTAATTAGCTTTGGAACTGGTATTAAATCTCATTAACCAGGACACTGATTCTTCTGTTTGTTGCATTTGCTGTGATGAAGATGAGCCTTTTGTGTTTTGCCTCGAGCTCAGCTGATTTAGGCTAATGTCATTTCAAATAGTCTAAAATAAATAAGAGGCAAATATTTCCAGAAAACTGAAATTCATTTCTCAAAAGCAAGAACCTCTGAACAATCCTGAGAAATTGCCCACATCAGTGAGACTCTCCATCTCAAACTGCAGACCTGTGAGCGTAAATGTGCTGAATGCCGGACTCCTAGTTAATAGTATCTCGCAGTATTGCAGGATTTTATTTATGTTTTTTTTATGCAACTATGAGAATGTTCTACTATAAAAAGGTCCATACAGAGTTACAGACTCCTTTTCTATGAGTTAGTAATTGTATTCTTACTTCCCTCAAACTACATAGTATTAATGGCATAGAAAAACATTTTTTTAAATGATTTTCAGTTTACAGTAGCATCCTTACTATAGCCCCTCTGTCATCGGCTGTTACCTCTTATAGTACAAATTCAAGAGGAAAAGTCAATGGCAGACCAGCAGGCTGGTTGTCAGTAGAGACACTGGTGGTAGTGGGCAGCTCTAGACAACTTTAATCTTCACCATAGATTAACCATGGGGTTAATCTAATTCATAGTCATAGTAATCATCATCTGTGTTTACTCCAACACTGGAGGCCTCATTGGGTTTCATTTTCTTTCTGTCCTCTTTGCCTCTTTCCATGGAAGACAGATTATCTTCACACTGCTGCAGAATCTTTTTGGAAGACATCCAACTTTCTCCTCGGCTTTCTGCCGGTGCTGCGCACTGCCCTCCCCTGACATCGGTTCCTTTGGCCACCAGCACTCTTCTGGTTCTAAGAAGGTCACAGGTGCAGTTCCAAGGGTTTCCATCTAAATACAGATGACGAAGACGAGGTAAATACTCTAAGACTTTGCGATCCAAGGCAGATATCTTGTTATTCCGTAAATTTAAAACCTGAAGCTGTTTCAAGTCCTTCAGCTCTTGCTCTCCAACGTCCTCTATGTCATTTCCCTTTAGATCCAATCTAGCAAGGGTGTCTGGAAGCCTGAATAAAAATAAAACAACACAAAGGTGTTATGTTCATCATATTGATTTTCTTTGCATAAGTGGTATTTGGTGCTGGGTATCTGCCCAGGCACATCTGACGTATTAAAATAAAACTATCACTAATAAAAAATGCAATCTTCTGCAAAAAACATGGTCCTGAAGTGTTCATGTCTTTTTTTTTTTTTTTTTGAAGTTATAGGAATACCATCTATGCACACTTGAACTCTTTTTCCAAATTATTGCAGTTCTGACCTGTACTGACTGTGTTTGTGCAACTGAACTAAACAGCAGTCCTACTGTACTGTACTATAAAGTTATATGTTCAATTGAGTGTCAAGCTTAAAAATGCATTTTGTTCTCTTCAGTGTCATAAATATGCCAACAACCAAATTATAATACCATGGAAGAGCAAAAGTTTAGTGAAGCATGGCAATGCTGCTCCTTCAAGTACTTGCATATACAATTTGTTTAAGAAGTTTTTTTTTAGTTCATAAAGAACTAGAATTTTTCTTCCATTTTGTTCTCCTGCTCCCATCACATTCAAACATTAATCATCACAAAAGTAGTCCATCTGGCGATATCCTGTTTAAGAAATCAGCGACAGGTGAAATAGAAGTGCTTTTTGATGGTATTTTTAAATAGTTCTTTAGAGAATTAGAACTGGTTACATTTAGAAGAAAAACAAAGCTGATAATCTCGGGATATGATACTAGACTCGTCAGTATCATTCTTATTTTCATACATCTTACAAATTTGTATGATAAGACTGTTCTGTTTCAAAAGTCCTGCTCATTTATGATCTTCTAATTTCCTCCTGCTGTAGTTAGTGACAAGTGCTTAACAGAAAGGCCGGTTAACTGGCATGGAATATTTTTAGTAAAATTAATTTGAAAGTACCTTAAAAATCATTTTACTATAGAAGTATGCAAGGTGATGAAATTAAGAGTCATGGTTAGAGATTTTAAGGAAACTTATTCACTGAAACTCTCAGGGAAATTATAGATAATACTACCGAGAGCTACTTAGAATAGAACAGCAGTATACCACAACTGATAAAGGTTGATGTGACAGTTTATCTCAATGTAATGATATGAGATACCTTTGAAAATTACTAAGAGGGTAGGTTGTGACCCTCACCGCCTGCTTTTTGTGAAGCTGAGTTTGACCTCTTAGGCTGAAAGGTCGTTGCCATATTTGTGTAAATCTCACAACTTCAGTGGGGCTATTTCAAGAGTAGGGCAGTTCTGTATTGTGCTGTATTTCCTGGGGCAGATGAGAAAGACACGTGTCGATATGGTGAGTCACTCCACAAAATTTGATCTTACCAAATGCTTGTGACTGCAATAAATCTGTTTTGAAACCTAACCACGGGCGATGATTATAATTGCCCAATATGACACTGTAATGTCAGAAGGGTACTCTGGGGTAAAACCCTAGTGCCACTGGTGTCAAAGGCAGTAGGTTATCACCTGAGATGTTTATCCAGACTGATTACAGTCTCAAGCCTGACTAGCAAGTCCTCAAACCTGTGAAGAGTCTTATTGTACTAATGTTAGACTGAGGCTTTATGGCTGTACTGTTTGACTTTAGGCTGTGTTGATCTTGAGAAAATAATGGCACTGGAGTACATGATGAGTGATCCTGCTGCTGGCAGAGAAGCCATGCTCGCTTGGGAGCTGACCATGGCAGCCATACTGTGCTGCTGCCCCTCCAGGGAGTACCACCAGGCTCTTCCCTGCATTCTTAGCACTCCCTGCAAGATTTTATCGAGTATAGGCTCTTCTCTACAAGTCTTGAAAATCCTTGGACTTGTGGATTATTTTCTTCTCAGAAAAAAAACAAAAGCAGCTGTCTTTCTCCTCATTCCTGCCGAATAACCACTAAGACCCATTAACTAGGGCATATTAACTATATTTTTTAACCTTTGACCCTGGTGACTGAGTTCTCAGATAACTATCAGAAGTAATACTTTTATTTCTGTATAACCATGTGTACCTGGTGATCATCAGACAATTAAATTAAGTACATAAATTTTACATCTTGTAATTTTTTCCCCTCTTTGATGTTTACAGCCTCCCCTTGAAATCTGTATTTATTGTTGAGTTGAAAATAAAAGTCTCCAAAATCTCCTTAAAAGCTGTACTGTTTAAAGGCTAATAGAGAACTCCTTCCCGTTAATTCTCTTGACTACGAAGGTTGTAAAATAAGATGGATTAGACAATACTAAAGTAAGTAGAAAGCATTAAACATTCCTGTCAAGCTAGACTGAAATCAAATATTTATACACCACTAAATCACTTTCTGATTATAAAGCTGCTGCCAAATAGATTCGAATTCTAAAGGACTTGATGCTAAATGAATTGAAATTTTACTGCATTATTTATTTGGGCTAGTTAAACCTGTCCACAAGCCATAAAAATAAAATTTAATAGTACAGTTGTGTTAAAGAAGTTGATGTTAACCAAATTACTTCTCTGTTTTTATGCCATCTTATTGCACAGCTTTTTGAAATAATAAAATTGCCACTTTGTATCAGACCAGCTTCCATTTAGCTTAACATACCATTTCTGATAATGGCCAGGACCAACACTCAGATGAATGCGAGAGAACCTGTAAGCAGAGCGTTAATGAACACAGTGTGCCCAAGGGATGTTTCTTCTGTGCTCCTTTGACTGGAATTTTGCTTATAGCCTGAAGCCGGAGAGCTTATATGCATTACAAATACTTTGTAATGTGTGAATTTAATGAAGTTGGGAATGCTAATATCCAGCGGAAAAAATCACATTCTTTTTGACCATACTCAGCTCCTGAAATCTTAATATTTTAACAATGATAAACTCAGTGTGGGTTGGTAGAAACATCAGCTTTAAAATTGCTGTCTTTCCTTTTTATTGAATGCTCTATTAATTTTATGTTATGGGGGAAGATAAATCCAAGCAGCAGTATAACTTCTCTGTAATCATTCTGTTGTATTCTCCTAGCAGGTTCCTCTTATTCGTATGCTAATTAAACAACGTAGGCTCACTGGCAGGGAGAGATGTGAAATGAGTAGATTCACTGGGGGCCACAGATGTGATGAAAACAGGTCTACTTCTATGCTGAGCTGCTAACAAGAGTGCTAATTAGTGCCAGTTATGGCAATGGGTTTATGGTATGGATAGACTTCTACTATGACTGGGTCTGAATACAAGTTTTTTTCTAGTTTGGCCCTCATTCTCATAATGTAAGGAAGGAGAGATAACACCTGGGAACCAGCTGTCCTCAGATTCACTTGCCTCAGTGGAATAGAAATGAGGAGATTCTGTTCCAGCGCCAGATTCGAAAGCTGCACACACTGCTGAAGAGCTCCTGCCTCAAACATGCTAACAGCGTTGTTGTCAAGAAACAAGTGCTTGAGGTCTTGTAGCCCTTGGAAGTCCTGTGCTGTCACCCTTTGAATCAGGTTATTGCTGCAGTCGAGTTTCTGCAGTCTGCTTGGCAGCCTGAGTGGCATCACGTGGAGCTGGTTCTTAGAGAGTTCCAGTGTTGTTAAGTTAGGAAGAAGCTGGGCACCGTCTATTGATGATAGCTGATTTTCTGACAGGAAGAACTCGGACAGGTTTTCTAGGTGTTTCATGTCTCGAAGTCTTACTGTTTTAAGTTGGTTTTTCTCTAATTTTAGTGACAGCAGGGATTTAGGTAGGTCAAGAGGCACTTTTGTCAGAAAGTTGCCACTTAAACTGAGAAACTGTAGATTTTGGAAAGATGCAAAGAAGTTGATTGGGAATGAGTTCAGTTTATTATCAGCCATGCTCAGATACTTCAGCCTAGGAAGCTTCAGTGGTGCAGACACAGATTCCATGTTGTTGCCGTCCAGAATCAGACTTTGTAAATTGCAGAGGGAAGAAAATGCACTTGGAGGCAGAGTTGCAATCAGGTTGTTCCGAATATCGAGCACCCTTAGTTTCATCAAACCTTCAAAATCAGAAGCTTGTAGAGTGTTAATGGAGTTATCGGCGAGTTTTAAAATTTCAAGGCCAGATGGGAGGAAGGTGGGTATTTGCTTTAGCTGATTTTTGTAGAGTTCCAGGGACTTCAAGGTGCTCAGAGCTTTGAAAGTGTTGTTTTCTATTGATTCTGTGCCACTGCATGACAGGACCAGCTCTTCAAGGGCTGACATTCTCCTGAAGTCAGTAATCTTGAAGAGAAAAAAATAATTCATGTGATAGTATACCATCTATTTATGGATGTCCTCACTGGTTATTGCTTCTGGATGCTCTGACAATTGCTAACATACATTGAGAAACTATATATTTAGAATGGAAACTAAGAGAAATAGTAATGATAGAGATGTTTCTATAGGTACCTGCAGTTTGCCAGTATTTACTTACATTTCTAAAATTTTGTTGTTAGAGTCCATATTGTGTCTGTGTTTTGAGCAAAAACACGTGTTTGAAGAAGAACTACTTCTTTTATTTCTGCCTGGTGTATAGCCTATATAAAATGGAGAGCTAATATCACCAGTGGCAGAAATCTTTGCAGAGACTAGATGGTTGTTGACGTTCACTGCGCTCAACGGAGCTTGCTGGAGTAGTTTTGAATTCATCATACAGCCATTTCCATATATCAGCAGTATTGTCACTGTAGCATTTATTCCCCGGAGGAAGTACACATGGATATCATCACCTCTCCCTATTATAAAGTTGTGGCAGGGAACTAAAATCCAACACTTGTATTTCTTCTCTCCCCCTGCTATCTCTCCTTTTCTTTAAAGTAAAAACCTCACATACTAAGATGACCAAACCAGAAGTGTCAGATCAGCTTGGTCTGAAAACCACCTCTGTGGAACAGATTGCTTTTACAGGAACTTAAGTTTTTGTTAGTTGGTAATAAATAGATGCTTTGCAGTGGTAAATGGAACTTAGATGTTGACTGTAACTATAATATACAGAGGCATGCTAACTGTTTCATTATTTTTCTGCTCTGTTGCAACCTCCTTGTTTACAAAGCTTGCCATCTTGTGTCTCAAGAAGCAAGCTTAAGTGAATCTGGCAGTTTCCTCGAAGCCGAGATACAAGGAAGCATGCAATGAAGGTGAACCCAGGAGTTCTCTGAGCACACCAGTTGCTTAAACAGTAGTTCTCTGAAATTATCAGAGATGCTGCCCATTGATGTCAGTGCTTGATTTAAAAAAAAATCATTTATATGGGAATTACAAAAAGCTCAGAGCAAGATGAGCAGATGTTCTGCATGGGAGAGATGGGAAGGAGTGTCCTCATCCATTTTCCCTTCCCATGTCCAATAAACATCTCACTACAGGTCTCAGGAGTACCACATCAGTAAGAGATGTTAAACTAACACTATAGTCTTCATGCTATTTCCCCCAGGGCTTAGCAGCTACCAGCACATTTTACTCTTATTGAGAGAAGATACAGAGCATGTTCTATGGCATAACCCTTCATCCCAGTTAGGAATCTACACTGAAGGCAGTGCAAGTTCTTTTGCAGTGCAGGTACTGGGTAGTAATTTTGTTCTATGATCTGTATTAATATAGTTAGAATACTATCACACTTGTGTATGTGAAATCAGCTTATAAAGGTGACTGTTAAAAGATTCCTTCCAGCTTAATTTATCCAACTCTTGCATGTTTTTGGGGTGTATCTCTTTACCTTAGCTACAAACTCTGCATTTTAACTTCTGTTAAAATCAGAGCACACACAGCTGTGAAAGAGGAGTCAGAATTCATTTTGCTTTCGTGTCCTTAGTTGTCACTACCTTCTGATTAAATTTATTCTGTCTTGTGAAGTCATTTCCAAGCATTGCAAGATATGATGCAGTTAGTGAGAAAGTATAGATATGGAACCTCTATTGATGCAGATTTCTCCATCAATTATATTTAAGTTCAATGAGGGAATGTAACTCCATAAAAAAATGTATATTCTCAACAGTAAATAACAAAGTTGTCCATTTTATATTTTTTTCTATAAATGCAGTTTTGTAATATATATATATTGCTATATAGCAATTACAGAATTGCATGTCCAGTTTTGATCATGATTAGGAGCCTAATCTTGCAAAGCTTTATCATGAGAAGTCCCACAGGAATGAACTGCATTGCTCAAGAGCAGAAAAGCATAGTCATATGTAAGTGATAAAATCGTCTTAAGGAAATTGAAACAAATGTGAATCTTCATAAGTTCAACATGTTTTCTCCTATAAGTTCAAAAGCAATTTCCTGCTTTTCCTCAGTTGATTGCTGTGTGTCTCTAAGAGGCTTAATTTTCATCTCATTAAGTGACAGAGAGCTATGTGAAGGTCAACATACAGACATTCATTCTGTAATGATGTTAGGCTTCTTAATGTGGATTACTATAATTTCTATTTTCCACCTATTTGGTATGCTTTGCTAGGCTTTGTGACGGTGCTGTTTTGAGACTTAAATATTTATCCATGCTGTTACAAACCACCCAGTCTTTCTAATATGAATCAAGACGTATTTGAAAGCCTCTCAGCTCACTTTTTGCTGAAGTGATGTTTTATCCTCTAACTGGACTGTCTGTAAAGTGATACTAATATAGTTTTACATTTTAAAAAGTAGATCTTCTGAAAATGGATCTAAGATACTGTTATTTTAATAGAAACATTTTAATAATTTTGTCATTTTTTTAATGACTTTTTTTTTTGCTTTTATAATTTTTGTGAACTGGGATTTGTTATAAGCAGTTTCTTAAACCAGTCCCCTATTGTGGGGCCCAGATAAACAATTTTCTTTTGGCAGATAAAACCCCACGTATTAATATAGTTAGAAATAAACTAAATCTTAAAGTGAAAGTAAACAGGTTATAGTTGGTCTTTAAATCAAGGAGGAGGCAGAAGTCTGTTTATAACAAACCCCAGTTTGTAAACATAACAAAACCAAAAATCCCAGCCAGTGTTTTCAATGATGATCAATGCTGTGAGAACAAATACAAAGTTGATCTGGGTAAAAAAGATCTGCTTTTTTCCTTGTTTTTCTTCAAAATATACTGTAGTTAGCACACAAACATATCTTCTTTTTCATTTGTGAAATGACAGGACGGAGGGTAATGTATGAAAGGACTTACTTCCTTTCAGTGCAAAGTCAGTAGTAGAAGTAAGGCATACTGATTGCTGAGCTGAATTAATGTATAAAGTTAAAAACTCTCTCCTTAAATGCTTTCATGCACCATTTGTTCTAAACAGTCATAAAACATTTATTCCACTACTGTTTGCTTATATCCAACATTTAAATGCTTTATAACACCTGTCTTTTGTTGTAGTCAGAACCTAAGGCACTTTACTGAGGAGTAGCTGACAGGTATGGGCAACTAGTCTAAGAAAGCAAAAATGGCTCATCTTCCTTATCTTGGAAAGAAAACAATTGTGGGCTTTCTGCACAGAAAATGTACTTCCTAATAAAGAACTTATTTGACAGATCTTTTGTTTAACTAGAGCACAGCAATATAGCTAAATCTCACCAATGAACTTTGTCTCTTGTAGGTATGGGAGCTAAACCAAGAAAACCAGAGATATTAGTAGCGGCTAAGAGAGAAGTAAAATCCTTCTCAGAGTTAAATTGTAAAATTACTATTTCTCAGTGGGCAACAGGTATACCAGGGGCTGCTCTAAGCTGCCTTCTAGCCTATTTCGTTCAGTCCTGAGAACAAAATCAAAGATGCATTTCAGAGCAGTTAGAGTTATATTCTTTGTAAGAGGACAAGCATACTTAAGAGAAATGTATCTCTCTTGAATCGAACATTTCTTGTTATCTGTAGTAAATTGATACACAGCCAGCATGTATGATACAGGTGGTTGTATTTCCCTTGTGTCTATCTATAGAAGTTGAATTTATTAAATAAATATATTTCAGGGTAGGGAATAGAAGCACCGTTCTGGAGTGCAGTGCAAAATAGCATAAACTGATCATGCCTTTAATAATGTGATCCAGTGATTCCTCAAGAAACCCAGAATAAACTTTTTTAATAACACAAATAGCTGGCTGCTTCAGTTAAAAGCTGCTCTTGTTTATGTGAGTTATTAGATAGGCCTAGCATTGCTTTTAGAAACATTTCATGCTCTGCCTTACACTCTAACTTACTCCCTCTGCCATTTCGAATAACAGTTGTACCTGACACTTGCAACTCCAGAGGGGGAAAAGAACTTCGATTTCATTCATTAGGGAAACTATTCCAACTACATAAAACCTTTCCATTTACTGTGAAGAAGTATTGTATTGTATCAAAAGCAGAAAAAGCTTTTAACAAGTTAAAAATTTACTCTGGAAGTCAATGGTTATTTGACCATACGAAAAACAAGTCAACAATTGGCTCCTAGTTGTAAATTACTGGTTTTTGAGTTGCATACAAAATATCATTGTGGCAGCATGAACTGGTGCTCAGAGATGGCAGGATAATGAAAACACTATAGGAATATGTTTACATATCATTAAAAAGTAAGTAAAAATAAAACCAGATCTGGCAGCATTTCATCAGTTTTTAGAACGTGGAATGAGATTCTCCCTTCACTTGAAAGCCACCACCATCTGGGAAGCCCAGCTTTCGGTTACAGCACACT
Source organism: Burhinus bistriatus (assembly GCA_013397275.1). Lineage (NCBI taxonomy): Eukaryota > Metazoa > Chordata > Aves > Charadriiformes > Burhinidae > Burhinus > Burhinus bistriatus. The sequence continues at coordinate 170,701 of VYXH01006280.1, read as the reverse complement.
ACACAAAGTATTTTTATTGGATTTTTTCCTACCTGGAGTTGTTTAATTTTGCTGTGACTGATGTAGAGTCTCCTGGTGGTAAAAGGAATCTCTCTGGGGATCTCTGTAGCTCTGTAGCATTGCACTGACTGGGCAGGGTCACAGCTGCATCTTCTTGGGCAAGTGGTACTTACACCACCGTGAAAAGAAAAGACGACGATTAAAAGGTAAGATAAATACATCTTCCAAAACAGGAACTCTGAAATTGTCTCAGCAACATACAGCTTGAATTAAGCACCAAAGTCCTTTTATACCATGAAATCTGATAAAAGGATATTATGACTGTGTATTTTATCCCAGTGAAAAAACAGCAAAAACAATACCGTAATTTGCCTGGGTTAAAATGTTGGCAGGCATTACAAAGAGTGAGAAACTTAAACAGTGATAAGGTGCCTTTACATTTGTAGGTATGCGAAATTAGTGTTATTTATTACCTGACATCTAATCTGCAAACATCCATATTATCTCCAGTTTCCTAGTTTTGTTAACTGTGACACCACAGAATTAGTGGAGAAAAGATAAAGAGCTGTTTTATAGCGGGGCTGTAAAACCTTTGTATCTTCTGTGACCCAGTATTAGAAACAGTAAAAACACAACTAGAGCCAACACCGAAGCTTTTTCACTCTTCCTCTTGCATTATTCAGACCCCCCAAAAAACCCCAAAACTCAGGCAGCTATTATTTAAAGCTAAAATATTCTATTCACTTTCTGAATGTCAGTGGTACAGCTGAGTGCTGCTGGTTGGTACACATTTTTTAAAGATTGGACAAAAATCTAAGTTACCTGTGTTTGTGTAATTCCCATAAATCAAAGTTTAATTATTCTTGTATTTGAAAATTACAAATGTGAAATGCTTGAAAGCATTTAGTATAAATCAAATGGCAGATGATCAATAAGACCCATTTACCCCATGACTTATTAGTGTTTCTCTCACATATCTACTAGCTGTGCCAGCTAGAGATGTAAAGTTTTGAAAGGCTTACAGTTTGGCTTGTGAATATTTTAGGAACTTTCTACTCATTGTTTTTTTCCTTTGCACTCAGCAATTTACAACGTACAAAGCAGTGTACTTCAGAAAGTGTTGTATCTTATCATACTAATCTGCTTTGCGCTGTTACCTGCTTCCTTCCATCCTCTGCGTCATATCTTCAGTAGTAGCTAATCCTATTCCTTGAATGCAGAACTAGGCCAGTTATTTTTCCCAGCAGAAGATGATGTCAAGTTGATTTGACAAATGGATAACTGAACTGGGGACAGTCCTTGATGGGAATGCCTATTGGATGCAGCTGCGTTTACACTGGACAATTGCCGTATTCCCTCCTGGAGATCCTTCTGTCTCCTTAATCCCCTACACTGAGAGTATGGGACTGCAACCCAGCATCTGCTAAAATGAACAGCAAGAGCAGAAACCTCTTCCTAAAGCAGCCTGTCAAATTGGCATGTTTAACAAGCTACGCAGAAAAATCCTGCCAGACATGCCAATATTTTAACATATCTTGATCTAGGTTTTGGTATCTGGTTTGTGGTTTTGCTTTTTTTTTTTTTCTAAAAGAGTCAAGTACCCAGAAAAATGTGTAAAACCTTTCTGCATACTGACAGCTACTTGTGGTATATTTCAGCCCTCCCTGGAACAGTCTTTGATTCCATCTTTCCACTGACTTGAGTTTAAATGCCAAGGTCACTAAGACAGTAACACTCAGGATCTTATGTAGGAATTTGTGTTCCTCAAAAATGTCATCAAAAAGCAAATGCTTTTTGCTCAAGGACGGTCAAAAGAAATGCAGATAAAGCCCTACAGTTTGCAGTTGAGAGCTCCAGAGTCAGTCTGAGAATCCCTTTAAATAAAAACCCTATCTTTCATCCTTCCCTATTTTGTAAATTTTGAGTCACTCAGCTGATGTTAGAATTCGCAGCTGTAGTTACAAGGTAACGCCACAGTAAGGTGCAATATTCTTGGCTCTTTACAATTTTGAGTGATATCTATATCCTTCTTCTTTTCAAACTAATGAAAGGAAACTTTATTGGTTTAATAGTTCATTCACATGGTATTAACAACAATGATTTAATCAAGAATAATATGTATCTTAATTTCTCATATATGTCTGCTTTCAGCAGCTAGATATTTTAAAGTGATAGCTATGCAAGGTGATCCTATTAAATCTGTTCTGTACAAATTCTGACATGTGCACCAGAGCTGATGCCTTTGCTTTTGCACAGAACTACAACCTGTGGGTTCTTTATTGATTCTAGGAGACCTGATGGCAACAGAACTGATGAAGAGTCACAGGACTGTATGAGTGTAAGCCTAGCGGGAAGCTGTGAGCTACGCAAAAAAAAAAA